>JAVJIF010002424.1:0-203506 GCA_038442645.1 Agave tequilana
TCCCTGATTTTGCCGTTAAGGTGTGAAAAACCAGTGGTTCTTGAACAGCAGGGTGACTCTCAAGATTCACGCCTTGCACAATAAATGGATGAAAAGGTTGTCGAGGATTCTTGCTCATCTACAAGAAACAAAACAACGCAAATTAACACAAGTATTATCACGAACTTACATTACATCTCAAATTACAGTAAGAATGCAAATCAAGTACAGTTGAAAAAATAATATAACAGGATAATGTTACTCGACAAGAACTGCACTTTGGGTGAAATTCAACATTGACAGTCAACTTATTTTCCCCTGTTCGTTTGGGGTCTAAAATTAAGTGTCGAATAGACAAAAAGAAGCATTTTCTCGAACCACTATTGATGTGATTCAAAAATGCATTTTGCTTACTGAATTAGAGTCGCATTATGCTGATATCAAAATCAATTAATTTTTTACATTCTAAAAAAACCAATTTTAACCAAAACCAAATGAGGGTCAAAAGAGGCATTCAGTGATAAGTTAAGACTGGGAAGATGAGAGAAATTAAAGCGAGAGGACCTGATTGGCTGAGCTCGGTGTGGGGAGCTGGGGCGTCGCCGGAGGCGGAAGAGAAGGCGGCGCCGGCGACGACGAAGGCGGAGGCGGGGGAGTCCACGCGGAGCTGCTGCATTTGATCCGCCACGTGTCCTCCATCGCTAGCTCTAATCTCTCCTTATCAAGCCATCGCCGTCTCCGATGAGAACCCAATGACCCAAGTGTGAAGGGAAAGAGACGACAGCTGAGGTGAGAGGGCGGAGAGAGAGCAGATGAGAAAAAGTTGCTTTTTTTTCCTTTTTTAATAACTTTTCTTCTCTTTTCCACTGTCGTCTGCTCAGCTCTGCTCTCTGTCATCTGAGAGAGTCTTCAGAGAGACGGAGGAAAGAGAGAGCAGCGAGCGATGACCGGTGAGAGAGATGAAATGATGACGAGGCGTGAGTGGAGTCGTTCAAAGGTGGTAGTCAAAGCACGTGACGGGGACTCCCCGTCACGTGATCCGCCGTTGCTGGGGCTCGTGGCCGTCCAATCATCGACCTGGGATCTTCTGATTGGCTCCAAAAGGGCAAGGTGGACGCTGTACAGCTGCTGTGGGGCCCACCTCCGTCTCCTTTGTGATACTCTCAAATTTTAAATGAATTGTTTTCATTTCCTTTGCAATTATTGGTTTGATCCCCACAGTTTGTCGACTTTGAGGCATTCGGTCCAAACTGGGGAATACGGGTCGCACTCAAATCAAATCAATCCCTACCCACTTTTTGCACCCACTCCACTAGTAGAAGACGACACAAGGGAGTTGAAGAGCTACAATTGCACGTTGCTAATAATACTTGTTGCCTGTCCATTTGCGAAGAAGGAAAAAACTCAGTGCTGTCTCTGCACACAAAACACACGAGCTGAATTCATAACCAAACAAAACAGTGCAGCTACTTGATACAGGTTTTGTTGTCCCATTTCTATAGCAGTACAAGTACGACTCAGCCGTTTCGCCGCCTGGAGCCGCACCGGTGCCGCTTTTCCTCGAGGAAGATGGAGTCGTAGCAGCGGCAGCCGATGGTCCTGGTAAAACTGTGCCGCCTTTGATGTCACTGGAAGTGGAGGCCGGCAGTTCTTCCACCCTCTTCTGGGCTTCAATGTGGACTATTAGATCTCTAAGCTGCCATGTAAGAAATGCAATTTAAATTAGAGATCAAGTAACAAACTAGGGGTCTGGGCATGAACACTTGATCAATAAGGCAAAGAACCTAATGGTGTAGCTCATCCTAATAAACTCATGCAAACTTTGTTGGGTAACAATTCCTGATCACAAACTGTACCCAAAATATACGCCTCTGCTTTAGGATATGGTTTGGTCCAACAGACCAGAGAACATATCCATAACAAATCACCATGTAAATAAAATAAATAAATGCTGACATTAGACATCATATTATCAAACAACAAATGGAATATCTTAACAGTTATTTTTTGGTTGATACTAATTATAACCAACAATTTGAAAATAATAATAATAATAGTAACAATAAATAAATAGGAAGGAATACACCTGATCATGGTTACCAACCCACCAGGTGAGACCATCTAGATCGTAATGAGAAGGAAAAGGTGATTGCTATTATTTCCTCTTGGTGAAGGACAGTCAACAAGGTAATAGGTAGCAGTATTCTAGCCAAGAATGTGATAGCCACACCAACAAATTATAGCATTACAATGTTTCATATTAAAACTGAGATGCTACCATATAGAACATCTCTGCTAGAAAGTAAAACCATATAGAAGAAAATAGTTTAACATGGGGCTGTTAGAATCCATTAAATGACCTATAAGCAGATCTGAACAGATGCCAATCAGAAACTGGCTAGCTTGACCGCGGTTCGGATTTAAGTGTGTTTTTTTACTTGCATTTAAAGTTCAGGTGCTTTGAGATACTAGAAGTTGAAAAGAATGGAATTGTGAACCCAATTCATGTTATTTTGTTACTTGACATTGAGATGCTTTGACTCCATTGAATTCCAACCCTTGTCATTTGGCTGGATATATTTGAATCTCAAGTCCTGCTTCAATTAATGAGAGTACAGGCAAACTTTCTGAGAAGGCTAGAATTGGAATTACACCTGTGAGTGAATTCCAATTCAACACAAAATTTTGAATTGTAATTTCAACTGTAATTGGAATTCCAGCAAAGACAACAAAGCAAATAGTGGTATTCCCTCATCTTCGGTAAATGAAAATCCTGCATTCTCAATTACAACTACGACAATGAGCCCCTAGCATGATTCTGCTAGAAAACAACTTATTGACAACATACAGTAAATCACCAATAGAACCAGCCATTGATGCTACAATAACAACAACAAAACATATCCCAAAACACAGAATGGATAATTGATTGTGAATGTTATAAAATGGTCATGACATGAAATCAGGATAATCAATGCTTAAACATATTAAAGGAACAGTACCTGGAAAACAATGTAACTGAAAGACCAGTAAGCTTTTGGCAGTCTCAGGCATAATAAGATCTCTAGTCATGGCTGAAGTGTCTTTAACAATAATAATCTGCTTGTATGATTGAATGACTATGAATATGATTGGTTGTCCGTTACTTGACAAACAAACAAATTTCTCTGTTGCAATTACATCAAATGATCTCTGAAAGCAATGAGACTCCAGTTCTGTGTGGCATTGGTCGTTGTTTCTGTAGGGAGAGAGGAGATAGAGGAGATGGAAGAAGGTAGCACTGAGATCGGAAGACAAAGGAGCAAGACGGCGCATTAAAGCAGGCCAAATATGCTCCCGGTCGACCGCCCGGTCGACCGGTGGAGAAGACCGGTCGACCGCCCAGTCGACCGGTGTGCACGACGTGCACAGGGTTAGCCCGGTCGATCGTGGCATAAAGCGGTCGACCGCTCGGTCGACCGACTGAAACCAGGCTGCTCTCGGTTAGGGTCCGGTCAACCGCTGGTCGACCGTGGACATGGGCCGGTCGACCGACAGACGCGTTTTGGCTTTCCTTTAAGGATTTGGATTCCTTTTATATTAGGGATCGAATCCAATCGGGGTTTCCTAAAACCCAGGAACTCTGTGGCTATAAATAAGGGCTAGAGCCCTCATGTATTGTATCCCTGAAAGTTCCCTCAAGTATCCCTCTTGTATTAGTTTGTATTGATTGTTGAATCATAAAATCGCTCTCTCCCGTGCCCGAGGACGTAGACACGTTGCCAAACCTCGTTAAACACTATGTTTATTGTTTTTTCTCTATGGTTTCTGTTCTTGTCGTATTGGGTACGTCTCCGGCTGCATCAGTCTCCGCCTGGTTAGTGGATTCCTCAGAGAGGTTGTTATCCTGCGCGCAATAGTTTCCCTGTATCTGCTTCATTAATCGGCTCCTGATTTGATTTTGAAATTTATGAGCTGATACCAAGATCAAGCCCTAAGCAAGTGGACCTAATTTTAATAGGAAGCGCAGTGAAAATGAAAACTAGCACCTCTTCAGTAAGTTTCATGAAGAAATGCTGGACCAGAACATGTTAGTGCTATGCAAGCTTGATTTCAGAGGCAAGTGGTGTTCATGGTTACCATGAGAATTGATGTGTAACTAGAGTTCCAGACACTATATCCACAGTAAAAAATAAATAAATACATAAAGCAATTGATAAAGTAGAAAAAAGAAGTGCCAAAAAGTAAAAACATGTGAGTGAATCGGTACCTGTTCCTCCAAGCTCTGTATTCTTTCGTCTCTCTGCCTCACTGCCGCTTGCTCCCTGATAACGCATTGAAAATAATGCTCAAGAGCAGAAACAAGAACATATCATACTATCTAGCCGACCCAAATGCAAGAACAACAACAATATCAGTTTTCAATTTTTTTATCTTGCTTTTCTTTTCTATTTCTTTTTTATTTCTTTTTTTTTTTTGTGAGTGTTGGGGTGGTAGGGGTAGGGGGTAGGGGGTAGGGGGTAGTGCGCAGGGCAAATACTCAGCTAGTACTATGTATAAGAAAACAAGTAATAACCATTTACATCCAACCTACTTCCAGCTATTCTGAATGCCCTAATGAATTCTTCTTTACATATCAGTATTATTGAAAATGAGATTTGATGTGACTGTAGATTGTTCAAATATCTTATATATCCATCCATGTTAAGCATTGCAAAGAAAAGAAAATGAATCTCAGGACGACTCGGCAGCCCTACAATGCACACATGCCCACACATCTTAGGAACTTGACCAATACTGCTGCAACTGTTAGGGGATATCCACCCAAACGCTTCAAAAGTATGCTGGATACCCACAACAGAGGAATTAACGGCCAAAAGGAGGTATCCTTGGATGATACGCTCATACCTTCCCCATCTAAGCCCCCCCAACCCACCAACACACACAGGATAACCCCACGGAAAACCTTCACCTTAACGATCAATGAACTTATAACCAAACAAGGCGTTCTGATGTGCTTCTATCCCTCAGCTGCATGCTTCCTAGATTCCTAGATATGACAACCTGCCAAACTTATCGATCAAGAATACGATGCATTAACCCTGCCTGTTTGACCCTTTATATTTTATACATTAAATCCAATCATGCAACTTTGTATGAATATAAAAAGTGAAGGAACCATGATAAAACTTGTGTGTGTGTGTAATCATGGAAATCGCTGAAGTAAGCCCAGAGAGAATGACCTGCCCGAATGATATGCTATACAACAAACAACATTAACTGAAAAGAAGAAAAGAAAAATGGATATATGTGTACTCCTACAACAAAGTACATTGCTCTTTGTTTTCATGAGCCACACCTAAGCATTAAGGTTAAACTGTTAAAAATCAGTAGGATGATGAAAGAAAAGTTTCAAATGGATATATTAGTAGTTTTTGGAAAGTTCTTGACCTACAACGACCAATCCTTAAATATGACCAATAATACACAAGGTTACATAGGACCTTCATTGTTTCAGTCAGTTTAGAACCTGATGGAAACCAAACCAATTAAACTCCAATGGAAAATTTTAAATGGGTGCCTAGGTAAAGAAGAGAGGGAAACAAATGGAAGAATAGTCTCACAGTTGGAACAAAATGAAGCAGATTATGGCAATATTGTGTGGTTGGGTGGGAAAGAGATTTTGGCAAATATGAGACGTTCGCGCATGTGTGTTTGGTGGTGGTGGTTGGGGTAGTGGTTTTTTTTTTTTTTTAGGGGGTGGGGGTGGGTTTTTTTCCAACTGCAGCTTGAATTAGATTCAAACTGCAGTTGTATATTCTTATATTTTTTTTTCAACAGAACATTACAAGAGGGGTAGAAACACTTGAAACCAAGTTTTCAACCAGCAGAAGTTAACAATCTAAGACTCAGATCTAATATCTGAATCTAATTCAAGCTCCGGAAATTAGCACAGAAGGGAATCAACGAGAAAACTATTGGCGATATAACCCATTACCAATACCTATTTATGTTGCCTATATACCGGAAAAGAAACCGTAGAGGCTTATGCAGTTTTGTGTTAGTGATGAGCGAAAAAGTGGTTGAAAATTCATGAATCTATGTGGCCTGAAGACCTCTTCTCTCCGTTGAGTGGTTGCAAAATGATTCAATACGGTTACAAAATGCATGACTTTTCAATAATAGAACAAATGACGGACCATTGCCCCAAGTAAAAAGTGTCCAAATAACATGATTTCTCATTTTTATGATTTCAGATAGATATACTTTAGTCCTTTAGCGTGTAAAGAACATGAGAGATGTAAGCTATCATTCAATCCATCATGTTTTTTCCTACCGCTTCTGTATCATAGCTCACACAGCTTTGTCTGACCAAGCTTTTTTGCACAGAAGCTTTGTCTGCCTTTAAAGAGCATGCATGCATGATAGCCTGATGATCCTCACATGTATATGTAATAGCACTTACAATTTTATATTAAAGCTGTTAAGAAACAATATCCATACCAAAATGGTCAAAGAACGCATTGTGAATGTAACAATTTCAGCCTATGGGCTAATAGTAATTGTAACTGTTGAAACCTTATGCAGAAGGCAATGCTCTATTTATTACACAATAAAGTTCCCTACATTATTTGTTTGCTATGAAGTATGAGCATTGAGACTTCAATAATAAAGAAAATACCTTTCTTCAATCTGCCGAATCTTAGTTTTCCACATCTCTTGGTTTTTTATAAGATTTTCATTAATCTGCAAGCAAGATTTAAATATTTATTCTCTATAAATCAACAATTTACTGCTATAAATGGACATTACTGTTGAAAAATATCTCCACGTTTGTTAAAAATACAAATGTATGCACTAGGCATAATAGGCACTTACATCATCAAGAAACTTTCTCTCTTCGACACACTTATCAAGCTTGGACTGTAACTTCTGCAGCTTCAGATTTACAGCCTTCTCGACAGCTTCAGATATTTCCCTCTCAGTTTCCTCCTTGGCTTCTAGCAACAGTGATTCAAAGTACTAGCAACCAAAAAAGAAAAGGTTAGCATTTTAGTATATTAGTGGCCATAATTCACATTCAACTTCCGTGCATACTAGCTGAGAGTACTCATTATACAAGATATTGAAAGATGTTGGTCAATGGTCATGTAGACTTAACAGAAAACCTAAAATAAACCCATCTTTCAGAGAAATCATAGATATGAGAAATTTCTAGCAGAGTAGCATTGTTGCATGTGCTGAATTAGATGACAATTATGTTATTCAGAAGATTCAACAAGAAAATGAACATGTGCCGAAAGAAATATTGGCTGCACATACTTTTCTTTGGTTCTCGAGTTGGGATGTGAGGAGGTCATTGTATTCTTCAACAATCTGCCACCAAAAATGAATAAGGATCAGAAGAAATATTGCAATTTTTCAGGGGAAAATCCATAATGATAAAGAAATTACAGCATCAACTTTACTGCTGAAAAGAGCCTCATCGATTCCAGAATCAACACCACATTCACAACTTCCACACGTATGATCATCATAAGGGCATCGGAAGTTCAACTCAACCAACTTCCCATCAGTTTTTGATTGAATTAACCGGTGAACATAATTATCACCAACATAGTCCCAGACTCGTTGAGTTTCCAGTTCAAGTGAATAACAATGTTGTGTCTCTTTCCAGTGTCTAATAGCATGGCCTTCCTTGTATCTGATAAAGGAAAAACGAATTGAAGTAATGTTATGGAGGATCCAGCAACATTTTTATTCAACAGTAATTAATCTTTTGATTCTTAGGCCTTGTGAATCAAATTTTATATCAGAAGTTCATGTCTTACCTTCCACAACCAACAGAGCCACACATAACACATATCCATAGGTTCTCAGGAGTCCCGCAAATAGAACATGTAGATTTTTCAGGTTGTTGCTGGCAATACCTGCAAACCTAGAAAAGATATAAAATCAAAGCAATAAACCAAGAAAGAGAACAGCATAAAAATTTTAAATCAAACATGAAATGAAATTTCAAATACATAATTAAAACAAGAAGAAATAGGACATATAAGAATAAAGGGGAACAGACGGCCACAAAAACTTGCTCTCACCTTCTATAAGATCTCACACCCGTCACAACTTATCATAATCATGTAAGATTAACCGAATGCTCCAAATGCCAAGTTATGCACATATGACATGCTAGACATAAACATGATATCCGCCAA
This sequence comes from Agave tequilana, assembly GCA_038442645.1. Taxonomy (NCBI): domain Eukaryota; kingdom Viridiplantae; phylum Streptophyta; class Magnoliopsida; order Asparagales; family Asparagaceae; genus Agave; species Agave tequilana. The sequence continues at coordinate 8,175 of JAVJIF010002424.1, forward strand.
TATAGTTAATTATCAAGTGCAAATACATGCGATGTTTGAGCCAAAACAGAGCTGTTCAGGGGAGTGCTCACCAGTCACAGATACACTCAGTCTCAAAATCTTCAGAACATTTCCTCAAAAAATTTATTAATTATAGATGAGTTGGTAAGCACAATTTACTCAAGGGTGTATTCTTAATAAATAAATAAAAGGAAGAAAAAAGTGCAATAAAACTAGCTCCTTTAGACTTTCGATAAAAGTCATAACCCATGTAGATAAATTGAATGGTCCAAAGAACCAAACTAAAGACACAAGGCATGCTACAAGCCTACAATAGAAACATGGCATGTGCTTAAATAGAAAACAGATCAAGCACAAACGCTTTTTATGTCATTATAGTTTGTTTCTGTTTTGCTCTTCAGCTTATATCATGTCCAAGAGATGAATGTGATTCCCTACGGAAAAATTTATCATCTTCCCCATTTGCAGACCCTTTCCCGGCTAAGAGAATTTCAAGGGATTCTCCTTGGTAGCATTAGCTTAAACTTCATAACTGAAGGCATGTTCTCTTCCCACACTCCAATTTGCATGGTGATATTCATGGTAAATCCCTCTTATCCGTGGCACTCCTCAAACAGTTGGAACGGGGTTGGCAACCAATCGAAATTTGTTGACACATTTTCAGTAGAGCATTCTTAGTGTGGAGTTGTGCAAGCACGAGCGCGCGCGCAGGGGGGAGAGCTATTTATATTTTATAATGCAAATCCCTGGTAGGGATGCCTGGTAATAACAGGCTCAGACTCTCCAGAAAAACATCCTATGGTTTCGTACTTGTTACCCAGTACCATTAGGACTGATAAACAATCACTTTGAGTAGACTTAGTTTTTCTTCTTTCCAGCTCATGTCTATACTCTGGAAAACAATGATGACGAGGCTTGAGTCGTTCAAGATGGTGGTCAGAGCACATGAAGGGGACTCGACTCGCACGTGATCCCAGCTGCTAGGGCTTGTAGCCGTCCGATCCTCCAACTGGGATCTTAGGATTGGCCACCAAAAGGGAAAGGAGTGCACCTCTGCTCTTGGGCCCACCTCTGTTTGCTTTCTGATTTTATTTGTAAAAGACCCTCAAATTTAAATGAATTATGTTTAGCCCCCTTTGCAATTATTGGTTTGATCCCCGGACTTGATCAATTTTGAGACATTGGGTCCAAACAGGAGAATATGGGTCACACTCAAATCAAATCACTCAAATATGCAACCATATCCTATGCAACCAAGTGCATTGGCTACAACTACAAAAGCTATATCTGCAACTGCATATGTTGTTATGTGGATGCATATGTCCCCCATAAATATTATATGGAGGGGTCCATGATGAGCCTTGAGCGTTGAAACAAAAACAATTAAGTTATTCTCAATGGCCATGTCTGTTGTCCATGATGAGCCTTGAGCGTTGAAACAAAAACAATTAAGTTATTCTCAATGACCATGTCTGTTGTGTGATCATTTACAAATTTTTAGTTATTGATTGGATGTTACTTTGTTGCAGTGTCATTTCTTTAAATGATGTATTTATCACAATTGACTTGCCAGATACCACGGTAAAACATATTAAAGAATGTCCTTTAAACTTTAATCCATGTTTGTAATTTATTTATTTTTCTCCTCTTTGTTGGCCCAAAGGCACATCACTCTAGTTTTGATGATGACTAACTCATGTAGTTATACTAATGATCTTGCATGTTTAAGTTTCAAATTTTAATCAAGATCGTAGTTCTAGGGTTTAGCTTCAACAAAAAACTCAAAGTCAAGTTTTGAAGCTAACAAGTGTTGATTCAAGAGCTCAAGCATAAAGAATACATCTAGCACTTAAGAAGAAGTAAGCTCAAGAAATCAAGTATTTGAATCAATCAAGATGAAGAAAAAGATCAAGATCAAAAGAAGACTTGAAATTTATAAAAGAATTTGTAAGTGTTTAAAAGTTTTGTAAAGTTTAAATTAGATTTGATTGCTCAAACACACAAACAAGTATTTGACAATGATTTATTGAGTTTCATTGAAAATGAATTTGCGTTTAAAGTTTAGTTTTTATAAAATCTAATTTTATTTCCAAATGATTTTCAAATTACAAAAAGAATTTCAAAATGTTTGAAATATATTTTGATTTTTAATCATACATATTTGTGCTCGAAAGAAAGTATTTACATGAACTTATTTTTGTGAATTTATAGAAATTTATTTTAATTTTAAAAGATTTTTTAAAAATATTTTAACTGTCCAGAGTACCAGGACAGTCGACAGCTGACCTTTGTTGTCGATTACTGATACATGGGTGCACAAGACTTAGTGCTATGTAGCACGGACACTTCTAGCATGGAGTCGTGCCGTGTCTGACACACGTGTCGTGTGTTTTTAAGAATTTACCATGTATACACGTGTCATGTCCATTTCAACATTGTTGTGTCTGTGCAACATAAATTGAGTGCATCTCAGCTGTCGGCAGCTAACAATAGTTGTTGACAAGGGACTTAACAGAGACTAAGCCCTAGCTCAGTCTGTCGACAGCCAAGGGAAGCTGTCGACAGTTGAGTCAACAAAGACTGAGGCTATCGACAGCCAACCCCAACTGTCGACAGTCCACATGCTATTTTTGAAAAATGTGACTGTTTATCCATACCTGTCTACAAGCATGTGTAGCTGTCGAAAGCCACGCAGTCAACTTGTTTTGCCTCCCAGCTACTATTTTTCTTACATAAAACAGTCCAGATTCATTTTTAATGTTTATTTTATGATTTTAACATATTTTTATTGTTGCGATTTACTCAATAATAGTCTCTAACCTTCTCCTACAAAAATAAACGATTAGAGAGTGTTTCATGTCAAGTTTTCAATCAAGTTTTGCAAAAGTTTTCAAGTGTTTAATTCAAAAAACTGTTATGAGAGTTTCTAGTACTTTTCAATCCAATTTTTTCATAGTTTTCTCACACAAGCTTGAGCCATCATATATATATCAGAATTATTTTTTTGTGAGAGTTTTGTTTGTAGTCAAGGAGTTGATCACAAGTTATTTTCATTCTTTGTATTGTAAGTAGTTGGAGGTTGTGGGCTCGGGTTTTGGTGTTCTTGCGGGAACGAGTGAGGGACTTGCAGGTCCAAGAGTTCTTGAGGGAGCTTGTAGATGTTATGGCACCGAATGATCTTGAAGGATTGGTTATAGTGAAATCTTTCATTGCGGTAAAGGCGGGGACGTAGAGCAAATTACTCGAACCTCGAAACAAATCTCTCGTGCTTGCATCGCTCTTCTCTCTCTTTTATCTACTCACTCTTGTTTATATCTTGCATAATTATACTTTCTTATCTTTATATGCTTGACATTATTATTTTTACTCTATTTAATTAAGAAAGTAATTATGCATCTCAACTCTTATTTTAAGAATAATCTTGAGGAGAAGTTTAGAGCCCTTCACCGAGTATACATACAGCTTCATTTCTTTATTGTGAGTTTAACATTAATTATGTGCTCATATTTGTCTAGATTTGTTGGTTAAAATTTTTATTTCCGCATTACATTAGCATATCACCTATTCAACCCCACTCTAGGTGATTTCACTCTTGCTTGTTACCTTATGCTTGTTATTGTCTTGGCGTTGTGTATGTTTTCCTTTTTCTTCATGAGGGTAGTGTATGTATCATGTTATTCAATAAATTGTAAAACAAATAATGATGTAGATCTTATTTAGTCGATATTATTTAGTTTGCTTCCTCTTGCTTGAAATCTTGGTCGTTTCAGCTTCAATCTCACTCATGAACACTCTACAAAAAGACTGTGATCAGCATTGCTGATTTAAGCTCGGCAACGGCCTTCTGACAATCAAGTCGTACAACAACAGACCTCCAACGATCAACCAGTATCTTGTCTTCTCAAGAGTAACGAGAATTCAAATGATGCTAACCAGATGAACATGCATGCGTCAACTTTGCCACTAATTATATAGAGGAGGTAAGGTGGTTGAGTCCGTTACACCAGGTAGCTAGTTTGTTGAGTCAAGTTAGCTAGTATGTTATATTCAGCGATTCGTATTGTTCAACATGGTTTCACAGTTAATCTCGTTCATCGACCTATATAAGCAATGTAGATTTTTGAATGTCCTTTGGATATATCGATCTATACTCATTGCGTTAATTATGTGTGTTGTCACGAAGAGCATAATGCATACTCAAATTATATATTACATAATCAAATTATGTGAAATTACTCAGAAATGGATTATATATATTTAATGTTGAAAATTCCCAACAATCAAGAAAAAAGAAAAAAATATGATAAAATTTCCTTTAAATTAGTACATTTTGTTTGTAATATAGCCTATTGGGAAATAAACTAATGATAACTCGTAGACAACATTAAAGTTTTAATGTTATATATCATAAAAGGGGTAATTGCTCAAAACCTCCCTAACGTTTTCAAAATTTTCACTATCCCCCCTACACTAACATTTTTTTGTCTCATTTAACCCCCTCAGCCCGAACTCAGCCAACTCCGTTAGAATGCCATTGTTTACTTTTATTTATTGACATTTTTACCCTTCTATCTTGAATCGTGATCTCCACTCCAACCCATCACCTCCACTTAACTTTGTAACCTTAGAAATCATCTTCTTAGCCACTTCGACCCCCTTGAGACACTGATACTTTCCTTGCCTCCCTCTAACCGCTTTCTCATCATCTGACGGGGAATGAAGACATTTAAGAAGAGTCATTTCAGTAATTTTTATTTTCTTGCATTACTTTTTATTTTCTTTTATTAGGCTTTTATTTTTTCTTTATGATGCACGAGTATTGTACGTATCTTCTTTTCTATATAAATTATTGTAATTCTTTTGCTTGAAATCAATGATTAGATTATTGAAATTTTGAGAGATTGAAACCCTAATTGGGTTCTTTCAAATCTTCGTGTGTGCGACATGGAGGGAGAGTGATTCTCTTAGGTGTGAAGTCTGAATGTAAATCTCCGTGTACGATGCATGAAGTGGGTGAGCAATCACCTGAGAGTGAGACCCGAATCAATTTTTATCTTTTCTTCAAATTTCTCAAATCCTAGATTAATTTATCCTCAATCCCGCCACAAACCCTAATCTCTTCCCTAATTTTCAGAACCCTAACTTTTCCTAGTTTTCTCCTTCCATCATGCGTCATCATCTCTCTTCTTTCTCTTTCAAACTCTCACTCTCAGTCTCTTTTAAATTCTCTCTTCTTTCTTTTTTCAAACTTTCAGAATTCACGAAGAATTCTAAATCAAAATCAAGAGAAATGAAGTGGTGAAGAAAGAAGAATCCCATCAAAATTCAAGAAGACGACGACGTAAACGAACCCAACGCAGTCAAGAAACCCTCTGCCACATTCTCTCTCCAACCTCCTTTCTTGGCTCTCCAACTCAAAACCCCAACAAACGAATAACAATAATCATAGTCCCAAGCCAACCATCACATTAGCACCACCCACCCCCACCCCCAACCCAAACCCTTATTCTCACCACCACCTCTCATCCCCACCCGCATCCACTCTGACACTGCCACCCCTCGTCGGCTCCCGTCCGCAACCACAACTCCCACCTTGCTCGCTCCCACACCCAAGTCAAAACAAAATAAGATCTTGCAATCCATTGAATATCCCTTATATGATTTAAGGGTGAAATGGTCATTACACAGCCAATCTAACGTAAGTTGGGTGAGATCATAACGGATGGGGGTTCATTGATACGAAAAAATGTTGAGGGATAGTGAAAATCTTAAAAATGTTATGGGGTTACAGCAATTACCCTATAATAAAATTACATGCCAAAAACAAGAAAAGTTATCATCTCTTAAATTACTTCTCTTAACATACTTGTTTGATTGTGTCACAACTGGTTAAATGGGAAGTACTATTGTTCACTAGTTTGAAGACCCGAGAGAGAGACGGAAGCCTTACTGTGTAGGAGAGAGGAAGGGAATAAAAAAGGTTGGAAAACAAATGAAATAAAGGTGGAAAATGAAAAACTACACTCTCCAAACCTATGCCCTAGAAGACAAAACGAAGTGAAAGAACACCTCTTTTGGACTCAAAGTGAGAGGCCAATGGGGAAAATGAAAAAGAAACGCAAATTTTTACGTTGATGTAGTTTTGGAGGGTAGTATATCATGTTCTCTACTTGTTTAATGTACTTAGTCATAACTCATCTGACTCATGTAAACAGTTTATTGCTACGCATTTATGAGCATTTTCTATATTTGTATGCAAATTTCTAGAGTTTTTTGCGTTTTCCTGATTTTGTTTTATTGAGTAACACATCATTAAAAACATAATGGTGCATAACATGTTTTGCAACATTTAATTTGATGCAAATCAATGTTAAAAAATGGATAAATCGGTCAATTAATTAGTTGATTAATCTTATTCGGGACTCCACTGCATAAAAATGCATTGATCGCTCAAATATGGGCAAATTAATCACATTAATCGCTCGCATAAAGGGGCTGTTTGGTTGCACGGAAGTGGGCGGAAGTAAGGAAATAGGGAAGTATAATTGCTCACTTCCCTATCTATCCAAACACCGGAAAAGGAAAATTAGAAAACGTCTTTTCCTTTTATCTTTTCTCTTTTACACAATCATTTCCTCATTTCCAGTGCTACAGTTAATTTTGTGGTCATGTAAATCATATTTGTAATAAATTGTAGCACAAAACAGTTAATTTTTTGACCATGTAAATCTCACTTGCATTCTAATTATAGTCTATTTTTTATTTTTCTTAATATATTTTTATTTTAATATTATTTTACGGTCAACTTTGTAGTCAACTTTTCCACTTCCACTTTCACATTACCATCCAAACACCGGAAAAGACAAAATATTTTCTAAACCACACTTCCCAACAACATCCAAACACCGGAAAGCTTACTAACCAATTCCCAAGTTCTAAAGAGAATTATTACTACTTCCTCAATTCCTCACTTCCACCCTTAACCAAACAGGCCCAAAGAGTAATCGCTCGCATTAATAGCTTATGCTTCTATTTCATATCCGACTCAGATCACACTCTGGTTATAGGCCCTAACCCAACCTGAAACCCAAACCGACTAATAAAAAGAAAGTTAAGGCTTGATATGCCTTCCCCATTCCACCCCCCCCCAACCACAATTCGGCCCTCATCCCTCATCTCTCTCCTCACGTTGTCACAACATCTGCGAGCCAAAGCGACAGCTCACGACGGTGACGGGGACGACGACGGTTCGGCTATTTATTGGCTATTTGCTTTTTTTGTATACATGTTGATCAACCAATGAATGATGAATCTATATTAATGATGTACATATTTGTCAAATGGGAAAGACTGAAGAGGTAATGTTTCTTGTGTATGCAAAATAACTAGTATACAGCATAAGATTACAAGTTATTTAAAGCATTTAAGCATGAGTTACCATTGAAAAGGTAGAAATCAATTAAATATATTAAAATATTCAATTTTGATTAATCCCTGCTTAATCTGATTAACCATTATTCAGTGTTGGACCGCACGAAGAATGAAATTGCATTTTATAACACTGATGCATATTAATTAGATTGTCGCATCTACTCATAGTTGTGATAGTATTAAAAAATAGTAGTTGCAAGTATGACTATAAAGTGCATTATGGTGATTATTGTGTCTTTCTTTCTAAGAAAATTATCTTATCACACCATCACAATTGTTAGAGTCCTGATGGTATTTTGAGTCCTAGAGTCTTAGCAATACTATGGATCATTGTTTGAGTAGAATTTGGTCTTTTATCATTCTATATAAAGAAAGAATTGTTCATGACTATGTAACTGTTTTTGGTAATTATTCTTAACATCAATAAGATGTAGTATTTTGTAGTTTAACATGGTATCAGAGCCCTAGGGTTTTCGATGCTTTGCAACCTTCATTGTCACCTCCCCCCACCATCACATGGTTCAAAGTCGCGGTCTCGGCCGCCGACTAGGCCGGCACTGAGACGGATCGGTCTCGGCGACTCGGATCGGACTCGGACGATACACGCAAACGCTACATAGAAAGCTCAAAAAATTATGAAAAAATCATGACAAATCGTAAAAAATGTAGACATCAAAATTTATGAATCACATGTCCAAAACAAATTTATTTTGAGGAGGTAATTGGGAAATATGATGATTTGGGAGTAAATTCAGAAATATAAAAGATCTGAGGAGGTAAATATAAAAAATCCCAAAATTAAAAAAAACAAAAAAAGAAGGATAAAGGAGAGAGAGTCACCAGATCTCTCCCTCCCTCTAACTCTATCTCCCTCTCTCTCGTCTCTCTCCCTTTCCCTTTTCTCTCTACTCGCTCCCTCTGGCTGTCTCTCCCTCTCTCTCCTCTCCCTCCCTCTCCCTCTCTCCCTCTCCTCTTTCTCTGTCTCTCTCTCCCCCTCTCTCTCGCGGCGGCGTGCAGGAGTAGGCGGCGAAGGCAGGGGAGAGATCGGGCAACGCAGGCAGCGGCGACACAGGCAGCGACGGCAAGCGGGCAGCGGTGAAACCAGATAAGTTTAGGGTTTCTTTTAATCGAATCGGCCTTGACTCGGAGCTGACTCGGCCGTATCAGTCCGAGTCATATCATGACTTGGCCGATTCGGTCGAGTCAACTCCGAGTCAAGACCGATTCGGTCGTTTCTAAAGGGATACTTCGAATCGGGTCTCGGACTCGTCTCGGCGGGTGCCGAGACGGATACGACTCGTATCTGACTCGGCCGACTCTTCGAACCGTGCATCATCATGAGCATCATCATCAGCATTTTCTTCATCTTCTTTTTCTTTTTTCTCTTTCTTTGAATCTAATTTGATCTAAATTCATATCAGCAAAAAAAATTGTTCATGTGAACAGTACCGCAGCGGTATTGTTCACGATCTATCTTCTGGAATTCATTTAACCTAATGGCTAAATTGTTTCGAGCATAAATCACTAAATTAAAGACCAATTTTGGATTTAAGAACCATTTCAAGGTTTTGAGCTATGTAGCACGGACATTCGTATCATGAAGTTGTGTCATATCATATCCGTGTTCGACACACGGGTAAACACGTGTCGTGTGTATTTTTAAAAATTTGTCACGTGTCGGCATATCATGTCTATATTGGTATAGTCGTGTCCATGCAACATAGTTTTTTGGTGCTCGAACGCATTGACAAGTTTTGTTTAATCTAATTCTATCTGGATTTAGTAGTTTGTTGAGTTTAGAGATCTCTAAAACCTCATCTTTACTAAGCTTGAGAATGTCTCAAAACCTCATCTTCTATTGCATTTGAAAATCTCTCAAAATCTCATCTTCTATTGAGTTTGGAGATCTCTTAATCGCCATTTTTACTCAATTTGAAGAACTCTAAAATATCCATTTTTATTGAGTTTGGGAATCACTCAAAACCTCATCTTCTACTGAGTTTGTGGATCTTTCAAAACCTCTTTTTCTACTGAGTTTGAGAATCCTCAAAACCTCCTCTTCTACTAAGTTGGAGAATCTCTAAAATCTTAAGTTTATTCAAGGAGACGAATAGTTGACTTTCATGCACCTTCACACACTTGCTTGGTTTGACTCACATTTGGCTTGCTTTGGTTTGCAACTCGACATCAACATTAACAATTCAGTAGTTTGATATCTAACATTAACAATTCAGTATTTGTCTTCAACGGTTTTAATATTATTATTTTTGCACTTTTTAAATAAACTCTGGATGTTATACCAATCATGTGTTTGAGGGAGGATGTTAGACTCATGATGGTATTTGGAGTTTTAGAGTTCTAGTAATATTATAAGACAGTTTGAGTAGGATTTGGTTTTGTAGGGGTCTATATAAAAAGAAATTTGTTCATGGGTGCTGTGGATAATTTCCTATGGAATTTATCCACGCACCGAAATTATGAAGATGGGTCAAGCAAATCTCAGAAAAATCAACACAAACACAGATTTACGTGAAAAACCTGAAAAGAAAAAATCATGGAGTGAGAAAAAGATTTCACTATAATAATGGCGATTACAATGGTTATTCTCTAGTGTGCTAGAATTTCTTAGCTCAAATGATCCTCTTCTTCATGTTGAAAAGGATTACTTATTTATACAGGTAATGTTTGTTAGATAAGACTGCAGAGTCCAGCTCTGTTTAAACATTTAACCGCTTATCTCAGAAGGGGTTAGAACTGAACATTCTGATTTGAATTGGTTAAGCGAGAGTTCATCTTTACCTGATAGTATGCGTCCAGCTGTTGATGCGATTGATCTGTTCTCAAACTGTAACTGTCGAGTTCAAATGGAGATTTGGCATAGAGATAAGAATACTCGTAACTGATTTTATATCTTTCTTCTAACCACTTGAACTGCTCAGAGTTTGAATTGAACGATGACTCATGCTAGGAGGTTCTGGAAGCGGCCACGTGTTGCGCACCTGTTTAGTGTTGGATGGACACATGGCGTGATCTCGAGGAGGTCAGAAACTGACCACCACAGATGCCCCCTACACTTTTCTCTCTTTGGAGGAGGTCGGGATCACTCCCTCGGGAGCTATAGATTCCCAAGAACTCTGAGAGAGAGAGAGAGGAGCAAACTTCTAGGTCTGGACTCGGATTAATCGATGTCGCTTCAATTCTTGTCTTTTAGTGGCGTGTGTGACTCTACAGGCTGGCAGAGCCTTAAATGTTTGTCATATCCACTGCAGCATCGATCAAATTACCGTCACTTTTGAGGGACGCGGCGCTCGAGATGGGTACAGTGTATCTGAAGCGACGATTTTAATCTGATTCGTCGTTAATACATGCAAGGCCCTAACCGCGCGACTGTTCAAACCCTGAGGATTTAATAAGCAATGCTCTGAGGTCTTGGGCATTTTCCCCAAATCTCTGAGTCTTCTTCTTCTCTCTTACCTTTTTCGGATCCTCTAGTTCTCAGATCTCAGTCATTTTTCTCATTTCTGTTACGATGAAGAAAGGAGAGAACTCAAGTTAGTCCAGCGGTATGGTAAGAGAAAGGTCGCGGCGGAGAAAAAGGGGAAGAGAGCTTCCCATCATATCAGGATCGGGATGGACTTCAATCCAAAAACCTCCAGGCTTCGTAATCAGGAGGAGATGGATAAGTATCTGGCGAATTATGGCTTTCGCTTGAACCCGAGAATCAAAGTCGAGTTTTGCCCCCATGGTGGTGACATTTCTCAGGCTCTGCCTAATGATGGTGTATATATGCATCCGCGGGTTCTAGCGTTGGGGTTGAGGCTGTCGATGACGAAGTTCGTTCGTAGTGTTTTGACTTTTTACAGGGTTGCCCCCTCAGTTGACAGCATTGGCCTGGCGTACGGTACTCGGGTTCGAGGCCCTCTGCGCTTTGTACGCCACCGAGGCGTGTCAGTGTAAGGTCTTCAGCACCGGATACGCGCTAAGGAGGATACCTCAAGATGCACGCTACTTTGTCCCCAAGAGCGAGGTTCATAAGATTAATGTTAATATGATTGATAGCGACCATGGCATGTGAGATATCGTGGTCCGAGTGACCGGACCGTAAGAAGTCGAATCGGAAGATGAGCGTGAAGCCATCCCGGTCATCTGAAACTTGAGCCCCGTCCCTCGCGGGGGGGCTTGCTCACCATTGATAGCGAGGTGAAGTTGCAGAACCTGACAACCATAGACGGGATCACCGCAACTGGAGTTGGCTATTAGACCCTAATCGTCCTTATGTGCCCCCAGTTCTCCCTAAGGTGCCTGCTTCAAGCAAGAACCAGCCTGCCGCTGAGTCAGAGTCCCCCGCTTCAGAGAAAAGCCCACCCGCTGTCGACCTTGGGAGATCAAGGGTTCCAGTGTGGATGGTTCCTACCAGGAGAAGAGGACCCTTGCTCAATCTTCACAATCTTCACGCCCCAAGATAAATTCTCGCATCCTTTGGCTTTCCGTCTGATGGGTCAATTTTTTATGCTTATTTCTCTTTTGTAGAAGAGAATCAGGCTCGACTTCGATGAGTGATGAGGATGAGATGGCGAAGTTGATGGCGGAGGTGCCTGCCTGTTCACCGTCGGTTCGGGGCAGCCCTCCAAGGCTGGAGATGCTCGAGTAAGACGTCATGAGCCCGTACACTCTGGAGCTCGAGTAGCTTCTCCTGTCTCTGAGGTTCTCGAGGGGATTATGAGGACGCCCCCACTGCCATAGAGTTACCCTCTGAGGATGAAGTGGAGGGAACGACACCCCTGCTCTGGTTAAGGGTAAGCCCGAGTCCTCGCCTAAGTCTAAGGTGGCGGAGGGTACTGAAGCCTCGCCATCGGGAGACCGCGTGAGGGTTGTCGGCAATGCCGGTCCTTCGGGAGCTGTTATTGAGTCTCCGGAGCTGTTATCGGAGATGCCCACCGAAAACCCTCAATTCGGGTTGTATCTCTGTAGGGGAGATGTCGAGGCTGCTCTCGGCTACGGTGACTTCCTAAGATGGCTTGAGGAAATCAAGGCCCTGTTCTTGAAGGACCGGAGGCGACGCCTTAAGAATGAAGTATTCAGGGTAAGCATCATGTTGCCTATATCTTTAACTTGAACTTTTTTGCCCTCTGACTCATGCTTTGACCTTGGAATTGTGTGCTGATTTCCGAGATGCTGGACGACCATGGTGAGGCCCTAAGAGAGGACAAGATTGATGTGCTTCTCCGGGAGGTGGAAAAGCTGAATGCCGCGGAAAAGGCGGCAACTGCGCAGATTAGTCGGCTCCATGCAAATTTGGACTACGAATCAGGGGTTCGTTCGAATCGAGAAAAGGAGCTAGAGCGACTTAGCAAGAGCTAGGGAAGAAGGGCTCAGAGATGCGGAAGAGGGATCCCGAGCTGCAACAAAAAAAAGTCCGCACAAAAGATGGCTCGCAAGAGCTTGAGGAGTGTCAGTGTACCAAGAGGGCAAAGGCTACCCTGGGGTCGGAGAGAGCTGCCTTCGACGCAGCGAAGGCATGCCTCGAGGAGCATGCCTCGAGGATTATTTGATTCGAGTGTTGGCTGCCCAGGATGAGGTGGAAGCACATGAGCAGGCGGCGATAGATTATTGTCAAGGGCGATGAAGGTTTTCAAATTTAAGAAATATAAAAATGGGTACGAAGACGGGAAATGAGGTACGTCCCCGAGGTACCCGCTTGAAACTGGAGCCTTCCTCGGGACTCAAGATCAAGAACCCTGAAAGCAGTGTTGCCCCCTGCTTCCGTGATTGAGACATTCCGAGCGTTCCGTCCAGAAATATTGCGCCCTTGGCAACGAGCCTTCCGCCAATTGCTCCCGCCACTGGGTGTGTGGCTCCGGCTGCCCCTGAAGACACTATGCTTCCGACTCCCCCTTCCGAGACGTCTCACAAAAACAAAGTGAGTGCTTGAGAGTTTGCCTTGTCGTTTTTCCTTTTGCCGCTTGTAAAAATCAAATGTAATCCTTTTGAACATAATAATTAAATTTCAGCTTTCACCTCCTTTTGAATGTCTTGCTTCCATTTTGTTTCAAGGTCGTTGTGGACGCCGGCTTGGTAGACCCTTCTCGTCTAGCTTCCGACTTGGTAGCCTCCGTAGGCTTGGAGGGTCATAATCAGAGAGGAGTCCTTAGGAAGCTACGGATGTCCCTCGCCCTCATATACTCCGATGGGGCTGGCTTTTCAGGGTGAAGCTCTCAAGAAGCCCGAAGGTTTTGACCCCCGACGGCAGAGATGTGGGGTGAAAATAGATCTGAATGATGAGCATGAATCACTGCTAGACTTCCTGAATGCCTAGCGGAAGGTCGCCACGAGCTTGTTTCGGGTAATGCCTGGGCTTTCTCGCCATATAGAGCTCGAACTGCTCGATCTCCTTACCTTCCAGCTGGATCGTGAGCTCATCTCCCACAATGTAACGGTGGAAGATCTTAAAAAGAGAATGAGTGTTTCAGAAAAGGCACGAGTTGCTAGAGGCGACAGCTGAATTAAGATAAGAGAAGACGGACCTCGAAGGCTCCTGAGTAGACTTGAGGAGCTGCAGAAGGCGTGGGAAGAGGTGTCTGACCTTCAAGATAAGGTCGCTTCGGCCCAGTCGGCGATCTCTTCACTTCGGGAACAGATCGATAAGGGGCGTGTCGAGCAGCTAGCGCTCAAGCATGAAGTCCGGGTGTTGAAGAATAACTTGAAGAATCATAAGAAGGATGTGAAGGAATTGATGTTGAGCCTTCGCGTCAATCGGAGCATTATGATGAGCTCTGGGGAGCTCATGGGGTGTTGCTTGAGAAGGCATAGACGTTGCGCTCTCAAGTTATAATCCTTAGCTCAGGCGGTCGGGGGGAAGCGTCGGCGGATGGCTCGGGAGTACGAGTCGTGACCCCGAGGGAACTAGTTCCCGGCTCAAGGGGTCGGGTCGCTAATCGGGGAGGCCGACCGATCATGCTGAAAGCTCTAGCGGTTAGCACGAGAGATCTCAGGGACAGTCGGAGGACCAAGGTGGTGGTTGTAGGCTGAGCTAAATGGTAAGAACTGATGTTACTTACCCCTTCTTTGTAAGAAATAATGTAATAAGGAGATGTGTCCTTTATTTTCTTTGTGTTGAATTATTGCTCTTGACGCTCATGCGTGTGCCTTGAATCTTTGTTTTTTGGGGATTCCAACGGATAGTCGTCAGGGTAGGACCCGTATAGGCTGTTTTTCCCTTGTTGCAGTCAAGGTAGGACCCATATAGGATGTTGACTCACTCGGGTTGTCATCAGGGTGAAGATCCGTATAGGCTGACTCCGAGTAGTCATAGTTGGCGAGTCCCCGTCTTTCAGGGGCTTTCTAAGGAATAGTCGTCAGGGTAGGACCCGTACAGGTTGTGCTCGTGGTACCTGGAGGAGATATTGAACATCAAAATAAAAGAGTCTGCATAATTTTATTGGATATTCATGATTTTAATACGTAGTATCGTATCGGGTGAGAACTCTGTTGCCTGTCAGGGGTCTTCCTGTCCTGAATGGTGCCGATGAGTGAGCACTTTAGTCGATGGTCTCGGCCGGGGCCTCACCGACCTCTAAATCTTTCTCCAAGTCAAGAATGAACTCATCCAAGTATTCACATTGAACTAAGTCCTCAAGGTGTCTTTTGAGGGCCCAGCAATGCAAGGTGTTGTGTCCCCGACTACCATGAAAGGAACAATTCCCTACTTCCAGAAAATGTGTCGTGCTTAGCTGGCTTGGGGGTTTCACCTGTGGCTGATGCTTGATGACGTGAAGGATCTGGTCAATCGGCAGCTTCAGGGGGTGAAAACTAAGGCGTCCTCGGTCTTTGTCGTTGTCGGGAAAGCGTTCTCCTTGTGTGTTAAGACGTGATGTCCCCTCGCACGCTTCCGTGAGTTATCAACTCGAAAGCTCTTGGAGTCCCCATGCGGAGAGGTTACTTTAGAGCGCATCTTGTTTAGCTTGAAACGTAGGTCGGTCGGAACTGCGGGATGTTGGTTGACCTTAGAAAAGGTGTCCACCTAAGTCTCCCTAGCGCCCAACTTGATGACTCGTTGTGCTTCTCGAAAAACCTTTATCTACGTGAGCAATTGATGGTTAACATGCGCTACTGCCACTCGCTCGCGTTCTGGGGTATCACAGTGGATGGCGACTAGTTCTCGCTCGCGGTCCGTCTTAAGCCCGTTGTTCGCCCAACCGTCGTCGCAGGTTGATCACCTTCTAAACAAGTTGCCCGCAAGAGAGGATCGATGAATCAATTTCACCGAGAGCGTTGGCGTCATAACAGGTCGCATTCTTGTGCATCATGATTGTTGTGCGAGGGTATTTTTGTGAAAGGGATTGGGTATTGGATGGGGAGATCTCAAGGGTGTGGTCTCAAGGATCTCAATGAAATCACCAAATGTTGTAGGTAATTTCCTATGGAATTTATCCACGCACTGAAATTATGAAGATGAGTCAAGCAAATGTCAGAAAAACCAACACAAACTCAGAGATTTACTGGAAAACCCGAAAGGGAAAAACCACGGAGAGGGATAGAAAGATTCCACTATAATAATGGCTATTACAATGGTGATTTTCTAGTGTGCTAGGATTTCTAGGAACAATTGATCCTCATTCACGTTGGAAAGAATTTCTTATTTACATAGGTAATGTCTGTTGGATAAGGCTGCAGAGTCAGGATCTGTTTAAACATTTAACTGCTTATCTCAGAGGCGGTTAGAACTGAATATCCTGATTTAAATTGGTTAAGCGAGAGTTCATCTTTATCTGATAGTCTATGTCCAGCTGTTGATGTGGTTGATCTGTTCCGGAGCGAAAACTGTCGAGTTCAAATGGAGATTTGGCATAGAGATATACCGTAATTGATTTGATATCTTTCTTCTAATCACCTGAACTGCTCGGAGTTTGAATTGAACGAGGATTCATGCTCGGAGGTTCTGGAAGCAGCCACGTGTTGCGCGCGCTGTTTGGCGCTGCGACACGTGGCGTGATGTCGAGGAGGTCGAAAACTGACCACTACAATGGGTATGTAACTGTATTTGGTAATTCTTCTCAAAATTAATAAAGATATAGTACTTTGTAGTTTAATAACAATAATCATCAACCTTTTATCCCAAATATCTGGGTTTCGTTAGATGACTCCTTTTCCATTCAGTTCTTCTAGGGGACATCTTCTCTTTAAAATTATCTCCTTACAATCCTAAGGATATATTAATCATCATCACATGCAGTTATTATGCAAATTAAATGAATTATACACTTGGATTTTTAAGCTCAGGTTTTTCCATTGCGCAGTTAGACGATTCCTCATCCATATTTTAAAAACGTGGAAGTGGCTATCACATGCCATAGTATAAAAGACAGGGAGTGAAGGGGAGTGAGGAACTATTTGCACTCTAGAAGTGTTAGGATTAGAATCAGGTGGCAATTGAACTTCTAGGACAAGATGTGATAAAGCTAACAAAACTGCAAAAGAGTGGACAAGGGCCAATACTACACAATTATTATGGTTGATTGCACATTCATGTTACTCAATTGTTGTTTAGCTTTTTAAAATCGTTTAAAGGGGTTCAATATCACAAAGTTTAATTTGGGTGGATAACATCTATTTAATTTTATCATTCAATATGAAGTTTAATTTGGTCGGATTAACATATTTTATCATTCAATGTGAAGTTTAATTTGGTTGAATTATATATGCATAATGGAAGGAGCTCCCCAATAGTGCCTTGCTATAGAAATCACTTACCAAATCTACTTCTCAATGTAAGACTAATTCCTTTCCAAATGGAAATCTTCAGCAATCAAATTCTAAGTCATTTAAATGAAAAAGAAAAAAGTTGTATAACTTGATTCATCTTATTGTTACACAAAATTTATGGAATATGTATATAAACCAACAAAACAGTGAGTCTATGAGTCTACGGAACAGGTCCATTCAGCCTCTTTTAAATTTGTCTTTGCACTGTTTAGGTTTTACAAAACCAAATTTTACAAAGACAAGCAAACAGACAACCTTAATATAGCCTACATTAAATTATATAACTTCCGAATTTTACCATAGCTACTATATGATCAGAAAACTTCTATCTGGCAACCAAACAACACAAGGTTAAAATACGCAGATGATGATTTTGGATGAGATGAGAAATGTGTATCCCCAGCCCTACAGGATAAGACTCGAAATTATCACTGCAAATTTGAATTCAGATTATCCTAAAGTATCGTCATTAGGATAATAATATAATGAAAAGGATATTAGGTATAGACTTGACAATTTCAGAATTTTTTTCTTTATTTTGAATTTACTTAAAGTTACACCCTTTTTCTCCTGGTAGATGTCAATTTTACTGCTTAAAATTCTTAACAAGGTGTGCAAAGAATATGATTAGGTTTTGTTCACCAGCAGCAACCGGTCTGTGCAGTTCAACTTAATTTCTAATCATCTACACGTATAGAACAGGGGAACTTTGACATATACTGTTCCTGACAGTTGAATGTCATTCTATATAGCATCTCATCCCCCCTCTCATATATAGACTTTCTCGACATCTAAAAATCTCAGGATGCTGTGCCAATGAGTTAGGTTTTCTTACAGCGTACAGAGCTTCAAGTATTTTAACCCTTGATTGCAAGAAATTTGGCCTGAACTTCAAAAGGTTAATTACTTAATTACATGCTAATTGTTAATAATAAAGTTTGGTTAATGTTTCTGTTAAGTTCTCCCCGTCTATATTCTATTTTAGGAGGGATTGGGTGGTGACAGTGGTGATCATCATGCTATTTCAATCTCTATAGTTGGACCTTTCTACAACAAGGATGATCCAGGTGGATCTAGATTCTACAAGATCAAAGGGGAACTCCCATCTCTAAATTACAAAGAGTACCGGCAAAAATCTGTCAACTTCCATCAATTGTTGGGAGCAATGCAAAATGAAATTTACCATGGGACCTACATCATCTAGAAGGTTGTCTCGCTCTTGTTAGCTCCAAATGAGTCCTAATTTGTGTAAACTCTCACCGGAAGAAAAAGCATGGATCGAACAAATCAGAGGTGTCAGCTTGGTCCTGATTGAGTACAAGTTTGATAATCCGAATTTAGGACTTGTTAGGATGTTTTGGAAAAGGTTTGGGGATTTTTGATGTAGGCCCGCAAACTAGTGTTAGGGTCCTAACCTTGCAGCAGGGATTGAGCCAGGAATTAGATTTTTTTCTCTCTCTTTTTCCCCTGGGTGGGTGGGTGGCGGTGTGGGTATGAGTGTGTGGGGTGCGTGTGTGTGTGTTAGTGGGTGGGTGTTTTTTTTAATTCAAAACATCACATCCCATTTGATAAATAGGGTGCAGAAGTTATCAATTAGTGCAGAGTTAGTAGGTGTTACTACCAATTGGATTTTTTTCCATGGATAGTTGGATTAGGACGTACAGGTCATCAATTTTATGGGGAAGTTTGGGTGATTGTTGCGATCAAATAACTCCCCTGACAGAGGAAATTTGGGTGGTTTTGAGGGAACAACCAAACCACTATTCCACCCGGAAAGAGCCCGTTTCAAAGGGTTAGGCTGGAGTTAGCACCAACTCTAGCCTAATCCCACGTACAAAACAGGGCCAGTATTCATTTCAAGCAGATTGGTGGAAGCGATCTTTTCTCGCCAACAGAAAATAGATCAAAGAAGCGCGAAGGACAGACATCATTGAATAATGTATGTACTAGCACATGACCGATATGAATAAAATACAACCTGCTTCCATCATAATAAATTACACAAATGTTCAAAATATAAAGGTCCATCCTGAGACATGTTTAAAATAAATACTTTTTTCCTTCTAAATGTCTCCAACAATATTTATTTCCAAAATTAATACCATATTTCCTTCTAAATGCTTCCAATAAGATGTGTGTTACGCGATCAAACTGTTAAAACATCTATATGACAAACAACAAATCACAAAAACATAAGTTGCAACTAATGTGAAAAAGGTGATGACAGAAGTGCTCACTGGACAAGAAGAGTCCGTCCACTTTGATATACAAGAACAATGAAAAGAATGATTGCAAATTGTTGTGAGAATGCCACTAGTATCTTGGTCTAGCCTCTCTGCATCAAAAAAGAAAAGAAATCAACACCGACAGAAAAATACCAGATTGAATATAAAGATCATGTATACCATAGTATAGACATGAAATTTGTATATGCATGTGAAAAATATTTCTGGTTGTAATGTATGTAAGAAGGGAAATAGACCACATCATAGCTGCATGAGAGCCTTGAAACTTGAGACTACCGTTCTACATATATGAAAGTGTTCCTTCTACATTTATGAAAGTATTCCTTCTACTCCATCCTCTTAATCTTCTTTTATTTCTCTATTTCCTGTTCTACTGATCTCAAAGGTACCACCAAAACCTGCAGCAGCAGCCGTCAAACTTAGCTGCCAACTGCATCCTTTTTCTCAATCTCCAAGACAAAATACCACACCCCTTTGCTCAAGAATCTTCTCTTTCAGCATAATTACTTCAACAATTTTGTGCCTTAATTTCAGCCACAGCAAAGATTATTTTATTACTTGCTGCATGTGTATTATGTGCTTCTTCAGTACAAAAGAAAATTCTAACTTGTTAACAATTTAATATCTTAAATATGAAATTTTGTATCTTGAGCTTTTACCACTCAGCTCAAGCATATATCCTTCTACAACAGCTCACCCTCAGCCACAACATCCATGCAAGTGAAAGAGAGAATGAAAATGAAGGAACTAATCTTCTTAAAAATCAAAACCATTTAGCTTCATTTGTAAAGGGCATATAACTCATGACCCCAACAAAAGAAAAAAGGAAAAGAAGTATACACAAAAACACAAATACACTCTCGTATGTGGGGTTTGTGTGTTTGTGGGGGCGTGGGGGTTGTGATGGCAGTGGATGCTAGGGGGTTTAGTTTGTGTACACGCGTGTGTATGCGGTGGTAGTGGGTGGTAGAAAGCTGTATGTGTACATAGGCATATAACTTATGACCCCAACAAAAGAAAAAAGGAAAAGAAGTATACACAAAAACACAAATACACTCTCGTATGTGGGGGTTTGTGTGTTTGTCGAGGCGTGGGGGTTGTGGTGGCAGTGGGTGCTAGGGGGTTTAGTTTGTGTACACGCGTGTGCATGCGGTGGTGGTGGGTGGTAGAAAGCTGCAAGTGTACATAGGCAAGTGCAGCAATTGTCTACTTCTTTTATTTATTCCTTTGTGTGTGTTTTTTATGTTTCTTTTTTTAGCTTTGTAGGAGTGTGTCGGGGTGGCCAAGGAGTTGAGCTAAATCTAAACTATAGACAACTGCACCCAAAGGCACACACATGTTATTGTTGTCATTATTTAAGGGGGAGAGGTTAGATTTGTCTGGAATGTTATACCCATGGTTTCAAATATCAGCTCATTCTATATATGTAGGCAATATCATTAGAGCCGGCCACGGTTCCACATTCCTCCAGAGGACGAACCGAAACCGGCCCCTAAATGGGCGATTCTGGTTCCTGTTCCGGAACCGGGTGGATCCGATTCCGGAACAGGTCGGATCCGGGTTTTTTTTAATCCGATAAGCAATTTTCTGATTTCAATTTATTTTTTAGAATAGTTAAAAAAACAGATTAAAAATTAAAAAAATTATATTTCAACATAACTATTTTCAATTATTACTGCTTTAATATCTAAGAAAATTTTATAAAATAATTAAGAAAATAAAAAACGGGGGCTTGAACTTAATCCTTACCATCATTAAGTTGCCTACAAAATAATTAAAAAAATAAAAAGCGAATTGATTTTCACCAACCTTGCCCTTGCCTCTTGCAATGAACTTCCACTTGCCATACTGTGGAGAGTAAGAAAATTGGAGTGCTAGAACATGGAGAGAGTACTAGAGTAGAAAACTTAGATTTTCAGAGGATTTTGTAAAGAGATTTTGGAGAGAAATTATAAAGAGAATTTGTCGAGAGATTTTTAGAGAATTATAGAGAGATTTTGTAAAGAGATTTGTAATTTGATTTGGTGTGGAGAATGAGAGAACTTGAGTGCTATTTATAGATTACAAATAATATTTAAAAAACAAAAAATTAAAAATAATTAAAAAAAACTCTCTCCTTCCCTCTCTTCCCTTGGCCTCCAATGGTCCAATTTTGGACCGCTGGAGGGAGCCCACTCAGCGCCAGATAAAAAAACCTAAATTTCTAAAATTAAAAGACCAGGCAACCACCAGGCGGGCCGGCTTAAAATTAATTAATTCATAGGGGCGTTCGGGCCCTCAAAAAAATTGAACAGGGCCGCCGGCCCAAAGGCCGAATGGCCCTTACAAAAAAAATTCCGATTCAAAACCGTGAACTGCCAGTTCAGAACCGGAACCGGCGGTTCCCGATTCTGAACTTTAGAAATCGGATCCGACCGCGGAGGCGATCGGCTCCGGTTCAGTTTGGAACCGGGAACCAACGGCGGGACTGGTTCGGTTCCGGCCAACCGATTCCCTGTTCGGTTGGGCAGTTCGAACCAAACCGGGATCGGGTCTAAACATCGTACTAGGTTTTGAGGTATTCGATCTGATATTAACCCTATAATATGAGCCAATATTGGGGTTAATGTTGATGGCCGATATTCGCGATATAATATGCTAAAAACCATTGTCTGATACCAATAACCATTATTGACACCAAGATTTTAAATCATAGTCACCTATCTAAACAACACCTTTAAATATTAAAAACATGCAACCTTGGTGTGGAACTTCGTGCTTGGGATCGCTTGTCTATCAAGGTTAATTTAATCAAAAGGCTATGGGGCTGTTTGAATTCAAGGAAGGGGCTGTTTGGATTCAAGGAATTGGGTGGAAGTGAGGAAGTGGGAAGTGTCTTTTCTCATTTCCGCTGTTCATCCAAACACCGGAAAATGAAAATAGAAAAAGTTCTTTTCCTTCTCTCTTTTCTCCTTTACACAACGTTTTCCTCACTTCCAGAGTGCTACAGTTAATTTTGTGGTCATGTAAATTTCATTTGTAATAAGTTGTAGCACAAAACAGTTAATTTTTTACTCATATAAATCTCACTTGCATTCTAATTACAGTCTAATTTTTATTTTTCTTAATTAATTTTTAATTTAATATTATTTTGCAGTCAACTTTGTAGTCAACTTTTCACTTTCACTTCCACATTACCATCCAAACACCGGAAAAGACATAACATTTTCCAAACCACACTTCCCAATAACATCCAAACACCAGAAAACTTACTAACCAATTCCCAAGTTCCAAAGGGAACTATTACCACTTCCTCACTTCTTCACTTCCTCCCTTCCACCCTTAACCAAACAGGCCCGAAGTGGGCGGAAGTGAGGAAGTGGAAGTGTCATTTCCCACTTCCGCTGTCCATCCAAACACTGGAAAAAAGAGAAAAAAAACTTTTTCTTTCTCTTTTCCCTTTTACACAACCATTTCCTCACTTCCAATGTGCTACAGTTAATTTTATGGTCATGTAAATCTCATTTGTAATAAGTTGTAGCTCAAAACAATTAATTTTGTGGTCATGTAAATCTTACTTGCATTCTAATTACAGTCCAAATTTTTTTCATAATTAATTTTTATTTTAATATTATTTTACGGTCAACTTTGTGGTCAACCTTTCCACTTCCACACCGGAAAAGACGTTAATACTTTTTCAATTACACTTCCCAACTACTATCCAAACACCGGAAAAGAAACACAAATTCTCATTTTCTAAAAAAAATCCTACTTCTCACTTCCTCACTTCCACTCACTTCCGAGCATCCAAACAGCCCCTATATTGAAAATTCACATATCCACATATCTTCATCTAATATATTATCTCTTTGTTAATCTTGATTCACCAATCACCTTGAACTACTATCTAGTTTGCGAATAATCATTTCATTGTCCGTAGATAACATAAGATTCCCCGGAATAGAAAATTGACTTGTTAAGAGTCAAAAGCCCAGCATATATAGCCATTAATATTTAAAAAGAACAATCTTGAGCAAATTGTTCTCATACTTGACATTTTCTTATTGTGTTTCTCAAGAATTCTCATGAAAATAATGTTTAGCATCAATTTCTTTCATCTTGATATATACTACAAGAGAAGTCTTTCTCATGGTTAACTAAAGCAAGAAAAATGTACTAACTTAAGCTCATCCTCCTATTATGATCTCAGTTATGCATATTGGCTAATATAAATTTGGACACTTGCATAATGACATCATTGACATGTCAAGTGACAAAAGTATTGAATTGTAAGAAACAACCCACATCTAGCTCATGAATAATAGACATGACACAGAACATAGCAAATCTTAAAAACCTACAATACGGACACTGTATTTTGACGCACTAGTTAGAAATTATACATGTGGGCTCCCACTATAAATCCTAAAAGACACGGCAAAAAGTAAGCACAAATAACCTATTGTAGTAACCCAAATCCTAATAAGAGATTAAATAATTAAATCCCAACTAACTAATGAATTTATAGTACCATGTGACAAAATGTGATATGGCATAATGTAGAATTTATGAAGTTGAGTTGAAAATGTGACAGAAAGAGGACTTGCATACAAACTTGCCAACAATAATGTCACACATTGACTAATATGGATAAAAATATGTTTTATAAGAAGGTGGGGCTAGCCACATTGGTGAGGAAAGAGGTGGAGGATAAATGTCCCCCCACATAGAGCCTTTAAACCCTCATTCTTCCCCTATTCTCCCCTTTGGTTTAACTGAAGTAAAGAAGAGATAGCACAAAGAAATTAGAAAAAGCTTAAGAAGCTCGTGAACTCAAAGGTATACCCCATTTTCTTAATTCTTGCAACTAGATCTTACTTTTTAACCATTGATCTTAACTTTCTTTCATCTAAACTGTAGATTCATGATATTCCATTTTTATTATAGATCACAAGATTTAGAACAAAAAAATAATTTTTTGATTTTTCCTATGAAGGGTGGTCGCCAACGGCGACCTCCACCGGCCGCGGACCATCTATGGTCAGTGGTCGCGCCACGGGTGGTCCCCATGAGCCATACTCGCAATGCTACCATAGACTATAAGTATAACAATAACTGAAATTACACCTAGAGGAGGTGAATAGGTGAATAGCTAATTAAATAAAAATTCTAGACAATTTAATATGAAATAATGCAACCGGTCACTCAAAACAAGACTTGAAGCCTGATTCCCATGAAGGGCTCAGAGCTTCTCCCCGTGATTCCTCTAGATAAGAATTGAGGTGCTCAATTGTTAGCTTATTGAGATAAGTATTGGTCGACAAGAATAAATGAACGATAAATAAGTAAATATAGACAATAAAGCAATCGTAAATAAAAAGATTTGTTCCGAGGTTCGAGCCATCGCTCTACGTCCCCGCCTTCACCACCGTGAAAGATTTCACTATCCACTATTGGATCCCCCATAAAGGGACCTTACAACAAGGAATTAGAACCACTCGGAGTACACAACTCCCCAACTCAATCCTCTACACCAGAGGCAGCACAAAGCCAATTGAGATAATAAGCTCTGGGTGATCAAGAAATCACAAACACTCACTTTGCAACTCTCTACAAAAAAAACTATAGAGTAAAAATATAAACTTGAAGCTCAAATATGTAGTGAGAGTGAAAATCAGAAAAGAGAGATTTTAATAACAGACAAACTTAATTAAAATTTTGAAAATAAGGGCACAAAAGAAAACTTGAAACTTTTTCTCTTTGAAAGCAAAAACTAAATTTTCAATAGAATTTCTTGTTGTGAAATATTCAATCTCAATGACTCTTTATATAGGTTTTAGAAAAACACTTTTAGAATAGTTTTACCAAATCTAAAAAGGAAGAAACTGACTCTAAAAATTCAACTTTTCACGTTTTAAAAGAAACATGTTTAAAAACAGATTTAAAAGAACTAGTTGTTACTGCCAATCTGGCAGTCTGTCGGTCGACCAGTCGACCGGCCATTCAAAAAAATTTGACCGTTGGATCTCGGTCGGCCGAGCAGTCAACCGTGTTTAACTGAGACCAAACTAGTTCAGTTGGTCGACCCCCCAGTCGACAGCAATAAGGGACCGGTCGACCGGTCGGTCGACCGGGAATATGCACATGTACACCCCAGTTGCCAAAGGTTTGGTCGACCGTGCGGTCGACCATTCTGGCCTGTAATAGGCACCGTTGACCGCCCGGTCGACCGACCTAGGCCAAAAACTTGGTCAAAATAATTTTTGAAGATAAAGAAAATTTTCAAATAAATTTTGTTTGAATTTTAGAAGAGAGAAGACATGTATATTCATGAGATATAAGTTCTAAACTGAGATAGAAATTTCTAAGAAAATATGGAACAAGTATCAAAACCAAACATGTCAAAACCACACTTTTGAAAACGTGCACTTTTGTGCGTGTATATCTTTGAGCCTCAAATTTATATTCTACTCTTTAACAAACTAGTTTCTTACAAGGTTCTAATCGACTATAAGAATCTTCAAGTGGGCTTCTCTGATAGTGACGTTTGAGCGACGCTGAGTGCTTTAAGCTGTGATCCCATTCTTGAGAACCCTTGAGCTATCAACACCTTCCTTTAAAGGAAGAAACCTGTTAGATCTTCTTGAACCCTGTTAGATCTTTTTGAACCCTGAAATACACTCTTGAACTTAAGTAGTAAAAAATAACTTCATATGTTTTGTTATCATCAAAACACAAAACCAGGGATTGTAACTTTTGGGGCAACAATCTCCCTCTTTTTGATAATGACAAAATATATGAGCTATTTAAAAGAAAATCTAAGAAAGAGCTTTGTAAAAACTCCCCCTCAAGTTATACTAGCTATCAAGTACAAGATATCAATAAGTTATATGATAAAGGCATTGTATAAAAGCATGATCAAACAAATACCAATAGATACTCATAAATACTTTCCTCCTTTTTTGTCATGTATCAAAAAGGATAAGCAAAAACAATCAAAAGTTAAAACATACGTAGATTTTGTCAGAAAGAAAACTAATGAATCAATAATACAAACATTGAGTTCTTCACAAATGAAAGAGAATCTATTAAAATCAAGTGGCTTAGTAAAAATATCTGCTAGTTGAAAATCAGTTGAAACATAATCAATTTCAATATCACCTTTCTCATAATGATCTCTAAGAAAGTGAAATCGTGCTTTGTCTATGTTGATTTGCATTTTAGTCATATGAATAGTACTAATATTATCATAAAATATCTTAATATAATCATAATACAAATCATAGTCAAGGAGAGTATTTCTTCCAAAAGACTTGTACACAACAAGCCCCGGCCGCAACATACTCCGCCTCGGCAGTTAAGAGGGCTATAGAATTTTGTTTCTTGGAAGACCATGAAACAAGACAATTTCCTAGAAACTGACAAGTTCCACTTGTACTCTTTTTATCCACTCTACAACCGGCATAGTCAACATCCGAAAAACTCGTCATGAAAAATTGTCCGGTCTTCGAATACCACAAGCTCATTCCAATAATACCCTTAAGATATCTAATAATGTGTTTTACCACAATCAAGTGGGGACTCTTTAGGAAAAGATTGAAATCTAGCGCATAGACATACACTAAATATGATATCCGGTCTACTAGCCGTTAAATAAAATAAACTACCAATCACGCTTCTATATAGTTTAATGTCTACATTTATACCTTGTTCATCCTTGTCAAGTTTTGTTGTGGTAACCATGGGAGTTTTACTCG
The DNA here is from genome assembly GCA_038442645.1 of Agave tequilana. Taxonomy (NCBI): domain Eukaryota; kingdom Viridiplantae; phylum Streptophyta; class Magnoliopsida; order Asparagales; family Asparagaceae; genus Agave; species Agave tequilana. The sequence continues at coordinate 35,350 of JAVJIF010002424.1, forward strand.
TCTTTGCCCCCTTCAAGTCCAAATTTCTTGATGAGTTCCCTTGTATACTTGGCTTGATTTATAAAAATTCCTTCACTCTTTTACTTGATTTGTAGTCCAAGGAAGCAGTTTAGCTCACCCATCATAGACATCTCAAACTCATTCTTCATGCATGATTCAAAATTTATGATGAGTTCCTTGGGATGACTTGTAGCGAATCTCCAATCTTTTGGAAGTGGTAGTGTTGGTGCCACTTCAACCTCTTAAACTTCACCTTGTTTATCAAGCTTTGGCTTATCTTCTTGGATAGGTGAGTCCTTCGAAGTTACTTTCTTCATGTCTTCACCTAAAGAATCAATCTCTACAACATTCTTAACAAAAGCATTAGATTCTTCAAACTTAACATGCATAGATTCTTTAATTGTCAAAGTAGATTTATTGAAGATTCTATAAGTCTTGCTAGTGTTAGAATAACCAACAAAAATAGCTTCAAAAACTTTAGCATCAAATTTACCTAAGTTATCTTTGATGTTTAAAACAAAACATTTGCACCCAAAACTCTAAAGAAATATTAGGCTTTCTCAAATAGTAAATTTCAAAAAAATTTGAAAGTATTTTTACAAAAATAAATTCTATTTGATATGTAATGTAACATGAAGTGTTTACGGCCTCAGCCCATAAATATTGAGGGAGTCTGTATTTACTAATCATTGTCCTACCATTTCTTGAAGAGTACAATTCTTCCTTTCAACGACTCCATTTTTGTTGTAGAGCTCTGCGATAAGATAATTCATGCCTAATTATATTTTCTTCACAATAAGTGATAAAAAATGGTTAATGAATTCACCACTTCTATCACTTCTTATGCACAAAATTGAAAAACTTTTTTCTTTTTCAACCCTTTTTCTAAAAACATTAAAATGCAAAAAAAACTTGATCTTTATGTTCCAAAAAGAAAACCCATGTAAAACGAGAAAAATCATCAACCAATACAAAAACAAAACGGTTTCCATTTAAACTCTTAGTTTTAGTAGGACCAAACAAATCCATATGGATTGACTCTAATGGTCTACATGTCATGATATCCTTGATTATTTAAAAGAGGACTTGGTGTGTTTCCCAAGTTGGTACCCATCACAAATGCGGTCCTTTTCAAACTTCAAGTGAGGAATACCCTTCATCGATTCCTTAGAGTTAATTCTAGATAGATTATCAAAAGATCATGGCCTAATCTTCTATGCCATAACCAAGAATCCTCATTGAAAGCATTTAAACATGTAGCATTGCAATATAAATTTAACATATCAATAATATATACATTATTTTCACGAAATCCGGGAAGAATGCAAGCATCGATTTTACCATCTAAAACATTGCAAGAAGAATCATCAAAAATAACTTTGAAATCTCGATCACATAGTTGACTAATACTCAAGAGGTTATGTTTGAGTCCATCAACTAAAACAACATTTTCAATCAATGGAGATGAACTAATTTTAATGTTACCTATACCGATAATGTTATCCTTTGAGTCATCTCCGAAGGTGACAGTGCCACCTTCATGATACCTTGAGAGGGTTGCAAAATTATTGATATCCCAAGTCATGTGTCTTGAGCAACCGCTATCAAAATATCACCGCTCCCTACATCTTGAAGCTTTGGTGTATACTTACATCAAATAATGAAGTTGTTGATTTTGGTACCCATATTTTCTTGGGTGCTATGACGTTAGTACTTCGAACCCAAATATAATTATTATAAGCATTTATACGATCAAAATAAAATTTAGCTAAGTGACCCTTTCGGCCACAATAAGTACATGAATAAACTCTACCATACATGAATGCATGATGTGTATGATGAGCATGTGAAACATAAGCATGCTTAGTATGTGATTTAGAAGTGTGAGCATGTGTAGTATGAATATGTTTCTTTGAAGAATTTTTCTTAAAAAACATGGCCTCTTTTAGCTTTTATCAAACTAACATTTCCTTAAAACATTTCCCAAAGTGTTGATTTTAATTTTTAAAGTAGAAATTTCATTTTCATCAATCATGAGAAACTTTGCTTTACATGAAATCTCATATGCATCAAAATTTTTGTGTGGATAAAAGAGTGAAAAATAAATCATCCTTTTCTTTAGAAAGTGTGATAATTTTATTTTGAAGAACTTCATTTTTCTTTTTCGTTTTTAGATATCTTTTCTTTAGAAAATCATAATTATTTGAAAGTTCTACAAATGCATCTCCTAATTCATCCATAGTTCAATCACAATCATCAAGGGATGGTTCAGAAGTTCCTTATGTGTGTCATCATTTGCCATGAAACACACGTTTGTCGTGTCCACCTGCTGTTCAATTTACTTTTTGAATCCCATGTAGCTTTGAGAGCTTTCTTCTTAAATATTTTTTTGGCTTATTTGAGGAAGATGGCTTATTTTTGATATCTGGACATTCGGCAATGATATGTCCAGGTTTCCGACAGTTGAAACAGATGATTTTCTTTTCCTCCTTTCCTTACCATCGTATCCTATTGTTGACCTTTGCCTTGTTGTACATCCTCCTTACATTTCTTACAAGGGGAAAGATCTTCATCATCTTTTCTTCATCATCGTATCATCGTCGAAGATAGTGGGAGTAAACTTGAAGGCAATTGTCTTCTTCTTTTGTGGTGTCGTTTCTTCTCTAACATTCCTCTCCATCTCATGGGTCATAAGGTTGTCGATAAGACCGATGAATTTCATCTCTTCTTTGTCGTTTAATTCTTTCAATGTAATAGTTTTGACTTCCTATGAGGGTGAAAGTGCACGAACGACCTTTTTTTAATCATTATCAATGGTATCACCTAAAGAAGCAAGACCATTAGTTATTTTAGTAAATTTTGTAACCATATCATCAATGGACTCATTTTCATGCATAGTGAAGTTTTCATATTAGGAACGCAAGAGATCAATTTTAGCCCTTTTGAATTTTGATGTACCCTCATGAGTGACAACTAGGTGTCAAATCTCGTAAGCGGATTTGCAATGAATGACCCTAGCTATGTCGTCATCGTTCAAGGCTTGAAGCAATACATAGTGTGTCTTTGCATTGGCATCAAACTTCTTGGTGGCAATATCGGACCAAGTGTCCTCATCACCAGTGGGTACACTAAATGGTTTAGTCACCGCCTTTGCAACTCGGCTTCCTAGGGATTGCAAAAACACGATCTTCTTTTGTGGTGTCGTTTCTTCTCTAGCCTTCCTCTCCATCTCATGGGTCATAAGGTTGTCGATAAGACCGATGAGTTTCATCTCTTCTTTGTTGTTTAATTCTTTCAATGTAATAGCTTTGACTTCCTATGAGGGTGAAAGTGCACGAATGACCTTCCGGACTTTTTAATCATTATCAATGGTATCACCTAAAGAAGCAAAACCATTAGTTATTTTAGTAAATTTTGTAATCATATCATCAATGGACTCATTTTCATGCATAGTGAAGTTTTCATATTGGGAACGCAAGAGATCAATTTTAGCCCTTTTGACTTTTGATGTTCCCTCATGAGTGACCACTAGGTGTCAAATCTCGTAAGCGGATTTGCAATGAATGACCCTAGTTATGTCGTCATCGTTCAAGGCTTGAAGCAATACATAGTGTGTCTTTGCATTGGCATCAAACTCCTTGGTGACAATATCGGACCAAGTGTCATCATCACCAGTGGGTACACTAAAGGGTTTAGTCACCGTCTTTGCAACCCGGCTTCCTAGGATTGCAAAAAACGGTCATCTTAACCTTTCATATGGGAAAGTTAAGGCCATCAAACTTGGGAGGGGTTTTAATATCTTCGGTCATTTTTATTATAGTGGATGAGAATGAAGATGTCAATGAAATGATTAGCAATTAGGATCTCTCAAGGTTGTTAAACTAAAATCTAGAGACCAAGGCTCTGATATCAATTGAAATTACACCTAGAAAGGGATGAATAGGTGAATAGCTAATCAAATGAAAATTCTAGATAATTTAATATGAAATAATGCAACTGATCACTCAAAACAAGACTTAAAGACAGATTCCCCGTGAGGGCTCTGAACTTCTCCTCGTGATTCCTCTAGATAAGAGTTGAGGTACTCAATTGCTATCTTGTTGAGATGAGTATTGATCGACAAGAATAAATGAATTATAAACAAGTAAATAGAGACAATAAAGCAACCGCAAATAAAAAAATTGTTCCGAGATTCGAGCCACCTCTCTACGTCCCCACCTTCACCACCGTGAAGGATTTCACTATCCACTATTGAATCCCCCATAAAGGGACCTTACGACAAGGAATTACAACCACTCGGAGTACACAATTCCCCAACTCAATCCTCTACACACCAGAGATAGCACAAAGCCAATTGAAATAACAAACTCTAGGTGATCAAGAGATCACAAACACTCTCTTTACAACTCTCTTAAAAAAAACCCTATAGAGTAAAATGTAAACTTGAAGCTCAAGAATGTAAGTGAGAGTGAAAATCAGAAAAGAGAGATTTTAAGAGCAGAAAAACTCAATTAAAACTTTGAAAAGAGCACAAAAGAAAACTTGAAACTTTTTCTTTTTGAAAGCAAAAACTAGATTTTCAATAGAATTTGTTATTATGAAATATTCAATCGCAATGACCCTTTATATAGGTTTTAGAAAAACACTTTTACAATAGTTTTACCCGGTCTAAAAAAAAAAATGACCCTAAAAATTCAACTTTCCACGTTTTAAAAAGAAACATGTTTAAAAACAGATTTAAAAGAACTGGTCGTTACTGTCAATCTGGCAGTCTGTCGGTCGACCCCAATTTCAGAGGTTCGGTCGACCGTGCGGTCGACCGTTCTGGCTTATAATAGGCACAGTCGACTGCCCGGTCGACCAACCTAAGCCAAAATTGGGTCAAAATAATTTTTGAAGATAAAGAAAATTTTCAAATAATTTTTGTTTGAATTTTGAAAGAGAAAAGACATGCATAGCCATGAGATACAAGTTCTAAACTGAGATAGAAATTTCTAAGAAAATGTGGAACAAGTATCAAAACCAAATATGTCAAAACCATACTTTTGAAAACGTGCACTTTTGTGTGTGTATATTTTTGAGCCTCAAATCTATATTCTACTTTTTAACAAACTAGTTTCTTATAAGTTTCTAATCGACTACAAAAATCTTCAAGTGGGCTTCTCTGATAGTGACGTTTAAGCGACGCTGAGTGCTTTGAGGTATGATCCCATTCTTGAGTACCCTTGAACCATTAACACCTTCTTTTAGAGGAAGAAACATGTTAGATCTTCTTAAACCCTGTTAGATCTTTTTGAACATTGAAATACACTCTTGAACTTGATTAGTACCAAATAACTTCATATGTTTTGTTGTCATCAAAACACAAAACCGGATATTGTAACCTTTGGGCCAATAATAGCAACTATATGAATAATTCAGATCTAGCTACGAGGATAATAATAGCATGATATGTGAAAATGAGAGTCACTTGATAAATAAGTGTTACTTGTATGAATAATTCATTTCAAATTTCACTTTCAAATCTGATATGCAATGCTACCATGTCCTTCATCACCAGGTTACCAACATCTCCTAGAGGGAATGATGCTCTATGGGTAAATTTTGATGGATTAACCAAGTCGTGTATTTTTTACCAATCAATATAAGATTTTCCTTGGAAAAGTTTAAAAAGATATACATCAATGAGATTTTTAGGGTGCATGGTTTACCCGTATCAATAGTTCAGATAGAGATAGTAGGTTGAACCAGGTTCACATCAACATATTGGAAGAGTGTGCATAAAGCCCTTCAAATCAAGCTTGGATATAGCTCAGCCTATTATTATCCTTGTAGTACATGGTAGCATTGCAAATGTGGCCCATGGGGACTACCCGCGGCTCTGCCACCGGCCATGAAGTGGTCAGCGCCCGGTGGAGGTCGTCGCCAGTGGAGATCGCATCGCCGATCGCCGGGAAAATCACAAGAAAAAAATAATTATGTTCTAGATCTTGCGATCTAAAATAAAATTGAATCTTTTATCATGAAGCCACATTCTAGGTGAAAGAAAACTAAAATCTATGTGTTAAAAAGTAATATATAACTACAAGAATAAAGAAGACGGGGTAAAAGTTTCACCTTTGGGTTCATTTACTTCTTAAGCTTGTTCTTCCGACTTCTTTGTGCTCTCTTCTTTACTTTAGCTGAACCAACGGGGAGAACGTGGGAAGAATGAGAGTTTTAAAGGCTCTAAGAGGAGGAACACTTGTCCTCCACACCTCTCCTCACCAATGTGGCCAAGCCACCTCTCTATGAAATATATTTTTATCCATATTAACCACTGCAAGACACTATTATTGACAAATTTGTATATAAGTCCTCTTCATATCACATTTTCAACTCAATTTAATAAGCTCTAAATTAAACTTCAAATTACATTTTGTCACACGGCACTAGAAATTCATTAAGTAATTGGGGTTTAATTATTTAATCTCTTATTAGGATTTGGGTTACTACACCTATAATGTTTGATAATAACTAGGCAACTTTTTCCCGTAAATTGACAAAATATAATGATTATTAAACTTTATCTTTTAACATTCCATACATTTGAAAGAACATGTAATGATATTTCTTAACTTTCAGCTCTTTAATGTAATCTTTCAATGGGCTTAATGAATCTTCATGCCCTATGTTGAAAGTTGAAACATACCCTGAGTTATTGTGTTTTATTCTGAACTATTCTTTGAACTATTTTAACCATTATAATTTAACATGAAAACAGATGAAAATACACATTGAATGCGTAAGAAAAAGAAGTATCCTTCAAACTTTGTAAGGCTCACCCAAGAAGTACATAAATAGTGTAAATTATTTTTAAAAATTTTAAATTTTTACAAAACCATAGTTAATTGTCGAGCATGTAACCAAGGAGCTTCCAAAAATGTCATGTCTAATATGCCTGATAAAGACACAATAATAGGAGTGTCTGCCTGATATGTTTCTGTCACCAACTAGGAGTGGGCAAGCAACTATTATTGATTGGTTTCTGATCAACTATGGAATGGCTTGGAACCTAGCCCCAATCTTTCAAGAAATGTTTTAAAAGCCCTGAGCTATAGACTAATTATTCAACAAAGCACTAAATGTTTTAGTGGGCTTGAAAGACTCAATATTCAACAAAACACGTGCACAATATTCACCCAAGCACTATAAGACACCTACGCACTCTAAGATACATACACACAATATTAACCATGGTTTCAAATATTGGCCGATTCCTGATACATATCGGAAATATCATATCGGATTTTGAGGTGCTCAATACGATATTATCCCCATAATATGGCAGATATAGGAGCCGATATTACTGAATCAGCCTGCCAATATTGACTACTAATATTGCCAATATTGATATTAAAAGTCATTGGCTAACACCAACACTGAGATTTTAAACCATAATGTTAACCTAAGCAATGTAAGACACCCACACACATAAATTTCCGACCAATCTCCCTGTATCATACTTAATCAGAGGACAAACATGATTGAACAATATCAGTACCAAATATAAGGAAGGGTCAAAGTTTTATGTAAATGTATAACAAATCCAGCATGATGTGTCTCAATTTGATAAGTGGAATCTGATGTTGACCAAATTGAGAATTACTACGAGTTGCTTAAGCCAATCAGATCCTCAGCAAATTGGGTGAAAATAAGGGACGGTAAGGCTTGACACCTATTAATCCAATCCGATTTCCCCCACTTTAATTCCCCCTTTATAACACCAGCCTCTTATTCTTCCGTACATCAGAGGGTAAAATGTTAGGTACAAAATAGAAAACAGAAAGAAAAAAACTTAAATACCTCTCATAAAATAGAATGAATTATTCAACGACCTATACATCCATGTTCAGAACTTTATTTAGCTTTTTCTACTGTTTAACTAAAATAATAAATAATGAGGTCGGTATTAATAAAAAGATGTGAGAGCTAAATATTTTAATAAAGCAAAACGCCCCATAAATAAGAAAGTTCCTGGGGAGTTATAATCTAAAAGCCCAGTAACTTTGGGATTGGATGATCAGACGTTGCTCCCACACGCATGTGCGCACAAGCGCATGGAGAGAGAGGACAGGTAAAGTTATAACATGTGTTTGTGTGTGTGTGCGCGTGTGTGTGTGTGAGAGAGAGAGAGAGAGGAGAGGAGGAGGAGGAGGAGGAGGAGGAGGAGGGTGGGTGGGTGTGGGGAGCATTCAGGTAGAGAAATAATACAAAGGGATGGTACCAAGGCTCTCTACCTGGTGGATAAACACACGGCTTCAAGTTATATGCATAAAAAATTTAGTGGAAGATGATAGCTCATTATGTAATGGTTCCCCTCCATCAAGGTAAAATGCACTGACCATTTTACTGAAACTTAAGCAAAGATAAATAGCCTTTCAATGTGAAAAACTCAAGCTTCCTACAAGCATGAAATCTATAGGATTTTGACTCCTAACATGGGGTTAACCAATTACCGTAGTCTATATCAAAAATACTTACCAAGACACACTGGACAAGAAGGCTGTTCTGCTGAACTTGCAAGTGAACCCTGACCATGTTCTATTGATCCTGTGTACTGTACATCTACGGTATAAAGGACATGACAGACATCAACCTGTACAAGAGAAAACATACAATGTAATGTCCAGTATTTAGATTTTAGAAAGAATTTAAGTTTTGTAATAAGAGTTCAGACGATTATGAACCTCCAAAGACGAGAACATTTTCCCATTGAAATGCTTAAAGAAATTGTCTGCAAAACTTTGGTCATCAAACCTTATAAGAACGCTATACTGATCATCCTTCCCATCACTCCTAAAATAACCATACAGTAACCACCATCAATTTAATATTTTAAAAACAAAGGACTTCTGACAGAAGAAAGATGGGGTTGAAGATGATTCCCTTACCTCACAACTCGCATTTCAAGCATGTGTTGAATGAAAGAACCACAAAACCGGCAGAAATCAGCGTATGTCATGTGGTTTGGGACAGCCAACACACAAACGAGGGGCATTCGTCCCACCTGAAATTATCAATTCCCAGTCAAATAAAACCTAGAATTCCCAATTGTTGGCCTCGAGGTACTTGGAAAGACAGAGAAACAAACAAACTGTAGATTGCAATCATAATCAACATATTAAAGAAGACAGAGATATTCTTCAACCTAAGAAAGTCAATTTACAGTCAATAAAGACAGTAAAATTCCTGGTCCTTGCCATTACTATTCTTTCTTGCCTTTTCCCCAAGGGTTTAAACTCTCATGTTCAATACACAGAAACAATGGTCTCCCGGTGAAGAAATATTGGAACCCCCAGTTACTGACCCATTCTACCAAGAAAGGGAACATAGGCTCCCGCCAAGTTCTATATAAAAAATTTTACCAAACTCACACAAACAAATTCTGCTAAAATTCTAGCGTAAGGTTCCTTCTGAGATAAAAACACGGTTGTTACCAACTACATGTCAAAGAAAGAGAAAGATACTTTTTCCCTTCGAGAAAGGCCAAGGCTTGATCAAATAACCCCTAGAATTCCAATTCCTTATATTTCCATCAGAAATATATATCCAGAAGAAAAGCGCTGAAAACGTCAAATTCCAGTAACAAAAACTAAATTACAAGCGCTGGTTCCCTACTATTTTGGGAAAATCAAGTTATAACCAATCATAAGCTTGAATTTAGCAGAGCTAAACTCTAGAATTTTCTAATTCTCCCCCAGTCTTCTTGAGGGGAGAAAATTCGAAGAATCAAAAAATTTCTGTACCCTTCAGTAGGAAATCTACATAAAACCATAGAATTCCATCTCTCGGACTCAAATTGATCCTCGTGTTATGGGGAGAGGAAAAAAAACCCCTAAAATTCACCAATTCTCGGCTTCGGCATTCTTCTAAACAAAAATAAAAACCCTAGAATTTGACCAAATCTAAGGCATCAACATCGGAAGAGAGAGAAAGAGAGAATCAGCGAATAATTTATACCGGGAGGTCGCTGGCGGAAGAGGAGTCGTCGGGGTAGAGGTGCATGATGCCGCGAGTTTCCTCGATCCTAGGGTTTCCCGATGAGAAGTGGACGGCCTGAGTGGCGGCGGAGGTCGGGGGAACGAGAAAGGCTGGTTCCTGGGCTGCGGAGGCGGCGGCACCGCCGCTGGTCGAGGTCACGGACATCGACACGGCGAACTCGCAATGGTCCCCAGTTTCTCACTTCCGTATTCAGTTAATTGTCTCGACTGGGGTTATTATAGTTGTAAAGCTGGCAAAAATGTAAATAAAGCGGGACTCAGCTGCTAGTAAACGTGACCGGGGGCTCAGTTGATTTGAGAGAGTCCACATCAAAATGACACTCTAATTCCTAAATAAAGAGTGATTGTTTTGGAACAAGAGGATAAGTAAAAATAAAAAATAAATAATTATAATTTATTTATTTATGTTTAATATGAGAAAAATCCAACTAGATTTCTAAAAATTTGATTTAAATCTACTTATAATTTATTTAAAACATAGCGAAACAAATAGATTGTAAGAAGGACTATTTTTCATTAAAACCGTCAAATTAAAAATATTGTAAATATCGACCTCCCCAAATTAATTCCAAAAGAACTTTTTTTAAAAAAAACTCAAAATAATTAATTCTAAAAATCGACCTCCCCCTTAATTAATTTCAAAGACCGATCTCTGACACGCCATGCTGGCGCCACATCGACGACAGGGTACACGCGCTTCCGGGGTCGATGTTTGCTTTGTTGGGATTGGCAACCCTAGACGAAGCAAAGTTTTTTTTGCCTGTTTATTGCTTCGTTCAGGTTGGAACTCCGGATTAGGGGTGAGCATCGGTCGGTTCGGTTCGATTTTTGCTAATTTTTGCAAAAACCGAACCGAACCGATTAGACTTAGTAACCGAATCGAACCGAATCGACTCAGTTCGGTTCGGTTTTTCGGTTTTTTCGGTTAGGTCAATATATTGCCATCATTTCTTACATTTTTTAATCACCATTATATTATCATCCTTTAATATTATAATCTCAAATATCAATTACCCAAATTAGAAATAAGAAAAAGATTCTAAGCTTAATGTGAATGAAAATTTCATATTCTAAAACTTTTACACCGTATTTGAGCTCTTATATCAAAACTCATATAATTATTACTAACTTTTAATGATAAGAATGAAAAAAAAAAGAATTATATTAATATAAATATTATTCTCAATTGTGATGGTGTACTTAATATTGCTTTCACGTATTCAACATAAAAAAGATGGTATTACTAAAACTAATGAGATAAGCTTCCACCAGTTTTTATTATGAACTATATGATTCACTAAATTGAATTTGAGTAGATTAATATATAGGGTGAGAAATTCGGTTCGGTTCGGTCTGTTCGGGTTTTGGAATACAAAACCGAAACCCGACCGAATTAGAGCGGTTCGGTTCGGTTCGGTTTGGTTCGGGTGTGGGTTTCGATTTTTGGTCGGTTATTTCGGTTATAACCGAACTCTGCTCACCCCTACTCCGGATGTAACGATCCCATTTTTCTAATCCCTCATTACCATAACCATCTCTTAACTATAACAATAATTACCAAAATTAATAAAATCCTCAATATTATGGCAGCATCTCCTCTGTAATATGGGGTCTGCTCAGATACATTACAATACAATTTCTGTTTGACATCGCCTACTTAATAACAATTTCTAGTTAACATCACCTACCTACATGGATACACAATCCACACTTGTTCCAACTCGTTAATCCCATTAAAATGACTCAAATCAATTGCCAAAAAGAATCAACGAAGTCATTCCATAAACTTAGATCAGAAAACTATACAAAAGTCTAACATAAAGATTCAGACCATTATCTAAGTCAATATTCTATATCTAGACCAAGATAGATGACAGTATACAACCATTAACATATATTAATACAGATCCGACTATATTCTACACCATAATCACTAAATCCATACAAAACAAATATGTTCATACAAGAAAAGGATTTAAGTATATCGATAATAAAATTTAACGTTCGTCCAGAGTATTTAAAGATAATTTGATGCCATGCTTTTGGAGTCCCTGGGTTGTATCCTTGATTTACCTTGAGCTGAAAATATTCAGTCTGAGAGAGTAACCTTAGAGCTCAATGTATGAAGTTAAATTTAAATTTATAATTTAACATGGTATTAGTAGTTTGTGGTGTACATTATACAAGAAAATATGTGATCATTTGTCTAAATTGTAAGTAAACATGGATGTCTTAACTAGATTGTCCATTCACTTCAAATTGTTATTCAACTAATACTAGGTGTGCATAATTAACAAGTGTTGGAGTTTTCATTACAATTCAGAGAATTCATATTCTGATGTAATATCAATAGTTATCTAATGTTTTCTTAATGTTTTATGGATTTTCGATGTCCACCATACCATACACGATAACACCTCCAATACACATATAGTGTACACACATATATATCACACATACACATTCATTCACATGCAATTATTCTTTATCTTTCCCCGTCTTCTTCACCTCTGGTCTTATTTCCAATCCCTTCCTCCAAAATATAATATAATATTTCACTGCCTTCCCCCCCTCTAATTCTATATCTGGTCTTTTCCTCTATTATTTAATATAATATTTCACCGTCTTCCCCCTCCTCTTGTCCTATATCCGGTCTCTTCCTCCATTATTTAATATAATATTTCAAACGTCTATCAATAGTTTTATCAAGAACTTATAATCAACCAAATGATCAATGTTACCAAACTATCAATCTATCACAAAAATATTATCAGGTCACAATTCTTATTCTTCTACTGTTGATGTTATCAATTACTAACAACGCATGATATCGGTTAATCATGATTCAGTTCACAAACAACATCCATCGATACATTCAATTACTTGTATTCTCATTCACTTCATTATTTTATTTTATCAAATAATTAACTCATAATCACAGTTGATTTATCTCAACAATTTATGCATTATTTTAGCAAGTAATTGTAACTCTCTGATACCTGATGTACGTATCACAGTATCAGTACTTGATACGACGTATAAAATGATTTAACCTTTTTGCTAGTTAGATTGAGCCGATTTCAGTTTTTTTTCGATATCTGTTATGATCACTAACCTCTTTCTGCAGGTATTCTTATACTTATTTAATGCTGAAACTTTTGTATATGTGGAGGCTATTTTCTGTACAAGGCTTAGCGTACGTACGTGAGGGTATCTCCGTCCTGCGTATGTACGTCGCCATAACGTCCCCGTACCTGCGTGATCGGGGCGTTACAGTAATAAAAATCAGTTAGGAACTTCACCCACATCTTGATCGAATAGATCCCTGAGTACCCGATTCAGCTATTGATACATCAGATGTGTAGCTCTCTTCTACACGAATGCAACGGCTCAAAATTCGTGCGAATCCACTCCGGACGGCTGAGATATCATCCAAAAACCAAATTTGATGGTTAAAAGGGTAAAGTTTTGTAATTGTCGGGGTCCCAAAAGTAATAATTTACTCATCAGAAAGGTTAAATGAATTTTTACCTTATTTAAAAGTAAGCGGGTCGGATCGGATCCTTAATGGATTGGGTTCACTTGAACTAAACCCAATATGGGTTTCTCACAGCAACAGTGATGGCTGCTACTCCCTTGCCCATGGCCTCGTGGCCGCCGCCAGCTTGGCGTCGCCTATCCCTCACCAACGGCTCCTACGGATCATCGCTAGGCACCTGGACTCGTCTCTGCCGATCATCCCTGGCCGCCATGCAAAAGAAAAAGGAAGATGATGATGATGATGATGTTACCATGGCCGCCACGCAAAAGAAAGAGGAAGATGATGATGATGATGATGTTAAGGATGATGGTGGTGGTGGTGCTTTACCGCAGCTTGCACCCCGCGTCGTCATCACTGTTGGCCCGAAGGCCTTTTTACCCTAGTTTTGATAATGACTAACTTATGAAGTTATAGTACTAATGATCTTATGTTTATTAAGTTTCAGATATTATTCAAGAACTTAATCAGTGTTTAACTTCAATAAAAGATTTGAAGTCAACTTTTAAAGCTATCATGTGTTGATTCAAGTGCTCGCGCTTCAAGATCGCATCAAGTACTCGAGATGGAGTCAGACTCTTTGGATAGAGTCGTCTTGGAGAAGAAGATGTTGAATTGAAGAATATATATATATGAATCTTCGAGTTGAATTATGGCGAGATCCGTTGATCGAATCAACTGGATGATGGTTAGAGTGTGTTCTCCTTCCATTGGTGATGAACGTGGTATATTCACATGTTCAATTCCGACTTCGAATGAATGAGATATTCAAGTCCAAAGATTGCCTAATTCAAAGCCAAATGGGACTAAAGTTAGCTACAAGCATTTAGTCCCACATTGGCCATGGGATGGAAGCCTATGGTGTATAAATAGAGAAAATTGAGAACAAAGGGCGTGCCCTTTGGGTACTTGGAGTTTTCGCGCGCGAAAAGGAGGGAACTATGCTCGCACGTGCGCGCGCGCGCCGCCGCTGGCGGCGGCCGGAGCCGGAGCCGGAGCCGGGTCGGGCACGGGCTCGGGCTTGGGCTTGGGCTTGGGCTTGGGTCTGAGTTCGGGTTCCCTACCTGGACTGGTTCTTTTTGAATCGGGTCTCAAGGTATGGGCCGAACAGATCCGCTCCACTCCACTACCCAATCCGCTCCAGCCCGCCAACGGGTGTCCGCGCGCGAACGGATCCGAACCGTTCGCCAACCGCTGTCGGAAAACCGACCGGGCGGTTGAACAGTTGCGACGGTTCTGTCCGAACCGTCGCAACTGTTGACTTTTGGCGGACGAGAATACCCTTCCGGAGCGCTATAAATAGCGCTCCAGAGGTTCATTCTCAGACACACCAAAATTAGAAAGATCTCTCTCTCTAAAGTTCTGAAGTGAATTTCTGAACTGGGCTTCCAGCGTGAAAGCGACTTCCAGCGTGAAGTGGGAATCCGAAGCGACTTCCAAAAGGAGATTCTGCAAAATTGTTCTGAAAGAGGAATCAGAAAATTCAACAAATTCTTTTATAAGAATTATTGTCTGAATCTGGTACTTCTGAAGAAATAATATTCTTCAACCTTCCTTCGTCCTCAATAGTGGGTGCTCCTCCAGAGAGTAAAGGCAAATATTCGTTTGAAATTTGTCCTTATACCGCTGCTTCAAAGATCCTGTGAAGGTACTTGTTGACTACGGTTCGACCGTACGGTAATTTGGTAGTGCTATCCAAATACCGTGAAAGAGTGTTGTATCTTGGGAGACCAGCGTCCATTATCCCGTTAGCACCGGTGCGGGGGACGTAATTGTCTTAAGGAGATTCGCTTTAAGCGTACCTCACTCTAAATACTGTATAAGTGGATTAAGTCCTTTATACAGGGGATATACTTTACAGTATATCGAGACTGACTTAGATTCAGTCTAATTGGTGCTTTAACTAAGGAAGGAAATTGAAAGGTGGTTCTTAAATTAAGGAACGTTCTATTGAACGGAAAACCTCCCACCTGATATTTGCCGACCTGGCCAATTAGATTGTTGATATCTCAGTGATCTTGATCAGTTGTCAGATTGATTCTTGTTAAGCAGAATACCCAACAATCTTAAGACAATTATCGTTTCTTACTTCTGTTCTGCTTGAACTTGTAGAAAATGTCTGAGACAAATCAAGATAGCACTAGCAAGGCAACAAACATGCAGCTCCAAAGTTTGATGCCTACTCCACTTCCTAACCCGAAGCCGGAGAAGCCAGGAAAATTTGACGGCACAGAATTCAAGAGGTGGCAACAGAAGATGCTCTTCTACTTGACCACTCTTCATCTGGCCAAATTCCTGCAGGAGGATCCACCAGAACCGGAACTGATCGGGACTCAGTCCTTGCAGTCGATGCTTGGACACAAGGTGACTTCCTTTGCCGAAATTATGTTCTTAATGGACTGGATGACTCTCTTTATAATGTCTACAGTCCTATCACTACGGCAAAGAAGTTATGGGTCAGTCTTGACAAGAAGTACAAGACTGAAGATGCTGGTACCAAGAAGTTCGTCGTTGGACGATTTCTGGAGTACAAAATGGTGGATACCAAGACTGTAATCAGTCAGGTGCAAGAGTTCCAACTTATCTTGCACGAAATAGAGGCTGAAGGTATGATTTTTCCTAAAACTTTTCAGGTTGCAACAATCGTGGAGAAGCTCCCACCTGCGTGGAGAGACTTCAAGAATTACCTGAAGCACAAGAGAAAGGAGCTAAAGTTGGAGGATCTCATTGTGAGGCTTCGTATAGAGGAGGACAACCGCAAGTCCGAGAAAAGGAGCAGCAAGAACTCCTACGAAGCAAAAGCAAATGTGATCGAGGACTCAAAGGGAAAGCGTCTTCTTCCAAAAGCTTGAAGAGAAAGAAGCCTTCCCAGGGGTACAAAGGCAAGGCTCAAGACGGCAGAAACATGCGCTTCAAAGGGACCTGTTACATCTGCAACAAAGAAGGTCACAAAGCAACTGAATGTCGCAGCCGTCTTAAGAAGAATAAGAAGAGCCACCCACAGGCGAACATGACCAACCATGAATCACCAAGTCTTTCAGCTGTGGTGTCAGAAGTAAACCTGACAACCAACAATAAGGATTGGTGGGTAGACACTGGAGCTACCCGGCACATCTGCTCGGAGAAATTGTTATTCTCAGAATATCAAAGGCTAGAGCAAGATGAGCAATTGTTCATGGGTAATTCAGCTTCCTCAAAGGTTGAAGGAAAGGGTAAGGTCATCCTGAAGTGGACATCGAGGAAAGAGCTTACTCTTAACGATGTCCTTCATGTTCCAGACATCCGCAAGAATTTGATCTCCGGATCAATACTTAGTAAGAAAGGATTTAGAATTGTATTTGAATCCGACAAATTTGTACTTACTAAGGGAGGGATGTATGTGGGAAAGGGCTATCTTGTTGATGGACTTTTTAAAGCCAATGTTGCAGTGGTTGATAAAAAGTCCGTGTATTTGTACCCAAAGCTAATAATATAGGAAATTCTTCTGTTTATTTGCTTGAGTCTCCTAATCTGTGGCATGCTAGATTAGGGCATGTAAATTACAAGTCTTTGAAGAACTTGTCTAATCTGGGATATATTCCTAAACTCAACTTGGAAGAAATTCGCAAGTGTGAGATTTGTGTTGAGGCCAAGTTGGCGAAAAATTCATTTCACTCAATTGATCGAAATACAGAACCTTTAGGGTTAATTCATAGCGATCTGTGTGATTTGAAGTTTATGCCAACTAGAGGCGGTAAAAAGTATTTCATTACTTTTATTGATGACTGTACAAGATACTGTTATGTGTATCTTTTAAACAGTAAGGATGAGGCAATAAATATGTTTACAACATATAAAGTCGAAATTGAGAATCAACTCAACAAGAAATCAAGATTCTAAAATCCGATAGAGGCGGAGAATATGAATCAAATGATTTTAGTGACTTATGTGCTAGTTTTGGTATAATACATCAAACTACAGCACCATACACTCCTCAGCAGAATGGAATTGCTGAACGGAAGAACAGAACTTTGAAGGAGATGGTTAATTCCATGCTCGTAAGTTCTGGAGCTCCGCAGAACTTGTAGGGGGAAGCTCTATTAACTGCAAATTATATTCTAAATAGAGTACCCCACAAGAAACTTGGTCTAATACCATTCAAGTTATGGCATGGAAGGACACCTTCCTACCATTACCTCAAAATGTGGGGGTGCCTTGCAAAGGTGCTGGCACCATTACCCAAAAAGACTAAGTTGGGAGCAAAAACTATGGACTGCATATTCATAGGTTATGCCTTGAATAGCAGTGCCTACAGATTTCTGGTTCATAAATCAGAAATACCTGATATTCATGTCAACATGATTATCGAATCTCGAGATGCTGTGTTCTTTGAAGACATCTTTCCGTACAAACGGGAAGCAGATAAGACTTCTGGGAAAAGAACACACGAGATGGCGTTCAGGGACGAAAGCCCCGAGGAACCGACTGTTAATGCGGAAACTGAACCAAGAAGAAGTCAAAGATCTAGAATCTCAAAATCTTTTGGTCCAGATTTCATAGCATACGCTATTGAGAGCGAGCCTCAAACATTTAAAGAGGCTATGTCAACCCCAGAAGCACAAATGTGGAAAGAAGCTATAAATAGCGAAATAGAATCCATACTAAGTAATCATACTTGAAAATTGGTAAACTTGCCTCCTGAAAGTAAACCAATTGGGTGTAAGTGAATTTTCAAACGAAATTAAAACCCGATGGATCTATCGATAAGTATAAGGCTAGATTAGTAGCCAAGGGTTATCGACAAAAAGAAGGACTTGACTACTTCGATACTTATTCACCAGTAACAAGAATAACGTCCATTCGGATGTTAATTGCAATTGCAGTATTGCACAACTTAGATACCCATCAAATGGATGTCAAGACTGCATTCTTAAATGGTGAATTAAATGAAGAGATATATATGGAGCAACCTGAAGGATTTATAGTCAAGGGCCAAGAACACAAGGTGTGTAAATTGGTAAAATTCTTATATGGTTTAAAGCAGGCTCCAAAACAATGGCATGAGAAATTTGATAGTGTCATGATCAAAGATGGATTCACTATCAATGAATGCGATAAGTGTGTTTACACGAAAACAGTTGGAAACACATGTATCATTGTTTGTCTTTATGTAGACGACATGTTGATACTTGGGACTAATATTGAAATTATTAAGTCCACTAAAAGAATGTTATCCAACAGTTTTGACATGAAGGATCTGGGGTTCTGATGTAATTTTAGGAATTAAAATTACTAGAACACCAGATGGAATCAGTCTATCTCAATCTCACCATGTGGATAAGATGATAGAAAGATTCAAGGATCATGGGATAAAAGAGAATACAAATCCTTTTCTCCCACACGTCCACCTTCATAAGAATACAGGAACTGGAATACGCCAGTTGGAGTATTCTTAGATTATCGGAAGTCTAATGTATTTAATGAATTGCACTAGACCCGATATTGCTTACGCTGTAAGCAAGTTAAGTAGATATACTAGCAATCCTAGTGATCTACATTGGACCGCTCTACTACGAGTATTGGGTTACGTATCACATACCAAGGAATATGCCTTGAGATATGGAAAGTATCCTCCTGTACTGGAAGGATACAGTGATGCTAATTGGATTGCAGATTCTGAGGAATCAAAATCAACTAGCGGATACGTATTTACTCTAGCAGGAGCAGCGGTATCATGGAAATCTTCTAAGCAAACATGTATTGCCCGTTCCACTATAGAATCGGAATTCATAGCCTTAGATAAGGCTGGAGAAGAAGCAGAATGGCTTCGACAATTCTTAGAAGATATACCATTGTGGCAAAAGCCAGTGCCCGCTATATGTATACACTGCGATAATCAAGCAGCTATATCTAGGGCACAAAATGTTATATACAACGGTAAGTCTAGACATATTCGTCGTAGACATAATACCGTGAAGCAGTTGCTCTCAAATGGATTATCTCTATTGACTTTGTATCGTCAAAGGATAATTTAGCGGATCCGCTTACTAAAGGTTTAAGTGGAGAGCGTATAAACTGCGCATCGAGGGGAATGGGTTTAAAAGCCTAATCTTACCAAGTCAGCTTAATGGAAACCTCACTTAGCGACTGGAGATCCCACGGACTAAGTTCAAGAGGAAAAACTAGTTATGATTGACTCAGCAAGTAAGCACTTGGGAGCTTGACTCCAATCCATTCCTATGGTGCACATAAGTGCTTTTCTACAAGTGGGTTAAGGATAAGCTTAACGCTTTTAATGATGCCTATATTTTGTTTCTAAACAAGTGGAGTAGAGTAGACTACTCTTAATAGGTCCATCACCTATGTGAGTATAGAGTTGGGTTGGCTCTTTGGGAAATTCTATGGAGGCTGTTATTTCCTAAAGATACTCTCTGAAACCAAGAATGTCCAGGGCTAAAATGGACACAACCGAGAACCAAAGTTGATTTGGAAAGTCACTGTGTGAAGCTTGTTGACTTGGCTTACACTAACGGCTAACAGTTCAAGACCTAGTTCACTGATTAGCCAGTAAGTCCGATAAAGCTTTCACTATGGAAGGTTCAAGACCTAGTTCACCTATCCTTATGCAGTTTCTTTTCTCAAGTACCTTTCACAATAGAGTCAGTCTCTTTGTGTGTTATTCCTTGAATTCTCCATTCATTGTGGGGGATTGTTGGAATTGAAGAATATATATATGAATCTTCGAGTTGAATTATGGCGAGATCCGTTGATCGAATCAACTGGATGATGGTTGGAGTGTGTTCTCCTTCCATTGGTGATGAACGTGGTATATTCACATGTTCAATTTTGACTTCGAATGAATGAGATATTCAAGTTCAAAGATTGCCTAATTCAAAGCCAAATGGGACTAAAGTTAGCTACAAGCATTTAGTCCCACATTGGCCATGGGATGGAAGCCTATGGTGTATAAATAGAGAAAATTGAGAACAAAGGGCGTGCCCTTTGGGTACTTGGAGTTTTCGCCGCGAAAAGGAGGGAACTATGCTCGCACGTCGCGCGCGCGCCGCCGCTGGCGGCGGCCGGCTGGCCGGCCGGCGCCGGTGCCGGAGCCGGGCGGGTCGGGTCGGGCACGGGCTTGGGCTTGGGTCTGAGTTCGGGTTCCCTACCTGGACTGGTTCTTTTTGAATCGGGTCTCAGGGTATGGGCCGAACAGATCCGCTCCACTCCACTACCCAATCCGCTCCAGCCCGCCAACGGGTGTCCGCGCGAACGGATCCGAACCGTTCGCCAACCGCTGTCGGAAAACCGACCGGGCGGTTTGAACAGTTGCGACGGTTCTGTCCGAACCGTCGCAACTGTTGACTTTTGGCGGACGAGAATACCCTTCCGGAGCGCTATAAATAGCGCTCCAGAGGTTCATTCTCAGACACACCAAAATTAGAAAGATCTCTCTCTCTCTAAAGTTCTGAAGTGAATTTCTGAACTGGGCTTCCAGCGTGAAAGCGACTTCCAGCGTGAAGTGGGAATCCGAAGCGACTTCCAAAAAGGAGATTCTGTAAAATTGTTCTGAAAGAGGAATCAGAAAATTCAACAGATTCTTTTATAAGAATTGTTGTCTGAATCTGGTACTTCTGAAGAAATAATATTCTTCAACCTTCCTTCGTCCTCAACAGTGGGTGCTCCTTCAGAGAGTAAAGGCAAATATTCGTTTGAAATTTGTCCTTGTACCGCTGCTTCAAAGATCCTGTGAAGGTACTGGTTGACTACGGTTCGACCGTACGGTGATTTGGTAGTGCTATCCAAATACCGTGAAAGAGTGTTGTATCTTGGGAGACCAGCGTCCATTATCCCGTTGGCACCGGTGCGGGGACGTAATTGTCTTAAGGAGATTCGCTTTAAGCGTACCTCACTCTAAATACTGTATAAGTGGATTAAGTCCTTTATACAGGGGATATACTTTACAGTATATCGAGACTGACTTAGATTCAGTCTAATTGGTGCTTTAACCAAGGAAGGAAATTGAAAGGTGGTTCTTAAATTAAGGAACGTTCTATTGAACGGAAAACCTCCCACCTGATATTTGCCGACCTGGCCAATTAGATTGTTGATATCTCAGTGATCTTAATTAGTTGTCAGATTGATTCTTATTAAGCAGAATACCCAACAGAAGATTGATAAAAAGACTTTGGTTTAGATTTGTTTAGATGTTTATTTGTTTAGATCTTGTGTAAGGATAGTATAGTTTTGAATTGCTTAAGTTCACAGACATAAGTTTATAAGTTTGATTTTCGGTTTAACCGTTTTAGTTTCAAGAATTTATGTTTACATGATTTACATTTCAATAGAATGAGTTTCATGGTTTATATATGTGTTAGATTCTATCTACACATATTAGAGCTTTATTAATTATATAAACTTATTTTTATGTGTTTTAGTTTATCATGTATACAGTTTTGAGTTTCGGTTTATCAAGTATACATATATTGGTTTCATGAATAGATTTCATCAAAACAAGTTTACATGGTTTATATGTGTATTGAATTTCATTCATATGCATTTTTACTTTATATGCTTAGTAACTTATTTTAATGTATCTAGTTCATGTGTTTAAGTTTTATTTTATCAAAACTTATTTTGGTAGATATTGTCATAATAAGTCTATATTCATTTACTATGTGTATTGGATTCTATCCATACACATCATACTTCAAATGTGTTTCAATATCTTGTTTTTGTATTTATACAAAGTTTGAGGAAAAATCGAATTTCTATTTAAAAGTTTGAATTTTGAAAAATATGATTTTTGGTTTTTGCCTATATTTCTTTATCACAAAAATAGTTCACTTATTTGTAATATGTGTTGATTTTTTATCACACATATTTGTACTTCAATGTATTTATATGAACTTATTTTCATGAAATTTATTGAGATTTAATGAAATTTTTATGGGTTTCAAAATTCAAGTTTTAATCCCTCAAATGTCTGTTTTTGGGCTGCTCACAGTCGACAGAAGCCTAGTTCGGTCAACCGGGTGGTCAAACAACGTGCATATATACGTGCACAAGCCCAGAGCCTTAGCTAGTCGACCGACTAGCTCAACCCAATTTTCTGTTGGAGGCCGGTCGACCGAGAGGTCGACAGAGAAGAGCAAGACTCTTCTCTGTTTTGGGGGCGGTCGACCGAGCGGTCGACCGGCAACCCCAACGGTCAGAAATCCGACCATTAGGGGTAGACCGACAGTTCATTCTGAGCCCGTAACGGCTAGTTTTTGACAACCTATAAATTTGGGTTTTTTGGGGCAGTTTTCAACAATGTTTTTGAGAGCCAAAATTTTTATCTTCCACTAGTTTTTTACAGCAAGTTTTTGAACTTCAATATCAAATCTTTATTTTGTTTCAAAGTTTTGGAAAATCAAAGAAAAACAAGTTTTGGGAAATCTAGTTCTAGTTTTCATTTCTTTATCATTTTATGAGTTTTTTCAAGTGTTTTCTCTTTGTATTTCTTTTCTAAAAACTTTGTGCACCCATATACTTAAGCTATTCATTGCAAATCTATCCTCTAAGATATTATATTGTGAGAGGTGTTTTGTTTGTGATCTTTGGGATCACTAAGTTGTGTTTGTGATCTTTGGGATCACCAAGTTGTAAACTTTATTTTCTTTGTGGCTGACTTTGTGCCTTCCCTCTTGTGTAGAGGTGTGAGAGTTGGAGTTATGTATTCCTTATTTGTAGACAGTGTAATTTCTCAGTGGAGGTCCCTTTGTGAAAGATCCTATTGTGGATAGTGGAAATTCTTCTGTGTGAAGACGGGGATGTAGAAAGGTGGCTTGAAGTTCGAAACATATTCTTGTGTTTGTGTTTAGCTATCTTTCTCTCTCTCAACTCTCTCTTTATATTTTGCATTGTTATTATTGCTCATATCTATACTTACTTGATATTGTTTGTGTGCTCACACTAGTATTCAACCAAGAGAACTATTGAAACACCTCAACTCTTAGTTTAGAGGAATCGTGAGGAGAAGTTCTAGAGCTCTTCACGGGGAATTCGGCTTCACTCTTGGTTACACGTTGTGTGTTAGTGTAAAAGTTTTTAATTCCGCATAATTCGTCACTAGATTAGCACTACACCTATTCACCCCCCTCTAGGTGTATTTTTAATTGGTATCAGAGCTAGCGCTCCTAATATTCGATTTAACCACCTAGGAGTGTGATCCTCATTTGCTAATCTAGTTATTTGTTTTGCATGCATTTGTTTATACTCATGGATTATCTTGCACCACTCATGTATGATGTTTCTAGCATTGACATGTGAAAATTTAAGATGAGTGCATACTTTAAAGCCTTAGGATTGAATGTTTATCTTGTCACTACCAAAAAAATCTTATATGGATATGGCAAGTACTTAGAGGCTAATGCATAAGCCATGAATGCACTAAAGCACACACTATGTAAAGAATATTTATCTATTGTTTCTTATTGTGATTCCGTTTTTATAGTGTGGAACACATTGACCCCTCTCAAGCAACAAGCTCCACACGATATTGTGAGAGAACCATTGTAGATGAGTTCGACCAAGCTTACTACACGGTCCAAGGGAATGACTCCTTTGAGGTAAATTCGGATACTCATCTAGATGATTGTACTAGCACTTTCAACGATGATTATGATGTGTAGATGCATATATGTTAAATGAAAAGCTTTCTGTGTTCTGTGAAAGCTTGCTTTCAAAATACAAAGGTTTGAAAAATAAGAGTTTTGATTTAAAAAAGAAAATGAAATGTTGTTTTCAAAACTCGATTTGATTTTGAAAGAGAAGATTGAGGTTTCAAATGAAAAGGATTCATTGAAAACTTAACTTGACCTTATTTTAAATAGAAATGAATTTTTGAAAAACAAAAATGATTTGGATAATGTTTTGAAGAAAAATGAGGCCTTATCTTCAAAACTTGATTTGTTATAAAAGAGAATAATTCTTTGAAAAACAAAATTGTTTTAATTTCCAAGGAATTGGGTTGTGTTTCAAAGAAAAAAGTTTCTTTGAAAAATGATTTAGATTCTCATGTTTGCCATGCTACCATTGCTTTAACTTTTAGTGATAAAAATGTTGTTTTTACTGCTTGCTTCACATCTTCTTCTACTATTGATGATGATATACATGTTTTGAGGAAGAGTGTTGATTGTTGGACTCCACTTCGAGCCAATGTGTCATGAACCACACGAGGTTGAAATCCATGGGACTGTTTGGATTCAAGGAATTGGGTGGAAATGAGAAAGTGGGAAGTGTCTTTTTCCATTTTCGTTGTTCATCCAAACACCGAAAAAGGAAAATGGAAAGAGTTCTTTTCTTTTTCTCTTTTCTCTTTTACACAACCATTTTCTCACTTCTAGAGTGCTACAATTAATTTTGTGGTCATGTAAATCCCATTTGTAATAAATTGTAACACAAAACAGTTAATTTTTGCTCATGTAAATCTCACTTGCATTCTAATTAAAGTCTAATTATTTTTTAATTAATTTTTATTTTAATATTATTTTGCGGTCAACTTTGTGGTCAATTTTTCCACTTTCACTTCCACATTACCATCCAAACATCGGAAAAGACATAATATTTTTCAAATCACAACTTCCCAACAATATTCAAATACCGGAAAACTTACTACTAATTCCTAAGTTTCAAAGGAAACTATTACCACTTCCTCACTTCTTCACTTCCTCACTTCCACCCTTAACCAAATAGGCCCCATGTTTCGGAAGAAACATGCTCCACATTTGCATGCACATCCTTCACGGTCATATTCACACACATGACACCATGTATACTAGAGTGTACACTTGTACACATTGTGATCGTATGGGCCACTTTGCAAAGTTTTGTTATAATAAACTTAATGATTTCAATTTTGTAAGTAAAAATATTTAGGTTAGGAAAGGTACTAATCCTGGAGGACCCAAGAAAGGTTGGATACTAAAAATCATTCTTATTTTTTTTGATGTAGGTATGGGCTCCTACAAGACGTAAAGATTTGGTGTCTTGATGGTGAATGCATTTGAACTCAACAGACACACCATCAGATGCATCGCTATAAAGGAAGTTTTGGTGGAAGGACCACCATGGTTTGGAGAATAAAAACTATTGCATTCAGTTTGGTAACTATCTTTATCCTCCTTACTTTATTTATGTTTTTAGCATATCATGTTAAGTTTACATGCTTTCAAATGGATGATTTTAGCATGTCATGATTTTTCATGCTCATTATATTTAAATACAATACCTATTAGACTTGTGATATATATAGATAGTTTTTGAGATACACCCATATTTATATGAATTCATATCTTTTGTATTCTCACTATAATTTAGCTATGTATTGTATTGATACTTACATTTACACTGATGGTCACATTAGTTTATCTTCTATATTTTGATGTTTTGTGTGTATCATGTTTTGATTATATATTTAGATGTAAGTTTTATTAAACTTGTGTTTACACTTGTACAATTAGTGAGTTACACTTGATTCTTATATTTAGGTATTTTATTGTTCGTGCGTACTCATTTCATGAATTTTTTTGACCTAGTTTTGATAATTCTTTCATTTATACTTATACTCTTTTATTTGTTTTCTTTATATCACCTTTATATATGTTTTCTTGAATGTATTTAATTTCATGTATATATAAATTATGTCTAAACTATTTGATATACATATTCTATCTTTGAGTCACTTATATTACATGTCATATATTCCATGTGAACTCATTTCATGTTTGGATAAATATGTATGTTTTAGTTTTGACAAAACATACATATGCTTTGAAATTTGTTAGTTTTTGATGATAATAGAATTTTTCATATTTTACGATTTCATGTTTATGAAAAAAGAATTTCATATGTTTTGAATATGTTTCTTACATAATCTTTGTGCACTCAATATCTTGTTTACTTATGATTTTGATTTCATGAGAATCTATTTGCTTCATAGTTCTTTGAGTGTCAATTTTTGTGTATTTAGCATATTTTCATGGATATATATATGTTTTATTCTTTTCTTGAAGGATTTCGTACTAGTTTTCAAAATTACTTTTAAATTAGTCTTTATTCTTGGTAGAGTTTTCAACTTATGCTACAATTATCTTAAAAAATTATTTTTAAAAATTTCTACCCTTCAAGGGCGGGTTGGGCGACCATGCCTTGTATGCTCACATTGTATATCCTTTTAAACATGTGCATGATTGGGTGGATGTTATGAGTTATACATGATTCTTATGATATTTCATTTTGTATACTCATGTTTTCTTATATATGTATGCATCACATTTCAATTGGTATTTAAATTGATCATACATACATATATATGATTTCTCGTGCTAGATTAACAATGTTTATACATATATTTTATAGCACAAATTGTTTTATACCAAGCTTGATTTAGTCCAAAATGTTAATTGGTATTTTTCTTACAAATTTATATATTGGTTTTGTTGGTATTTTAGAAAGGGGGAGAAAAATTCTTGATTTTATTTTCAAACAGGTATCTTACTCACATTCTTTTTGAGAAAAATATTTAGTTTTAGAAAATTCTTATATTTTTCATATTGGTATCAATTGTTTACAATTGGTATTTATATTGCAAAATAGTTTAGAATTTAAAAAATTGATATCGTGGATTATTTATCTTCAATTGGTATAGTTTTTATATCATATCCATGTTGTTTTTCAACTGGTATATTTTTTGGTATCAAAATGTTGTTCTACTTTCACTTCCAATTGGTATTTCCAATTGACATATTTATTTTTAAAAAATTGATATTTTGTTTTAATTAATAGTTTTACTTTCAATTAGTTTTTTACCCCTTTATTGATGATTGACAAAAAGAGGGATAATAATTTGAGAGTTTAATGATTTAAGAGTTTATATATGCATGTTTTAGTGTTATGCATATATTTTGTTTTGATGTCTAGTTTTTGATATCATGTTTTGATTTATTGGTATCTAGCTAACGATTTGATATACTTTTTAATTGATATCTAACTGGTAATTACAATGAATATATATTTTTTATCATTTGGCATTTAGAACTTATATTGCATATTCATTTGGTATCAAGAGTTTGCCATGAATATACATCTTTTGTATACATTTGGTACCTAGAGATAATATTGTATATCTATATGATTGTTATAATTGGTATCATGCGCTTTACATTGAATATATATATGTTTATGTTATGCATGAGTTAAGGGGGAGCTTTTACGAAGCTTATCTTTAATCATGCATACATAACCTCATAAGTTTTGTCATCATCAAAAAGGGGAAGATTGTTAGCCCGAACGCCTTTCACCCGAGTTTTAATGATAACTAACTTATGAAGTTATAGTATGAATTATTTTGTGTTTATTAAGTTTCAGATATTATACAAGATCCTAGTCGGTGTTTAGCTTTAATAAAAAGTTCGAAGTCAAGTTGAAGCTATCACGTGTTGATTCAAGAGCTCGCGCTTCAAGATCGCATCAACTACTCAAGATGGAGTCAAGTTCTTTGGATCATGTTTTAATCGAGTCGTCTTGAAGAAGAAGATAGACAAGAAGATTTTGGGTCTAGTTTTGTTTAGATATTTATTTATTTAGATCTTGTGTAAGGATAGTAAGGTTTTTAATTGCTCAAGTTCACACACACAAACTTATAGTTTAGTTTTCGGTTTAACCATTTTAATTTCAAGAATTTATGTTTTCATGGTTTACATCTCAATAGAATGAGTTTCATAGTTTATATATGTGTTAGATTCTATCTACACATATTAGAGCTTTATTGTTTATATAAACTTATTTCTATGTGTTTTGGTTTATCATGTATACGATTTTGAGTTTCGGTTTATCAAGTATACATATATTGATTTCATGAATAGATTTCATCAAATCAAGTTTACATGGTTTATATGTGTATTAGATTTCATCTATATGCATTTATGCTCCATATACTTAGATAACTTATTTTGATGTATCTAGTTCATGTGTTTAAGTTTTATTTTTATCAAAACTTATTTTTGTATATATTGTCAAAAATAAGTCTATATTCATTTACTATTTGTATTGGATTCTATCCATGCACATCATGCTTTAAATGTGTTTTAATATCTTGTTTTTGTATTTATACAAAGTTTAAGGAAAAATCAAATTTCTATTTAAAGTTTGAATTTTGAAAAATATAGTTTTTGGGTTTTACCTATATTTCTCCATCACAAAAATAGTTCACTTGTTTGTTATATGTGTTGATTTTTGATCGCACATATTTGTACTTCAAAGTATTTATATGAACTTATTTTTGTGAAATTTATTGAAAATTAAAGAAATTTTTATGGGTTTCAAAGTCCAAGTTTTAACCCCTCAAATATCTGTTTATGGGCTGCTCACGGTCGACCGACTGATCGACCGAAGCCTGGCTCAATCGACCGGGTGGTCGAACGACGTGCACAAGTCTAGAGCCTTAGCTCGGTCGACCGTAGTAAGGACCGGTCGACCGACCAGGTCAACCCAACTTTCTATTGGGGGCGGTCAACCGAGAAGAGTAAGGCTCTTCTCTGTTTTGGGGGCGGTCGATCGACAACCCAACGGTCGAAAATCTGACCATTAGCGGTCGACTGACAGTTCATTCTGAGCCCTTTAATGGCTAGTTTTTGATACCCTATAAATTTGAGTTTTTGGGGGTAGTTTTCAACAACGTTTTTTAGAGCTAAAATTTCTATCTTCTACTGGTTTTCTACAACAAATTTTTAAACAAGTTTTTTAGCTTTAAAATTAAAATCTTTATTTTTTTTCAAAGTTTTGAAAAATCAAAGAAAAACAAGTTTTGAGAATCTAGTTTCTAATTTTTATTTCTCTATCATTTCAAGAGTTTTTTCAAGTGTTTTCTCTTTTTGTTTCTTTTTCAAAAACTTTGTGCACTCACATACTTGAGCTATTTATTGCAAATCTATCCTCTAGGATCTTGTATGTTGAGAGGTATTTTGTTTGTGGCCTTTGGGATCACTAAGTTGTGTTTGTAATCGTTGGGATCACCAAGTTATAAACTTTTTTTTGTTTTATGCTTGGCTTTGTACCTTCCCTCTTGTGTAGAGGTGTGAGAGTTGGAGTTATGTACTCCTTATTTGTAGACGGTTCAATTCCTCAGTGGAAGTCCCTTTGTGGAAGCTCCTGTTGTGGGTAGTGAAAATCTTTCTGCGTGAAGGCGGGAATGTAGAGCGGTGGCTCGAACCTCGAAACATATCATTGTATTTGCGTTTGGCTATCTTCTCTCTTAACTCTCTTTTTATATCTTGAATTGTTATTATTTCTCATATCTATACTTGCTTGATATTATTTGTGTGCTCACATTAGTATTCAACCAAGAGAGCTATTGGAGCACCTCAACTCTTAGTTTAGAGGAATCGTGATGAGAAGTTCTAGAGCCCTTTACGGAGAATTCGGTTTCACTCTTGGTTACATGTTGTGTGTTAATGTAAAAAATTTTAATTTTACATTATTTGTCACTAGATTAGAACTACACCTATTCACCTCCCTCCAGGTGTATTTTCAATCAGCTTCCGACACGCCCTGGCTGGCGCTCCCCCTCGCCGGCCGCCTTGCCTGGCCGAGTGAGAATAAAGGGGAGAGGTGGGTGTGTGTGGGTGATGATGATGGTGTTCGTTGAATTATAAAGAATTCTTTTTGATTGTCTCAGGATTTTTTTAGGAAGATGCAAGGAAGAAAGTGTGAAAAAGGAAAGTGAACATGCAGGGCCTGTTTGGTTAAGGGAGGAAGTGAGTAAAATGGAAGTGAGGAAGTAGTAATAGTTCCCTTTGAAGCTTGGGAATTGGTTAGTAAGTTTTCTGGCGTTTGAATGTTGTTAAAAAGTGTGGTTTGAAAAATGTTATGTCTTTTTCGGTATTTGGATGGTAATGTGAAAGTGAAAAAGTTGACCACAAAGTTGACCGCAAAATGATATTAAAATAAAAATTAATTAAAAATATAAAAAATGAATTGCAATTAGAATGCAAGTGAGATTTGCATGATCAAAAAATTAACTATTTTTTTGCTACAACTTATTACAAATGAGATTTACATGACCACAAAATTAGCTGTAGCACTCTGGAAGTGAGGAAATGATTCTGCAAAAGAAAAAAGAAAAAAGAGTTTTCTTATTTTTCTTTTTTGGTGTTTTGATAGATAACGAAGTAAACAATTATACTTCCCCGTTTCCTTACTTTCGCCCACTTCCTTGCAACTAAACACGCCCGCAGTTGAGAAATGAGAATTTTCTCGTGAAATTGGGTATTTATTTTTTTCACTAATAATCTTCCATTAGCCATCTCGCCCTATAAATCCCAAACTAAATCTTATCCACTCATCTTACCCCTTCATGCACATCTACTGCCCTCCACTCACACATATTTCATTTTGCATTTAAATAAAGTTAATGGAGTATAATGCAATTATAAAACTCTTGTATACACACTTATATACATCAATACTTGTATTTATATTCATACAGGTATAAATATATCTATTACTTATTTCTCTTATTAGAAATAAAATATCTATATATACTCTCATGTCACCATTTATTAAAATAATTTATGCATATTTAATTTCCAGTTAATCGTACCGAAATTATCATCGTTTAGATTATCAAATCCATTATTATTATTAGGGTACTACTTATCGCTTATTATCTCATTAACTGAATATTAAGTCTTAAAATCCGGGTGTTACACCGAGCAAAGCAATATTACTATTTTTTCTGAATTTTGGCCTCGTCCAAAGTTGGTAACTCCAGACAAATAAATTTTAGTTTTTTAATCATTTTTATTTTTTCCATTAATATTTTAGATTAAACTATTCTTAGCTCTGTTGGTAAAGTGGAGGACTTAGAAATCATATGTCATGGTTCAAATCTTGGCACATTATAATTTTTTGATATTCTTGTTTAATACACAAGTAAAAAAAAAATAATTATTGCTGGGGATTAAACCGAAGTCACCAGTGTGGCAAACGAGCGAGCTCACCAATCTACTATAATAATCTAATGACAATAACTTTCTCTTAATTCTATTTGCAGTTTGCTATTTGGCTCCTAATACATCTCTCGCTTTGGCTCCCATCCGACGTGACAAGACATGTCATCCTGCCATGTGGCACCCAACGTGGATGACATTAAAATTAAAACCTAAAAAATTGGGGCTGCTCTCTCATCTCAGCGTTCCCCCGCAGTGCAGGCGAAAATCCCCCTATCTCATTCTCTCTCCCCCAAATCTCATTGTTGCGCCACCCTCAAGCTCGCCTCGCCACACTCTCTTCCGTCGAGAGACGATCACAACGTATGCCAGCCATGACGATCTCTCTTCTCTCGATCACAAAATCTTAATTTGGACCCCACCCGTGTCCCCAATTCAAAATGCTCACCATCTCAGTCTCTCTCCCACTAATCTAGCCGACGCCTTCTCGAGGTCACCGCGCAACCCTCTCTTCTTCTGATCTCGACCATAGTATCTGTGTGGGGTGTCGATCTGTCACTCTCCCCCTAAAATTTTATTTTTTCAAGATCACCGCACTCTTGAGCTCGTTATTGCCCTCTCTCTTTCAATCTCGCTACGGCCCTCTCGATCACAAAACAACGGCTGAGGTATAGCCCATCTTTCTTGGATTGAACTCAAAATTATTTTTCATTTGTTTGTTCAATTAACTACTGTGTTGGGGCTAATTTTGTTCAATTCAGTACTGTTTTGGGGCAATTTATTAAATTTTTGTTCAATTCACAATACTGTTGTTCAATTCACAGAGAGTTTTTAATTAAAAAAAATGTTGTTCAATTCACAGAGAATTATTCAATTTACAGACAGAGCCTCTACAGGTAACCGCGTCACCTGATCCTTCGTCGATCTCGACATAGGTGTCGTTGCGCCACCCGATCTCTCTAAACCTCTCTCCTTAACTTCTCTTCATTGCCCTAAAAGATCGGAGCGCAACCATAAATTCCATCACCATCCTCTGCCACCAACAAACATTCTCCCCTTCGCTTGATCTCGACCAAGTCATACCTTAAAGCTCGTCATCGCTACCACAAATACTGAGGTATATCCTTAAAAGAAGAAAGGAAGATGAAGAGGATAACTTGGAAAACATATTGGATCTACTATCTAAGAGTCGTAAAGGACGCCTAGGAAAAACAGAATTAAACTTGCAAGTAGGCAGAGAAAAAAGAAATCTGATCATGATGGCAATGTCTCAAATCCTTACATGCTAGAATCATGGGGAGTGTATCCACCGACACAACAATTAACACAGCCTCAAGTGGGTATTGGAACTTCCCCACAAGAAAGCATGATTTCATATCCTTATATACTACAGCTAAATATGGTACAACCATGGGGAGTGTATCGGCCATTTTCATGTGTAATCAAATGATTGGGAACTGGGAGTTTGTAATTCCTGAAATATGTTGAATACTTAGAGTACTATTTTGATGTGTAATCAAATGGCTGGGAGCTGGGAGTTTGTAATTCCTGGAAGTATGCTGAATACTTTGAGTACTATTTTGATTTCTTTGGAATTCCTGTGATGGCTCTTCAAAATAACATGTTTCATGTTCAGGCCCCGGCCAATATGCAATTGTCTTTTCTACAGTCAAGAATTTGTTACCTCTTAAAAATGTCAATTGGAGCAATTCGGAGACTCAGCCGCCAGCTGAGAGACTCTCTCAGCTGGCACAACGTGGTTGAATTTTAACCATAATTTTGGGTGATGGTATCATGATCGTAGTTTTTTATGAGGACTGTGATTAAATCGCAGTGTTTTATGAGAACTGCTGCCACGGTCGCAGTCTTTTTCTGAGGACTGCTACCATAGTCGCAGTCTTTTTCTGAGGACTGCTATCATGATCGCAGTCTTTTTTACACTGAAAATATATGATTTTAGCATCTCACATATATACTTAATGATTATTTTCTTATGTTTCTGAAAGTACACCTAGAGGGGGTGAATAGGCGTAAAGCTAATCTAATGACAAATAATACGAAATTAAAATAAATTACAACACACTTAGTGTAACCAAAGAGTATAGCCGAATTTCTGGTGAAGGGCTCTGGACTAACTCCTCTAAATTTCTCTAAATAAGAGTTGAGGTGCTATGCAAAACTCTCTTGGTTTAACACAAGTATGGCACACAATCAAACCCAAGCACATATATATGATATGAACAATATGATGCAATGCACAATAAGAGAGAGAGTTAGAGATAGTGGATCAAACACAAACACAAAAATATGTTTCGAGGTTCGAGCACCCAGCTCTACGTTCCCGCCTTCACACAGGAGGATTTTCATTATATCGTCCACATAGGACTTCCCACGTAGGGAACCTCCACTGAGGATTTGGGTAATACAAACCGGGAGTACACAACTCCTCTCTTCAGCAATACAACCTCTACATAAGAGGCAAGGCATAACACAAATCACCTCTACACTTAGAGGGATGGGCACTTAGCCAAAATAATATCAACCTCTCACTAGAGGGATAAGGCTTAAGGCCAAACAACAATCACTTCACACTTGAGGGATAAGGCATAAAGCCACCACTCCAACAATCACCTCTTCACTAAGAGGGATATCAATACAATCACCTCTCACTAGAAGGATATCACAAAGTATGAAAGGTTTACAACTCTTGGTGGTATCAACAACCACAAACCAATTTTCCCACAAATAGATCCTAATAGATAGGATAGATATATAAGCTCAAGTGTGAGAAATTAAAGTGTTTTGAACAAAGAAAATCACTTGGGAAAATCTCCAAGTAGATATAGAAATTTAGATAAAAACCAATTCCCAAAAGAATCTATTTTCTTTGAAATTTCTAACACTTTAAAAACAAATAAAAGTAAATCTTTTTAACCCAAAAACTATTGCTGAAAAACACTTGAAAGATGTAAATTTTTTTCTTTTCAGTTCATGGTGAAATCAACCAAAGAAGGGGATATTTATACCCCACCAAAAAATTTGCCCGTTGGCAGCTGGAAAGGCAGAATTGCCCTTCAGGTCTACCGGCCAACGGTTACTTTTCTGACCGTCGACCGCCCGGTCGACCGCCCCCCACCCAAGAGTGGGGCGCTTCCAGTCGGTCGACCGCCCGGTCGACCGGCCGAAGAGGCTGGCCATGTGCACGTCTTCGTGCACATCGGTCGACCGTGTCGGTCGACCGCCAGAGCAAACAGGTCGGGTTTTTTAAGATTGAAAACTTTATCTTTTTATTACCAATTAAATCCCATAAAATCACATAATTCCACAAAAATAAGTTCTTTTATTATCTTTGAAATACAAATATGTGTGACAAAAATTCAACACATATTCTAAGCAATTTGAACCATTTTTGTGATATTGCAATTTGCCTTAAATACAAAACCGTATTTTTCAAAACTTTGGATTTTTGAAATGGAAAACTGTTTTTTTCCAAAACTTATGTAAATACAAAAACATGATATTGAAACAACTTTGAAGCATATTGTATATGGATAGACTCCAATATACATATAAAGATTTATATCTATATTTTTATATGAAATCCAATATCGGTTAAATCGAAAACCGAAAATCAATAAACTTAAAACATGTGTGTGTATTGTGAACTTGAGCATATCAACAATATCTAATATTTACAATAAGATCTAAACAATCTTAACTAAACAAACTGAGGTCTTCTTGTAGAACTCCTTCTCCAAGTAGACTCGATCCAAACGCGATTCACCGAGCTTGACTCCAACCGAGTACAATGTGCGATCTTGACGCTCGAGCTCTTGAATCAACATGTGAAAGCTCCAAAACACCTTTATTGAAGCTAATCACCTACTAATATCTTGATCAATATCTGAAATTTAATATCACAAGATTATTAGTAAACTTTAACTACATGAGTTAATCATCATCAAAACTAGAGTGAAGGGCCTCTGGGCCAACAGTTTCAATATTATAGAACTTTGATTCATTTGAGAGTCAAGAATTTATTACCTCTTAAAAATCTCAATTGGAGCAATTCGGAGACTCAGCCGCCAGCTGAGAGAAACTCACTCAGCCGCCAGCTGAGAGGAACTCTCTCAGCTGGCGCAACGTGGCTGAATTTTAACCATAATTTTATGTGCTGGTACCATGGCCATAGGTTTTTATGTGGACTGTGATTAAGTCGTAATATTTTTATGAGAACTGCTGCCATGGTCGCAGTCTTTTCTAACGACTACGACCAAGGTCGGAGTCTTTTTCTGAGGATTGCTACCATGGTCGCAGTTCTAATTACACTGAAAATTTATGATTTTAGCATCTCACATGCATAGTTTAATGATTATTTTCTTATGTTTCAATATTATAGGACTTTGACTCATTTGAGAGTCATGTATTCATGTAATTATGGATGGATGCAAATAATATTTTGTGATGATTCTGCTTGTATTCATGTTCTATTCTTGTATTCATTCTTACAACTATTCAACTAGTTGTATTCACTTCCTATTGAAGAGTTAGCTCTATTGATTCTTGTTCTATTGATGTTTGGCTGAATCCACTTTATTAGCAACTTTTTTCAGTTGATGATTACTATTACAGTTCAAGAGATGAGTTCAACTTTTGATATACGATATGTTTGATGTTTCCCCCTGTTAAAGGTCAGACAGCACACACACGTTTCCCTAGCAATCTTCAAGAACTCAAAACATTTAATCATGGAAGAATAATGTGAAAAAATTGTATAATTGCTAGCTTCTGATTGTAACTGAGATACATGGATACATAAGCAAATAAACAGAAGCGATAGGCGGCCGAGAGAGAGAGAGAGAGCAGGGGAAGATAGCGATGGAGAAGAGAGGGGCAGGTGGCGACGCCCAGCGACGAGCGGCGATGAGACGATGAACGGCGAGTGGCGGCGCTCGAATCTGCACCGGAGAGAGAGATTTAGACTGAGAGAGAGAGGGATCTATCTTCGTTTTGTTAATTGGGGCTGGGGGGGATTTAATTTTTTGGGCTGAGGGGGAAATTCAAATTTTGGAATTAGGGGAAAATTTAAATTTTTGGGTTGAGTTTGGAGCTTATGTGTCATGCCATGTGGCATGCCACATCAGCGCGGGAGTCAGAGCGGGAGCTAACGAGAGAGCCAAGTAGCATTTCCGTTCTATTTGTTTGTTCGGATAAGGAAAAGCTAAAAAATTTAAAATATATATTTTTCATTCATCCGGGTTGCCATTATTTGGACACATATATTACATAATTGTTATTGTATTCCTACATTCATTCTGTAATAATTCCTACAACTCCTTATTGTCCTAATTCATGCAGGGTATGATAGAAAGAAAATAAGCATGAATGCTATTCAAATAAATATAAAAGTTCAAATCAAAGGGGATCGATTCAAATCTAGAGGTTCTAAAAGTAATCTTTTCTGAAGATCGGGTATATCAGATGAGATAATATCATTATAATTCAAAGGAAAAACAGATTAGAAGAAAATTCTATTGGTTTCGCTGAGGACAAAAGGAGATATCATCAAATATGGAGTAGAGATTTAAAATCCAGAAGGATAGAAAGATAAAGGAAGAAACGGCGTACGAGACCCAGATCCTGGCCAGATCCTATGGTCAGGATCCGGCCGCGAAAATGCGGGCAAAGCTGCGTTTTTGCGGGTATATTTTTGAATTAGAGGGAGAGTTTGCTCCCCTATCTTTCTACACTACACCTTATCTTTGTTTTCCTATAAATACCTGTATTCAGTGAAAGAGAGGTACGTGGAGAGACTGAGAAGCAATTGAGGAGAAAGTTGTGCATTGTAATGCGAGTTGGAGATCAAGAGTTTGTAGTAACGATTCTTCAATAAAAATCAATTTTTTTCAATACAGAGCTTGTAGCGTTTCAGTCTAAGTTTTCTTTACTTCTTTCTTTTATTTTTGTGATGCGATTTTCTTCTTTTGCATATTTTATTTTATGAATTAATCAACAATCTCATGCATCTTATTTTTTTTGTTTGTTTTTTGTCTTCAACATAGATCGAAGGAGGAAGACATTAAAGCTACATCATGGGACAAGTTACCGGGTTTCATCTTCCTCTTCTCTTCATCCCAATCTCTTAGTTTCTTTTTCATCATCTTAGTTATTTAATCTTCGCAAAAGGTGAGTGTTACTTTTTATTTTTCTTTTATTTTTTTTTCATATTTTAATGCTTAAATATCTTTATTTATTTATTTATTTTTTAAACAAAGTTTCAACCTTCATCCAAGGATTTCTCAACTAGATCAAGATCAAAGTTAGATTTTTAATAATTAGGATCTGTGGATTCGACCCCTAACTTGCCACTACACAATTTTGCTAAAAAATTTTTAGCAAGTTTAAGTTTTCATAACTTGTACGTGGTTTAACAACGATGAATTTTTTCATAAATTTTGAACCGCGAACAGTTTCTGGCGCCGTTGCCGGGAACTTGTGAAAATTTTTGGTTTTTAAAATCAACATTTAATCTTTTTCTAGATTATAAAAAATAAAAAATTTAGAAATTTAAAAGAAAATTTTAAAATTCTTTTCATTTTATTACTTTCCTTTTCTATCCCTAAGATCTAAACTTTAAAATTTTCTTTTTGCAGGGATATTGCATGAACGAGCGAAGATTTGCATAACAAGACGAAACTTGCTTGCTTATGATATAATTTCTTTGCTAAACTAAAATAAAAAAAATTGCTTGCTTCTGAGTCATCGAAAAGGTTAGTAATTTTCAAACTCTACCCACGAATTTCCTGTTAGTGGGGTTTTGGAGGTGCTTATTGATTGAACTTGTGTTGCATTAGTACATATTGCATTAAAAGATCTTAAAAGTTGTTCCCTCTCACATAAGGTCAGAATTTTATCACCCATTCCTTGGCTCAAAAAACATAACACATACAAGTTTTTCCAAACTTGAACTAAATTTAAAATCAATTAAAAAGTTGACCACTAGGAATTCGAGCTCATTAAGTGAATTCATTTTAGGAATACTCCGATGATTACTTTCAACCTCGCGAGAGAGGGCTTTCTTATTTAGAACGGGTGACTTAGCCATTGCGGTGGTGCCTGACCTGGAAGAAGGACCAAGGAACTTTATTGTCTGAGAAAGGGTGGCTGAATTTAGTAAGTGCCCAGCCTGGAGGAGAATCGAATCGCTTATTTGATGACATTAATCGGTCAGCTCACAATCTGTCCAACCCAGTTAGGAGTTATTTAACTAGGGAGAATTTTATTCTCTTCAAATTAGGGGTTAAAAAATTGATTACCTTCAAATTAAGTTCAAGATAAAGAAAACAATTAATTGAATTTAATTGGTTGAGTCATCTTATGTGCAATCTTATCTAGGATTTAGAAAATCCTTCTTCAGGGCAGTACCCTGGTTCATGCGAAAGTAGATTCGTGTTAAGGGTCGATTAGAATCCATTACTATCTCTGACCCAACTGCTACAATGGGTGACACGAATTAAACTCAACAAATGACCTTAAAGGATTACATGTATCCTACAAGGTCCACCCAACCTTCCTGTATCACTTTGCCAGCCCTTCGGCAAATTTTGAGATTAAATCTGGTATGATACAGACGCTTTCAGTTTTACTGAGATTGACAAATGAGAACCCATACCAACATGTTAGGGAATTTGAGGATATTTGTGGAATCATGAAGTATAATCAAATGACGGAGGAATCTCTAAAACTTAAGTTATTCTCTTTTTTTCTAAAAGAAAAAGCCAAATCCTGGCCTCTTTCTCTCCAACCGGATTCAATTTTCACTTAGATAGGATTAGCCGAAGCCTTCTATAGGAAGTTCTACTCTAAGCAGAAAACTGCTACCATATGTCAAGCCCACAATACCTTCCATCAATTACAAGGGGATACGTTTTTCACATATTTTGAAAGATTCAAGGATCTTTTACTTGAGTGTTCCCATCATGAATTTGAAAAAATCCGTTTGATCCAAATTCTTTATGAAGGCTTAGATTACTCGAATAAGACTATAATTGAGTTCCTTTGTAATGGAACATTTATTAGTAAAACGGCCGATGATGCATGGCAATTTTTTAAAGAAGAAGCAGAAAACACTCTAGAATGGGAGTCTGTTAGTGTTGATAATAAGCAACCCATTGCCATAACTGCCACCAACAAGGGTGGTTTGCATAAAGTCAACCCCAGGAGAGTGATGCCAAATTGACATCAGTAGTACGAAGACTTGAAGCGTTAGAATTGAGCAAGGGAGCACAATCTTCGGCTCCCAAACTATCTAAGCTAGTGGTGTCTCCCGTTTGTGTCCTTTGTGACGGTCAAGACCACTTGGTTGAACAATGCCCCGGGTTTCCAATCATCAAAGCGGAGCAAGCAAATATACTCAATACATTTCACAAGCTCAACCCCAACAACAACCCATTCAGTGAAACGTACAATCCAGGATGGCAGAATCATTCCAACCTTTCATGAAAATCTTCTCAAGAACAAGGATATGGTGAATCATCATCATTTCAAGGACCATCTTCTAATAATCAATTTCACAAGAAAAATCAATTCAATGCAACATCTTTCCCTCCATATGTCCCACCCAATCAAGAAAACCATCTTTAGAGGACACTCTCCAGCAATTCATGCAGAGCCAACTCATAACTAATCAAACTCAAGCCCAAATATCTCACAAATAGGATCAGACGATAGCGCTGCTCGAGGTTCAGATAGAACAGTTAGCTACATCTGTTAGGGAGAGAGAGAAATGACATTTTCCTAATCAAACTATGCCCAACCCGAGAGGATAACCTGCTCCTCAAAATACTCTTACAGGCCAGTTCGAAATTTGTTCTGGTTCAAACCGTGAAGTCCAAGCCATCCACACTTTACGGTCGGGCAAGAGAGTGGATAACTAAGTCCAAACTCCACCAAAGAATCCTAATGTTGTCAATGAAAAAGAAAAAGAGAACCCAAAGGAGTCAACAAAGAAAGATAACCAAGTTGTTGTTGACAATCAAGAGAAATCCTTTGTGCCCAAGGCCCCATTTTCTCAACGTCTTCAGCCAACTAAGAAGAAATATCATTGTGAGAGAATTTTAAAAGTTTTTAAAAATGTCCAAATCAACATTCTCTTCTTGGGTTCCATCAATCAGATTCCTTCATATGTCAAGTTTCTAAAGGACCTAACCACCATCAAGAAGAAAAGTTTTGTGCTCGTGAAGCTGCATTTACTACACAAGCATCATGTCTCATCCAGCAACCCATTGCATCTAGGTATGAGGATCTGGGGAGTCCAACTATCTCTGTTACGATAGAAGATCAGGTTATGGATCGGTGTCTGCTAGATCTAGGGGCAAGTGTAAACTCTTACCCTATTCTGTGTACAAACAATTAGGTTTAGAGGAGTTACAACCCACTAACCTTACATTGCTTCTAGCAGATAGGTCAGTCAAGGTCCCCAAGGGAATGTTGAGGATTTTATTTTGAAGGTTGACGAATTCTATTTCCCTGCGGACTTTGTGATCTTAGACATTGAACCAGTTAGTGATCCAAGTAATCACTCCCCTGTGATTTTAGGGAGAATATTTTTTTCATTAGATGTAGGAATGGAGTTATGACCTTGTCGTTTGGGAATATGACAATTGAGCTAAATATTTTTCACACTAGTTCCCAACCACATGTAATGAACGATCATGAGGAGATCAACATGATTGATGCGTCGGTGAATCACACCTTTAAGGAATCTTGCTATGTAGACCCCTTGGAGAAATGCTTGGCACATTTTTAATGAATTTTGACATTGAAAAGTCTATAGAAGAGGTCAACGCATTGTTAGATTATGTTCCATCATGGACACCAACCATTGGAGGCCTAAGGTAGAACCCTTACCATTGTCAACGTCTATTCCTATTCCATCAATCATTGAGCCTCCCAAGTTAGAGCTCAAACCTTTACCTGAGACGTTGAAGTATGCCTTTCAAGGTGGGTCAGAAACCTTGCATGTAATCATATCGTCTCATTTAGATAAGGACCAAGAAGAAAAGTTGCTAGATATTCTTGAGGAACATAAGAAAGCCATAGGATGGATCATAGCAAACATCAAGAAAATTAGCTCCTCTGTGATAATGTACCAAATTCATTTCGAAGAGAATGCCAAAATCTCGAGAGAACCACAAAGGCGTTTAAACTATATTTTAAAAGAGGTGGTGAGAGCGGAGGTCATGAAATTGTTAGATGCGGTTATCATTTACCCTATCTCTGATAGTTAGTGGGTTAGTCCAGTACAAGTTGTACCCAAAAAGTCCAGAGTCACAGTTCTTACTAATGAGAATAATGAGTTGGTTCCAACCATGTTCAAACAGGTCGGCGAGTGTGCATAGACTACAGGAAACTCAACTCCATGACTAAGAAAGATCATTTTCGTCCACCCTTCATCGATCAAATATTAGAACGTCTCGCCGATCATGCTTACAACTCCTTCCTTGATAGTTATTTTGGATATAACCAAATCCCCATTGCTCGTGAGGACCAAGAGAAAATGACATTCACTTGTCCGTTTAGCACATTTGCCTACCGTCGCATGCCCTTTGGGCTATGCAATGCATCGGCTACTTTTCAGCGGTGTATATTGAGCATCTTTTAAGACATGGTCGAGAGATTTCTAGAGGTTTTCATGGATGACTTATCTGTCTTTGGGTCTTTTAATGAAGGTTTGTATTATCTATCGTTGGTATTAATAAGATGTAAGGAGAAGAACCAAGTTCTTAATTGGGAAAAATGTCATTTCATGATAAAATCTGGGATTATCTTAGGACACATTATTTCTGATAGAGGTATAGAGATTGATAAAGCTAAGGTAAAACTAATCTCCAAACTACCACCTGCTAGAACAGTTCGGGAGGTACGATCCTTTTTAGGCCATGCTAAGTTTTA
Organism: Agave tequilana; assembly: GCA_038442645.1. Classification (NCBI taxonomy): domain Eukaryota; kingdom Viridiplantae; phylum Streptophyta; class Magnoliopsida; order Asparagales; family Asparagaceae; genus Agave; species Agave tequilana. Next base: position 77,853 of record JAVJIF010002424.1, read on the forward strand.
CCGTCTCTTTATCAAAAACTTTTCAAAAAATTTCAAATCCCCGTGTGACCTTCTAGAAAAGGATGTTCCCTTTGAGTTCACCCTGTCCTGTTTGGCAACCTTTGAAAGGCTCAAGACCGAGTTAACTTCGGCACCCATCATCCAACCACCTGATTGGAATCTTCTATTTGAGATGATGTGTGACGCTTCTGACTATACGGTGGGGTTGTCTTAGGCCAGCGAGTGGATAAACTTTCTCATGTCATTTGCTATGCCAGCAAGACTCTTAACGATGCCCAACTGAACTACTCCATCACTGAAAAAGAGTTGTTGGCAGTCATTTTTCGCTCTTGACAAATTTCTTTCCTACCTTATAGGTTCTAATTTCCTAATCTACATCGATCATGAGGCTTTAAAGTATCTTCTCACGAAAAAAGATGTTAAAGCCTGTTTAATTCGTTGGATCTTACTCCTACAGGAATTCGATCTAGAAATTCACGATAAAAAAGGGGCTGAGAATGTTGTCGCAAATCACTTATCTAGGATAGTGGACGAATCTATATTCGACTCGCTATCGGTACTTGAGACATTTCCTGATGAGCAGTGAATGTCTGTTTCCCTTTCGATTGTTTCGTGATATGCTGACATTGTAAACTACTTGCCACTGAACAAATACCTGATTCACAGACCAAGCAAGAACGATTGAGTTTCTTAGCCAGGGTCAAATGGTTCTTTTCGGACGAACCATACTTGCTAAAATATTGTCCTGATCAAATCATCCACGTTGCGTTCCTGACTCAGAATTTAGAAACATCCTTTCATTTTACCATGACCAAGCCTATGGTGGTCATTTCGGTGGGAAGAAAACTGCTGTAAAAATTTTGCAATGTGATTTTTATTAGCCTACTTTATTGATCAGTCACATATATTGCATATGCATTGTCACCTTACCATACTTTTTAGCTAATAAATCCTATTAATAAGTCTTCTTTTTCTTTGTTAAATGTAGGCCCAATTGCTAAAAGAAAGGAAAGAGAAACAAGCCCAAAAGCCCACCAAATTCTGATTTAATTCAGAATAAATTCGAAATCAAGGAATCAGGGCAAAATCTTGGCATATCAGAGAGGTTGAAAATCGGTTGAAAAGAATCCTCCCAAATCAAGCGGTTGAAGCCAACAATAAAAGGCTGTTTCGTCAAATCCTGGAGCAAAAACGAGAAAACCAGCAGAAGATATGGGAGAATCATCAAACCAGGAGCACCCACCACTTGGGTGTGGCCATCTGGCCACACCAGGGCCGCGGAAACGCGGCCCTACCCGCGTTTTCGCGGCTCTGTTAAAGAGGTTGGGGGAGCGTTTGCTCCCCCAATCTTCCTATGATCCCCCCTCTAGTTATTCCCTATAAATATCAGTTTCAACAGAGAAGAAAGGAGCGAAGACTAGGATTAGAATTTTGTTTATACTTTAAGGTTTAGGCTCTTTGTTAGATAGTACAAAAGTTATATTTTTATTTTGCAATTTGTAGTTCAGACAAATACCTGTGAGAGAGAGGAATTGAGTGCTTGTAACTTGAAGATTGAAGTGACATCAATACAAGAGTCGAGCTACATTTTCTTCCACTCATTTTACGGTATGTCTTACGTTATTTACTTGCATTGTTCTTTGTATTCCATGAGTAGCTAAATCGGTTTTCTGGGCTCACTACTACTCCTCTCTCTGATCCATCTTCTTTTTAAATGGTTTTCATGAAAAAGACCCAATGAATCATTTGCATGCCTAACTTAAGTCTTTCTTCTTGAAAGTGTTCTTGAAGGCACATGAGGATGGGTTTGGATTTTTAACTTCTACCTCTTTTCAAAACGTCTCTTGAACTTGTTTTTATCTCATACTTGAACTTCTTGATGATTTAACATTCAACTCAAGACGATTTCTTAAAGAATAGAATTAACCTTTCCGACCATCTTATGTGTTTTGCTTGAAACTTTCTAGAATCAATCTTAAGTTTTGCATATGATCAAGTTGAGGCACTAATGATTTCAATAGAAGAACATATCATTGAGTAGTGAGATAGTGAGCCCAGATTTTCTTCTTCATTAAAAAATAACAAATCACTTTCTAAACTTTATACAAAATTCACCTTTTCCAAAGCCTTCTCCAAAGTTGCAATTTCTCTTTTAATCATCTCCCTTATTTCCATTCTCTTTTCAATTAAAAAACGAGCACAATTCTTTGTCACTAAACAAAACACCGAAAAGTTTTCATCGCATTCCCCCTCGTGGACACGACCCTTTAGCCACAAGCTACACGGTAAATCCTTACTCTTTCATTTAGCAACCAATTTTTGGCGCCGTTGCCGGGGAGGGAACGGTGTATTTGTTTTTTAACAAGTTTGGTGTGTTGTTTCAGGGACTTGAAGATTTAGATCTAGTATTCAAGCTTTGCAAGAGAAGACTTGCAAATTCTGTGCCCCTACTCTCGAAAGTAGGAAACAAAATTTCAAGAAATTGCGTTGCAAAAGTTTAAAATTTCGTTGGACTACTAAAACTCTTTTTTGCAGGACATATTGCTCGCAAAAAAATTAAGTTTTTGTATGTTATATTCTTACTATATCTGCTATCCACCATCCCTGTTTTAATCCAACAGTAATTTGAGTGATTGTTAATTGCTTAAAAAACGTTTAGACTTGCATTCTAAGCATTTGTCTAATTACGTTTATTTTATAATTACTGTTGAATAGAGCTGGAGACAAGGTACGTATGCATAGCATATAGTTTAGGAAACATTCTTGGGTGATATTTTTCTTTTGAATGTTACTTTTCTGTATCTTGCACACTTTGCACAATAAATTCTAAGGGCAAAACCCAATTCAAGATAAGGTGGGAAAGTCATTACCCCTCCTTAGCCCACAAATCATCTCCAAGCACGCACAACCTAAGCCTAAGTAAAATCTGATAGACGTTGGCCTTAGGGACATGTCAAACTCACTAGGAGATTATCCTAAGGGGTAAGGTGTTGGAATTTGACTCCTACCTAATCAGTGTCTAGGAAGGGGATTGAGGGCTGAAAGCACGAAGGTTGGTGGTTACTTAATTAAGGAACGTCTTTGACGGATAACCTCCCACCAATCTTGCTCTGACCTGGCTGCTTAGCTTGTGGTCAAAGTCTACATTATACCTCCTGTGGACAATCAACCAGTTAGGAGTTGTCTAGGTCAAGGTTACCTTAGACTAGATTTGATTGATTACTCTTGTTGACTATTGGTAAACTTGTTTGTGATTGTGATTGTGATTGTGTTTGTGTACGCAAGTGTGGTCAAGAGACCCTAACTCATCTAGGTTGACTAGAAACACATCACCACCCAAGTTTGGACCAAGACCTGATCAGGTTATGGCTCAATCAATATCCTTGCAGGATAGGTTCTATCCCATTAGAACCTCACTTCCATCTTGCATTCTACTTCCATCGGTTGGTGAATACAATTTTAAGCTCAAGCCTTAATTCATCAACACATTCCCCAAGTTTCATGGCTTAGAGTCCAAAGATGCTTACTTCTTCATAAGAGAATTTGAGGAAGTATGTCTAATGATGAAAATCCCACACCTTGTAGACGATGCTATTAGGTTGAGATTTGTCCCTTTCGCTCTTAAGGAGTTAGCAAATAAATGACTTTATAGCTTAGCGGCCGGTTCGATCACATCTTGGGATGGTTTCATCAAGGTCTTCTTGAAGAAATTCTATCCAATTCATAAGACCGCTCTCATTTGGAAGACCATCATGCAATTCAAGTAAGAACCGAGTGAACCGTTCTGGAGGTACTTTGAACGCTTTAAAGATCTCCTTGTCCAATGTCCGCATCATAGAATAGAGAAATGACGACAATGCCAAATTCTTTATGACGGTTTAGACTATTCTACCAAAACCCTCTTAGAAAGTATGTGCTAAGGGGGATTCTTGCAAAAGGATGAAAATGAAGGATGGGATTTGTATGAAAACCTAGCTGAAAAAACCATCCAATGGGAACCTACTACTGAAACCTCTAGGAATCCAAACTCTATCTCTTCAAAAGGAGGTCTCCATTCTTCGAATCATCCATAGCTAATGAGGCGAAATTAGCGAACCTAGCAAGAAGACTGAAAGCTCTAGAAACTAAGGAACCAAGTCCAGTCAATCAAGTCAGCCCAAACCAATTTCTAACTCCGGGCTGTACTTACTGCCAAGCCATGAATCATGTGTTCGAGGAGTGCCCTGTGTTTTAGGCTCAGCAATAATACCATGAACCGATGAATGCGGCCTTTTCAAGGCTGAACAATAATCCTTACGCACCAACGTACAACCCTGGCTGGAGAAATCACCCTAATTTCTCATGGAGCCAAAATAACCATGACCACTCACGGTCAAATCATGCTAGCCACTTCCATCATGCCAATAATTCTTCCAATCATCAACCCAACTTTTTCAATTTCCATAATAATTCTCCCAACCATCCACCTAACTTTTCAAACTATCAACAAAACTTTCCCTACCAGCTCCACAATCCTCCATCCAGAATCCTCAATTAGAAAGGAGAATGACTGACTTTGAGAGAAACATAGAAAGATACATGAAAAACCAAGATTCTCTCATGCAAACTATACAGAGGTTAGAGGTTCAAATGAACCAACTAGCCACTCCACAGAATGAGAGACAGGAGGGTACCCTGCCTAGTCAGCCAATAACCAATCCTAGGAATTCTCAACAAGCTCATTTGGCTGAGGATCAATCATTAAATCAATATAATGTTGTTCATACATTGAGGTCAGGAAAGAGAGTTGATAATCAAGTGTCAATGCCCATCAATCCCATTCAGCACAACCACAATCAATCATCCACCTCATCTAATCCAAATCCTTCCAAATCTGACGAATCTGAAAAAGATAAGTCAACCTGTCAGGTGCACCAGCCTATAGTACCATTTCCTAATAGGCTGAAAAACAACAAGCAAAATCCACACATGGACAAGATAATTGAGATATTTAATCAAGTGAAGGTAAATGTGCCACTTCTTGATGCCATCCAATAAGTACCTTCCTATGCTAAGTTTCTTAAGGACATGTGCACCAAGAAGAGAAAGACTAATGTACCAAAAAAGATCTTCTTAGCCACTAACATTAGTGAGCTACTATCGGGTCCGATCCCTGTCAAGTACAAGGATCCAGGTAGTCCCACCATTGCCTGCACAATAGGACAAGCCGAGATTAGTCGTGCACTTCTTGACTTGGGGGTAAGTATCAACTTGCTTCCATTCTCAGTTTATCAACAATTCGGGTTGGGCGATCTTAGTCCAACTCGAGTCACTATCCAACTGGCTGACCATTCAGTAAAAGTTCCAAAAAGGGAGATTAATGATGTCCTGATCTGGGTAGGGGAGTTTATTTACCCTGTCGATTTTATAGTTCTGGAGACACAACCTGTGTCCAACTCTAATCATAGGGCTCAAACTCCTGTTATCCTAGGGCGACCATTCCTTACTACTGCCAATGCCATCATCAATTTTAGGAATGGGTCAATGAGGTTAACCTTTGGGGACATGACTAGATAAGTCAATGTCTTCAATCTAGGAAAACAACCCCGTGATGTTGAGAACCAAACTTTTGAAGTCAACCTGATTGAGAACTTAACAAGTGAACATGAGGATGAATTAGAACTAGAAACTGAGTGTGACTTCGGGTTAGAGTCTGACGACTTTAATCTTGATCAGAGTATAGATCTGATGTGAATTGGGCCTCAAACCCTATTTCACCAATAATGGAGCCAACAAATTTGACTATTCCTTCTAGTGAGCCTTTCTCTTCCTTAGAATTGAAAGCCTTACCTGCGCATCTCAAGTACGTCTATCTAGGCGAACAAGAGACCTTTCCTGTCATCATTGCCTCCCATTTAAATGACGGAGAAGAAGAAGATCTTAAAGTAATTCTAAGAAAACATAGGAAAACTATTGGTTGGACGATGACTGATATAAAGGGATTAAGTCCGACCATTGTTCAACATCACATTCATCTCAAAGAAGATGCCACACCTAAAAGAGACCCGCAACGTAGGTTAAACCCTATAATGCAAGAGACTGTTCATGCTGAAATTGTCAAACTCTTAGACAATGGGATAATTTATCTCATTTCTGATAGCCAATGGGTCAGTCCTGTCCACGCGGTTCCAAAGAATCTGATTTCACCGTAGTGGAAAACGAGAACAAAGAGTTGGTCCAAACTCGACTTCCCACGAAGATCCGAGTTTGCATTGACTATAGGAAGCTTAATTTTGTAACTCGTAAGGACCATTTTCCACTTCCCTTCATTGATCAAATGCTTGAATGTTTGGCGGGTCACGAGTATTACTGCTTCTTGGATGGTTACTCGGGGTATAAACAGATCCCTATTGCTCCTGAGGACCAAGAAAAGACTACGTTCACATGTCCATTTGGGACATTTACTTATCGTCGAATGCCTTTCGACTTATGCAATGCCCCAACAACGTTTCAACGTTGCATGTTGAGTCTTTTCTCTGATATGGTAGAACGATTCTTAGAGATCTTTATGGATGATTTTCCATCTACGGAGATTCATTCACTCAATGTCTCCACCATTTAGAACTTGTCCTCCAACGTTGTGCTGAGAAAAATCTGACAATGAATTGGGAGAAATGCCACTTCATGGTAAAACATGGAATTGTCTTGGGTCATGAAATCTCCAAGAAAGGAATTGAAGTGGATAGAGCCAAAATTGAGGTTATTGCTAAGCTTCCCTGCCCAAATGCGTTAAGGACATTAGATCCTTCTTAGGACACGCTGGTTTTTACAGAAGATTTATCAAGAATTTTAGCAAAATTACTAGACCCTTGACTAATCTGTTAGCTAAGGATGTGTCCTTCACTTTCGATGCTGAATGCATGAATTCTTGGGAGAAGCTTAAGAGAGAGCTTATTTCTGCACCAATCATATCTGCACTGGATTGGTCTAAACCGTTCGAAATCATGTGCGATGCTTCCGATTTTGCCATAGGCGCTGTCCTAGGACAACGCATTGATAACAAGCAGCATGTGATTTACTACTCTAGTAGAACTCTCAACGATGCTCAATTATACTACACTACGACTGAGAAGGAATTCTTGACAGTAGTGTTTGCCTTAGAGAAATTTTGTCCCTACCTACTAGGGTCCAAAACCACCATTTTCACCGATCATTCTGCGCTTAGGTACCTCATGATGAAGAAGGATGCCAAGGCCCGACTCATTCGTTGGATCCTCCTTCTTCAAGAATTCGATCTTGAGATTCGAGACAAGAAAGGCGTAGAAAATGTCGTTGCTGACCATCTCTCACGAATCCCTAATTCTCCATGCAACGAATTACCCATAAATGATGATTTTCCTGATGAAAATCTCTTAGCTATCTCTAGGGAACTTTGGTTTGCTGATATAGTGAATTACTTAGTCACAAACCAAACTCCGTCTCATTGGTCCAAAAGCGATATATATTGGTTCTTATCCCAAGTCCGGTATTTCTTTTGGGAGGAACCGTATCTTTTTAAGTACTGTTCTGAACAAATTATTAGGAGATGCATTCCCGATGAGGAGGTTAAGAGTGTTCTATCCTTTTGTCATGAACTTACATGCGGTGGACACTTTGGTCCCCGCAAGACTGCTGAAAAAGTGCTACAAAGCGGGTTCTATTGGCCCACTTTGTTCAAAGATGCTTATGAATTTTGCAAGACGTGCCCTAGATGTCAGATGGTAGGAAGGATCTCAAAACGAAATATGATGCCCCTCAACCCAATTCTAGAAATAGAACTCTTTGATGTTTGGGTATCGACTTTATGGGTCCATTTCCTAATTCATTTGGAAACTAATACATATTGGTTGCTGTGAATTATGTGTCCAAGTGAGTAGAAGCCATTCCTTGTAAAACTAATGATAACAAAGTTGTCATAAAGTTTTTGAAAGAGAACATTTTTTCACGCTTCGGAACCCCTCGTGCTATCATCAGTGATAATGGCACTCACTTTTGCAATAGATCCTTTGAAGCTCTTATGTGAAAGTATGCCATAACTCACAAGTTGTCCACACCTTATCATCCTCAAACCAGTGGGCAGGTTGAGGTTTCCAATAGACAAGTCAAGTTTTTCTTGGAGAAAACTGTGAACCAAAACCGGAAAGATTGGTCCATCAAACTTGTAGATGCCCTATGGGCCTACAGGACCGCTTTTAAGACGATTCTAGGAATGTCTCCTTATAGGTTAGTCTATGGTAAACCTTGTCACCTGCCCGTTGAGTTAGAGCACCGGGCCTTATGGGCAATCAAGCAGTTGAATTTCGACTTGACTAAGGCCGGTGACTTTCGGAAGTTACAAATTTCTGAATTAGAGGAGTTAAGAAATGAGGACTATGAAAATGCTAGGATCACTAAAGATAGAGTTAAGATTTTTCATGATAAACACATCATAAGAAAAACTTTTGTCCATGAACAAAAAGTCTTACTCTATAATTCTAGGCTTCATCTTTTTCCAGAAAAATTAAAATCACGATGGACTGGGCCATTCGTTGTAAAAACTGTGTTTTCACACGGTGCAGTTGAGATCAGTGACACTAAGAATGGAAATGACTTTAAGGTAAATGGTCGACGCCTTAAACCTTTCTTAAAATCAGTGCCGGTAAATGAAACGGCTATGGGTCTTTTTGACCCCGTGTATCGGTAACTTTTCTCTTTTCCATTTTATTTCATGCATCTATACATTTCTTTCATACATTGGGTACAATGCATGAGATAAGTGTGGGGGAGGGTTAACATGACTAATATAACAACAAAAAAAAAAAAAAAAAAAAACAATATATATATAAAACTTTTTGAAAGGTTAGAACAATATTTTGATATATTTTTTATAAGAAATTAAGTCAATTTTAAGGAATAGGAAAATCATAATTAGGATTTCTTATACTTGGTCAAAGTCAGATAACTTGTTTGATTTTAGGGTTAGGAAGAAAATTTGTGAAAGTAATTTAGTCTTGATATTTACCTTGATGAAATATGCACACTAAATACACTTACACACTTAGGGTTTAAAAACAAAGACTCTTATGCCTTATAAAAAAATATATGTAAAAAAAATAATAAAAAATAAACAAATCTAATTATCGATTAGCTAGGTGCTTTGGCCTAAGCAAGCCTTGGTATTTATGCAAAAGATAATTAGATAAGTTTGAAATATATATATATATATATATAAATCCTCTGATTAAGCTGGGTATTTGTGCCTCATGAAGCATAAGTATTCACGCCTAAAAGGGATACATTTTATAAATAAAACCTTAGTTTCGTGACATTGTTTGCTCGAGTGTTTAAGTCCTTAGGGGTGTTTTCTCACCTGGTGCCCTAAAACTGTCCGGTTTGGGTGTCACCGACTGAAGGCTCGTTACATGGGCAGATTAGAAAGCCTAATGAAATTGAGGAATAAATTTCACCAAAAATAAATATAAATAAGGCATAGGAGTTAATGTTAAAGAACCCTTAGTCAACTTTACAGTCACGATGGTGCATACGACTCAGGGTAAATTAATAGACTAGATGAGAAGTACAATTTGACTTCTTACTTTGATTGATGACATATTTTTGAATAGAGACTGAGTTTTGGAATGAAAAATTTGATATTCCTATAACTTATAAATTACTTAAAGCCTTACAAATATACTTCAAATATTTCTCCTTTAAAAATGCTCTTCGAAAATACTAACATTTTTTATGGATTTTGTGGGTGCAATCCACTGAAAACCCCCATGAGACAAAACTAGTCCTCTAGGGGTAACCTAGAGGTTTAACGGCTTGTTGCAAATGCTCAGTGCAATCGAGTGACCTGCGAAAGTGGTCTAATAATTGATTAGAATTAGTCTGATGTTTTGCTCGGGGGCGAGCAAAAGATAAGTGTGGGGGTGTGATCAGTCACATATATTGCATATGCACTTTCACCTTACCATACTTTTTAGCTAATAAATCCTATTAATAAGTCTTCTTCTTCTTTGCTAAATGTAGGCCCAATTGCTAAAAGAAAGGAAAGAGAAACAAGCCCAAAAGCCCACCAAATTCTGATTTAATTCAGAATAAATTCGAAATCAAGGAATCAGGGCAAAATCTTGGCATATCAGAGAGGTTGAAAACCGGTTGAAAAGAATCCTCCCAAATCAAGCGGTTGAAACCAACAATCAAAGGCTGTTTCGTCAAATCCTGGAGTAAAAATGAGAAAACCAGCAGAAGATATGGGAGAATCATCAAACCAGGAGCACCCTCCACTTGGGTGTGGTCATCTGGCCACACCAGGGCCGCGAAAACGCGACCCTACCCGCGTTTCTTCGGCTCTGTTAAAGAGGTTGGGGGAGCGCTTGCTCCCCCAATCTTCCTATGATTCCCCCTCTGGTTTTTCCCTATAAATATCAGTTTCAACAGAGAAGAAAGGAGCGAAGACTAGGATTAGAATTTTGTTTATACTTTAAGGTTTAGGCTCTTTGTTAGATAGTACAAAAGTTGTATTTTTGTTTTGCAATTTGTAGTTCAGACAAATACCTGTGAGAGAGAGGAATTGAGTGCTTGTAACTTGAAGATTGAAGTGACATCAATACAAGAATCGAGCTACATTTTCTTCCACTCATTTTACGGTATGTCTTGCGTTATTTACTTGCATTGTTCTTTGTATTCCATGAGTAGCTAAACCAGTTTTCTGGGCTCACTACTCCTCCTCTCTCTGATCTATCTTCTTTTTGAATGGTTTTCATGAAAAAGACCCAATGAATCATTTGCATGCCTAACTTAAGCCTTTCTTCTTGAAAGTGTTCTTGAAGACACATGAGGATGGGTTTAGATTTTTAACTTCTACCTCTTTTCAAAACGTCTCTTGAACTTGTTTTTATCTCATGCTTGAACTTCTTGATGATTTAACATTCAACTCAAGATGATTTTTTAAAGAATAGAATTAACCTTTCCAACCATCTTATGTGTTTTGCTTGAAACTTTCTAGAATCAATCTTAAGTTTTGTCTATGATCAAGTTGAGACACTAATGATTTCAATAAAAGAACATATCATTGAGTAGTGAGATAGTGAGCCCAGATTTTCTTCTTCATTAAAAAACAACAAATCACTTTCTAAACTTTATACAAAATTCACCTTTTCCAAAGCCTTCTCCAAAATTGCAATTTCTCTTTTAATCATCTCCCTTCTTTCCATTCTCTTTTCAATTAAAAAACGAGCACAATTCTTTGTCACTAAACAAAAACACCGAAAAGGTTTCATCGCATTCCTCCTCGTGGACACGACCCGTTAGCCACAAGTTACACGGTAAATCCTTGCTCTTTCATTTAGCAACCATTTATTTCATGACACTCATGTCTATTGTCAATCTTGTGACCGTTGTCAATGATTAGGGAAAATTGCATGACGAAATGAAATGTCGTTAAACCCGATCTTAGTTGTCGAAATCTTTGATGTTTGAGGCATTGACTTCATGGGCCCATTCCCTATGTCTCATGGATACCAATATATCCGTGTGGCAGTTGACTATGTATCTAAATGGATAGAGGTTGTAGCATGTAGATCCAATGACCATAATTTGTAGTAAACTTCTTGAAAGAGAATGTATTCTCTTATTTTGACTTTCCTCTTGCAATCATTAGCGATGGTAAAAAATATTTCTACAATCGTACATTCAAAGGCTTAATGAGAAAATATTGCATCAATCATAAAGTAGCCACCCCTTACCACCCACAAAGTAATGGTCAAGTAGAAGTTTCCAATCGAGCCATCTAGATCATTCTAGAGAAAACTATGAACACCACTAGAAAAGATTGATCCCTTTGATTGACTGATACCTTATGGGCACACAATACTGTATTCAAGACTCCTATTGGAAAGTCTCCATATAGGTTAGTCTATGGCAAAACTTGACATCTTCCTGTCGAGCTAGAACACAAGGTATACTGGGTAATAAAACGCCTATATTTTGATCTAGACAAGGCAGGTGAGTCTAGAAAACTCAACTTGATGAGCTTGAAGAGATAAAAAAATGATGCATATGACTGTGCAAAATGGTACAAAGACAGTATGAAAAGGATATATGATCGGGTCATAATTCGTAAGAAATTCCAGTCATGACAGAAAGTCTTACTTTACAATTCACGTTTACATCTCTTTCTACGAAAACTGAAATCCCGTTAGACTAGTCCCTACATTGTTCATAAGGTGCACCCATATGGTGCAGTTGAGGTCCGCAATGCCACAGATGGTACCACATTTTAAATAAATAACCATCATTTAAAATCATATCGTGAGCATCTGAGCTCAGAAGTGGAGGAAATTCTTTTGGAAGATCCTGTTTATCAGGATTGATCTCTATACGTGCTAGAGATATATTTCTGTATTATAGTTTTTGTATTTTTTCTCTTAACTAGGTAGTGATGGATAACATTCGCTCGTTCTCATCAGGTACTATCTACCCTTCACATTCTTATATTTGTATCATGTTGTGCATTCATTCATACATTGAGGACAATGCATGAGATAAGGGTTGGGGAGGGTTCTAACATAGGTTTTCTTTTAGGTCTTCAGAAAAATAAATAAAATAATAAAATAAAAAAACTTTTTGAAAATAAAAAATAATACCATGATGTATTTTTGCAAGAAATTAAGTTAATTTTAAGAAATATTAGAATCATAATTAGAATTTCTTATACTTGGTTGAAATAAGAATATTTGTTTGATTTTTAGCCTTAGGAAAAGAAATTGACAAAGTAATTTAGTCTTGATTTTTACCTTGATGAAATATGCATGATTTAAATACTTACACACTTAGGGTTCAAAAACAAAGATTCTTATGCCTTATTAAAAAAAATTAAAAAAATAAAAAAGAGAAAAAATATACCCTCTGATTAAGTTGGTTTTTGTGCCTCATAAAACACAATTATTCATGCCTAAAAGTGGTTCATATCATCAAATAAAATCCTTAGTTTTGTGGCCTTATTTGCTCTAGTCCCAAGTCCTTGGGGCGTTTCCTCACCCGGTGTCCTAAAACCGTCCGGTTTGGGAGTCACGACTAAAACTCATTACATGGACAAATTAGAAAGTCTAAGAGAGCGAAGGAATATTATCACTAATATATATAAATAAGGCATAAGAGTTAGAATTGAAGAACCCTTAGTCAAAATATTCACGGTCAGAAGATGCATATGACTTAGGGTAAAATAATAGACTAGAGAAGAATACAATTTTATTTCTAATCTTGATTGATGACAAATCTCTAAATAGAGACTAAATCTAGAGATGAATAGTTCGGTGCTCCTATAGCTTACAAGTTGCTTAATTCTTGTAAAAACACTTTAAATATTTCCTCTTCTTCTCAAAATGTATTTTCAAAAATACTAACAATTTATTTCTTTTCTTTATGGATTTTGTGGGTGTAATCTACTGAAAACACTCAGGAGACTACAACTCCCCTCTAGAGGTAACCTAGAGGTTTAAAGGCTTGTTACACATACTCAATGCAATCGTGTGACCTGCGAAAGTGGTCCAATAAAACTTAGGTTTAGTTTTGCTTTTCTTGAGGAAGAGCAAAAGATTAGTGTGGGAGTGAGTTTGGATACATATATTGCATAATTGTTATTGTATTCCTATATTCATTCTGTAATAATTTCTACAACTCACTTGTCTTAATGTCCTAATTCATGTAGGATATGATAGAAAGAAGATAAGCATGAATCCTATCCAAATGAATCCAAAAGTTCAAATCAAAGGGGATCGATTCAAATCCAGAGGTTCTAAAAGTAATCTTATCTGAAGACCGGGTATATCAGATGACATAATATCATCATAATTCAAAGAAAAATAGATTAGAAGAAAACTCTATCGTTTTCGCTGAGGATAAAAGGATATATCATCAAATATGGAGCAAAGATTCAAAATCCAGTAGGATAAAAGGATAAAAGAAGAAACAATAAACGAGAGCCTCCAGATCCTGGCCCTACCCGTGGAAACGCGGGCATGTATATTTTTGAATTAGGGGGAGCATTTTCTCCCCCTATCTCTCTACGCTATCCCTTATCTTTGTTTTCCTATAAATACCTGTTTTCAGTGAGAGAGAGGTATACCATGAAGCTGAGAAGCAATTGAGGGGAAAGTTGTGCGTTGTAATGCCAGTTGGAGATCAAGAGTTTGGAGCAACAATTCTTCAATAAAAATCAGTCTTTTTCAATATAGATCTTCCGGCGTTTTACTCTAAGTTTCCTTTACTTCTTTCTTTTATTTTTGTGATGCGATCATCTTTTTTTATTTGCATATTTTATTTTATAAACTAATCAACAATCTCATACATGCTTACTCTTATTTTCTTTTGTTAGTTCTTTTGTGTTCAACATAGATCGGAGGAGAAAGACATTAAAATTACATCAAGAGACAAGTCATCAGGTTTCATCTCTCTTCCCTTCATGCCAATCTCTTAGTTTCCTTCTCATCACCTTAGTTATTTAATCTTCGCAAGAGGTGAGTGCTAACTTTTTTTTTTTTTCTTCTTCATATTTTAATGCTTAAAAATCTTTATTTATTTATTTATTTATTTATTTATTTTTTAAACAAAATTTCAATTTTCATCCAAGGATTTCTCAACTAGATCAAGATAAAAGTATTTAATAATTAGGATTTAACAAGTCTCTGTGGATTCGACCCTAACTTGCCACTATACAATTTTGCTAAAAAAATTCTAGTAAGTTTAGGTTTTCATAACTTGTACGTGGTTTAACAATGGTGAATTTCTTCATAAATTTTGAATCGCGAACAGCCAACCTGGACGAACCAGACTTGACAATCTTGCCCAAGTCAGGCTCGTTGCCCAAGTAAGGCTCGTCTGGAGTTGGCAAGCAAGGACGAGTCAAAATTTGAAAAGAAAATATTTCGCCCGTCCAGGTTGCCAACCCTGGATGAACAATTACATAGAAAAAATATGTTCCTTCGGTGTTGACAACCCAGGACGAACCCAAAAATGATCGCCTCGTCGTCGACATGGCATATCATGGGTCGAATTTTGAAATTAATTTGAGGGGAGGTCAATTTTTAAATTAATTATTTTTTGAGAGTTTTTTCTGGAAAAAAACCTTTCCAAAATTTAATCTCTAACATGTCATGTCGGCAGATTATCCCCGCCAGCTTGTCACCCAGGTGGCATCAGGTAATTTTTGGGTTCGCTCGAGGTTACCAACCCCGGACGAAACAAATTTCTTTTTTCTCTGTATTAGTTCGTGATCGGCCGCTGATACTGCATATTTATTGTCACATTCTAATATTTATTATATAATACTTTATTTTTAATCCTATTTATTGTTTAATTTATATGCAGGCCTTTACTAAAGAAAGGGAAGAGAAACGAGCGGCCCAAAAGCCCATCAAAATTCTGATTTAATTCAAAATTAATTCAAATCAAAGATCAGGACAAATTAGGACAAATCAGGGCCAATCAGAGAAGATAAAACCAGTCGAATAAGCAGTTAAAATAAGATCTTCACAAATCAATTGGTTAAAGGCGAAAATCAAAGGAGGTTTCGTCAAATCCAGAACCTAAAACTGCAAATCCAGTAAGAGATAAAAGCATATCGCGAAACCAGGGAGTAGCACCCCCCGGGTGTGGCCACCTGGCCACCTCCAGGCCCCGAAAACGCGGCCAAAGTCGCGTTTTCGTGGCTTTGTTAAGGTTTTGGGGGAGCGTTTGCTCCCCCTATCTTCGTACCTCTCCCCCTTTTGGTTTTTCCCTATAAATACTGTGATTTCTCAGTATACAGAAAACGATGAAGCAGAGATAGATTCATAAGCCAGTTTTTCATTTTTTTTTAGTGTAGGTTTTTATTTTTTCTTTAATGTAATTTTTACTTTTCTTTATAACTGAGAGGAGAGACGAGTTTCATGGAGGAATGAAAACAAGCTTGTACTGAGGGTGACACCGGTGTAAGTAAATCTTTTCTTTCATTGTTATTTGAATCGAATTGAAGTTTCTTTTTCTTCTTTACTCTTGTTTTCCTTTTCTTTCCTCTGATGTGTTTGTAATCCAAGTGAATCCGATAGCCTCGAGACTTCTTCGCCATTGTAAGTGCCCTTGATGGCTTATGGTGGTGAACAACTATTACTTTGCTAATTTAGCTTGCCATTTTATTCGTAGTGTAGATCGGAAACAGGGAAGATCCTACACGCCATACTTGATCGCCTTCAAAGACTAGGTAAGTCGTAGCGACGGATTTAAGGTATATGAGCACTGAAGAGGTAAGTAATTTTTAGTTTCTTTCTTTTAATTCTTTAGTTTAGATCATTACAATCTCTCAACTCTTTTATTCACTCTTTTTATTTCTTTCTTTAACTAAGTTTTCTATTCTCCAAAATCATCATCTCTTTCTATCTACCGCTTTCACAATCTAACATAACTTATTTTCTTTTTCTTTTTTCAAGAATTAAAAGAAGAACTTTAACCGTTCTTTGTAACTTAAAAAAAAAAAACGAACTTACTTAAAAGCTTCCATCGCCAGTCCCTCTTTGTGGATCACGACCCGTATAGCCACTCGTTATAGCGGTAGTATTGAGTACTTGCATATTCTATTCTTAAGTTTTGAAATTCTGTATTTTCTGTGTCCAAGTCCAAACCTTAATCAGTTCGTCTGGAATTGGCAACCCCAGACGAGCGAATTTTATTTTTTTAAAATTTATTTATTTAAAATTTATTTTTTAATAGGTAACAACAATTATATTTTCTCCTTCTTGGTGTCTCAAATCAAGTATTTTTTTAGAAATACAAAGATTACCATCTCTGAGCCAGCTCACACTAAACAGAATGTTGAATTGAATGTCGAACAAATATTCTCACCAATTAGACATGAGAATGATCTTGGATATAAAGGAGTTGGACAACTTCACTTAGAAAGTTAGTGTTTTGGGATGGTATCCGAAGTATTTACAATTGGTATAAGAGTCATGCCCCGAAGTTAGCCGTGTGTGGGTGAAGTTCAATTCCTCGGGACGTAAAAGACACAGTTGACACTAGTTGGGCTCTCGAGAGCTTGCAGGGAGACTCTTCATTCGAGGGGGCATATGCTGAAAGATGAAGGTCTCCGCTTCCTCATGAAAGTCATGATCAAAGTGTTGCATATTTCAAATTGTAAGAAAATTCATCCTTTCGTTCCCAAGATTATAGTCGCCATACAGCCATTTTGGAAGAAGACTTCCCCTAGTCGCACGAAGGCGGCAGATATCGTTCACAGTCTCAGCAAAACGGTTGGTTTCGATGCCATTGCTGCAGTGATCAAGCTCCAAATGAACGACGATAGTGAGCATGCTGCCAGAGTCACCGGCACCACTGCTTCTTCGCAGGGCATCCATATCATCCTACCATTCATCGAAGACGCTCGTCAGAGCAAGCAATTATAAGCAAATGGTGCTGCAGATAATTGAAAAGGTGTTGGCATGCAAAGAGGCATCAGCTAGTGAGGATGATGATAGGTTTGAAGATATTTTTTCAGGACATGGCTTGCTTGTTCTGTGCTTCATTCTAGTGTTCTTGATGATGGACCTATGTGTGACTAAAGATTGTTTCTTGAATTGATTCCGTGATCTTTGTTAGAATGGAGAATTTGATGTGTTGGAATGTACATGTCCATTGTATTAGGTATTTCTCTCATTGAGGTCATGCATTGTTAGTTGGATCATTTTAGATTGAAGCATGCAGATTTGGCAATGACTCCTTCCCTAGCTTTGTGCATTGATCTTCACATCAGTGATCTTCTTTTTTTGATACAAGAAGGGCATGTCTGTGCTTTTAATTCTCTTACATTTGTAAGTTCATTCTTTCACAAAGTTTATGAAATTGTTAGTTGGCAATTCGCACACATTTTTCATTCTCTCATGCTTATGGTTGTCTAGTACTTCAGAAAGTAACAACACATTCGTTGTCTAGTACTTCAGAAAGTAAATTTAACGCAGCCAACATGCAATACAATCCTCATCAAGTGCTACTGAAACAAGTAACTGAATAGAGACAATTGGACACACAGCATTAACACCAAAGCAAACCAAAGAGCATTCACAACCTCCGAATTCACAGATTGAAATACGAGGCTTCACTTTGAACAGCCTGCTAAAATGAAATCCTGTACCCAATACAGTACATTTCATCAACAGGGCCCAGAAAGTTGGCACACAACCTGCAATCCGTTACCGTTTCCCCGATAAGAGACCGTAAAATTTAAACAGGAGATACGACCTGACCTGAGCTTAAGTATGTTCACATCCTGTTATCTTCTCTCGTAGATATTTGGTACAGATTGCATTCAGTTTTACAAAATGTGATGGCAATTGATGCTACTACTTCCACGAAGAACCTCCGAGCCTGATCACTTCCTCGGTGCTGGTATCCTTCCGAAGCCTATCCATACCTGCATCGCCTTTGCTGTCGCTCGCATCACCATACAAGTCCTTCAACTTTGCCAGATTGCTAGAGACCCTCTCTGTATTTCCAAATGGGCTAGGACGACGGTCTGAGCTTGCACCATTGACTTGCACGCTCCGACTCCGGCTCCGGCTCCGGCTCCGGCTCCGACGAGAGCTAGAATCTCTTCGCCAGTCACTGTCTCTCCCGCTCCTTTCATAGTCTCGCCTCCTATTTGAGTACCGATGAGAATCTCTCTCTCTACTGTCACGGTCACCACCACGTCGATCATGATCATACCTCCTCTCCCTGTCTCGATCTCTAACCCGCTCACGGCCACGGTCACGCTCATCCCGGTCTCGTTCAGCTCCTTCTCTATCATGACTACTTTCACGAGGCGGTGGCAATGTCCTCCGGACTGGGGATGAGTCCCGAGTGGATGCACGATGTGGGGCTCGCTGTCCAAAAGACACCGAGAGGGAAGCTTTCACAGAAGGCGGGCGACGAGCTGTATCATCTGAGCCAAGACGACTGGATTCTCCAGTCACCCCAGAGATTTTGGTTGGGAGCTTCATTCTCTCAAGATCGACAACAATCTGGCGCATGATGGGAACAGGAATACGCGGGAATAGGCTGTCAAAGTAGTACTGCAACAACATGCCCAGAAGAAGTTAAAGCACAAATAAGAAAGGCGGCATGCTTATAGCAATAGCTTTTGCAAATAAGCAGTGCTGTTATCAGTTGCATCAAACAATGATGAAGTATACTCCTATAATACCTTCGTTCTCAAATCACCGTTTCAAGTCCTATAGTAACATAGAATGAAAGCTCACATAATGGGGATGCATCAACACAGTAAACCTAGGAAGGACATAGTTCTGTAACAGCTCAATATCTAACAGGGTCCTCTATATTTGTGGCGCACCATGTGAGTATTGTTGAAGGTTAGGCATGTGCATAGTCACAAGGGTATTGAGTAAAATGGAATGAAGTTAATCAAGAAAGCACTTCCCATTTTCCATCACTTTAAGATGAAATCAAAAACAAACAGAATATAAAATCAAAACACAAACATAGGAAAAAGGAATTGCATCTCCCTAGATCCTACCTCCCTTAATTTCAAATATTTTTCTACCTAAGTATGACAGTTTAATAACGAAGAAGAAATGGATGAAGAACAGCACTTCCATGTCAAACAACAGTTGGTATGAGCAATACAAACAACATTAGTGATTTGTGATAGATTGGTGCATCATATAAATGTTTTGTAACTAACAATAAATTAGAAAAGGAAAAAGGGAAAAAGCATATTGGAAAGACCGTCAAAGCAAGTCAGCCAAGAAACATTATTGCAATGGCCCCGCAAAACAGCTGATGTGTTAAAATAATAGGACTATACAGCAAGGTGTCAACACTCAACACTAAACTGGGTCATTTGGTATTTTATTCAATACTCACATGTTTAACCAATTTATAGTAGCACTCTCCTCGGCAGATTTCAATGAAATGATCATCTTAGGTTTTCTTAACACCCCTCCCAGAAAGTTGTCTTTTGTTTACCTATAGAAAAGATTCCTGATTTTCTCCAAGTCTTTTGGTTTTCCTTTCAAGTTTTGACTTCCATGTTTTCATTACCCCTACTTCTGCATAATTTCTTTCCACAAATTATAGAGCTCATTTTATCCTCGCATAGCACTTCCATCTGTAAAAACATCTTTTTTTTACCAATAGCACTTTTCCTTTAAAAGGTTAGGATATACCCCATCTTAGGCCCACACCTCTCCTGCTATCCATTATTAAGCTTTTTGTGTTTGAGAAATGATTCAAGGAACAAATTACTTCAGTGTTAAGGCAATGGATCAATAATCTATTGTTCTTCTGGTTGACGCTATTGGCACAGTATCATCTCTAGGGCAAAAGTCACTTCAGAGAACATGCAGTAAATGCAGGTTACTTGCCTCGTTGACCACAATTATGAAATCATTACGAGAAGTTAAATGTGGTTCAGGAATCAAGGACTTATCTGGCCAAAGAATTGTGTGACTACTAATATTATCACAAGGTAAATGCAAATAACAATTTATTTTGTTCTCACAAACACCAACCATTATATTGATGTGGGACAGAGGGTGATTTAGGGTTTGTGATGAGGATTTTGGTGGAATTGGAGAAGAACGGGGAATTGGAGATTGGATATGATCACGGATCGCAACCCGGATCTTGGCTTCACTGTCTGATTTGATTCAATCCATAAAAATAAACCAAAACACACAAATTTTCATAGGAAAACAAATTTTAATCAATTCATCATTTCTCAAAATTCACTACATGATTATATATAAACTACAATGTGTGCATCATATGTGCAATTATTGATAAAATCAAATCTAATTCAAATAAATACTAAATCTCAATCAAATTTAGTCAAATCTAAACTTAAATAAAATCCTAAATCATGCTAAATCGGACCGTTTGAATCCCCATTATTCTCCTTGGCTTTAAAAACATTCATCCCCAATGAACGTATTAGTAGATACAAAGTAAGCATGACCGGGTGGAGCTAAACCACATCATGAATCCTTAATCAGGCCAACGTGGTGGTCGGAAAATCAACATTAATATGTCATGGCTGAAGCAAGTGGTGGAGGTGAAACTGATTTTCGTGACAAACCGGCTGTGAAGGATGGTAGGTCTAACCAATCACAGGTAACAGACAGATGTGAATCAACCATGATGAAAACTGACCTGACTGCACTTTGCACCATGATTAGCTTGATCTTTTGTGATCCTGGTAGAAAGATATGCAATGGATCGAAGATGTCAGACGATCTCAAGGATATAGCTGTAAAAAATGACACTAGCTCCATGGTAAGCTCCACTGAAAGATGTACATAAGTCTCAATAAGAGGTTTTTCCACTTCTGACTCTGGCTCTTCCATTTCTAGCTCTGATTTTAAATCTTTGACAACTTTTGGCTCTAGTTCTGGCTCCGCCTTATCAATAACTTCTGACTCGATAAGGATTGGAGGCTTCGAGTCTGTCAACTTTGTTGCCATGCCTTCTAGAAGATTCGACGCTAGCTAGGATCGACTTACATTCAATGACTAAATCTAAAAGGTGTGGCTTCTCGAGTTCATGTTCATGCTCAACATTAGGCTCTTTGCAATCTGCCTCAGGAGCATAAAGGTGTGGAGCATAAAAAGTACGAAGATGATTTTGTAAGACAAACTAACACTGATAGTCAATATAGTTGTATTTCCACGACCAATAAGCCTGTCCAACTGCTTCATTTGAGCATATGGTACTTCTGCTCAGATATCAGGAAGAAATAACTGAAGAATTGTTCAAAAAAAATTCCCACTTCTCATACCCATCACGATCATAAGATTCCCGAAAATACAAAATAATTGCATACATATCCCGTTCAACTTCTTTGTCATTAACATCAGTACATATATATATATATATATATATATATATATATATATATATATATATATATGGTCACAAAAGTAAAAACCCATGAAAAAAATCAGTGCATAAGCTTAGAATTACCTAAGAATCTCAATGGCTCAAACTGGGCTCAAATCAAGCTGGAAACGGGGTTTGAAACGTTGATTTTCTACTGCAGGAACAATACCGGCAGCAAACAGAGGCCTGTAAAAGTCAGATAAGGTGTTTAATTGTTGCGAACATTTTTCAACATCTCCAGGACTCAGTCATGCATCCAACACTTTAAAAAGAACACGAATCAAACTCAGAATAGGCGAGAAATGACTTCTAGACTGATGTGCACTGCTGCTAGACTGAGTTGGCTCAGTCGAATTTTCCGACTAATGATGAAAGGTATCGTGTGAACAGCGTCGCGTGAACAGTGTAGTCAATGAACAAAAAGATTTTAGAATTTTTAGAATTTTTAATTTTTCTAGAAATTTCATAGATGGAAAAAAGGAGATCAAGAATTTTGGCTCTGATACCAAATTGTGAAGGACGGAGGGTGATTTAGGGTTTATGGTGGAAATTTTAGTGGAATTGGAGAAGAACATGGAATTGGGGTTGGATATGATCACGGTCACTACTTGTTTTGATTCAATCCATGAGATTAAATCAAAACACACAAATTTCCATAGGAAAATATATTTTTAATCAATTCATCATTCTTCAAAATTCACTACATGCATATATATAGCCTACAATACGTGCATCATACATGCAATTATTGATAAACTCAAATCTAATTCAAATAAATACTAAATCACAACCAATCTACTCAAATCTAAATTTAAATAAAATCCTAAATCCTGCTAAATCTGGACCGTTCGATTTCCCCCATCATATATACTTCAAGGAAAAGGATAAAAGAATCATGATACTATTTTCTTGGTATAACAAGAAAGCCAAAGGAGGAGACGGCAAGGTGTACCACAAATTAATGAGTAAATTGCACATAACACCCCCTCAACTATACCTTGTCCAGCAATTATAACCCATCAACTGGCTTAGTAGCACCCGACACCCTTAGATTTTTCTCCAGCCCGTAGTAGTCTGTTAAACTTTCCATCAACAAAAGTTCACGTGCAATGTATTTGACCTGACATCAATATAAATTGCATGCAATGCTTGTGACCTGACATTAATATTAATTTTCCGAACTACCCCTTTCGTATATCTCTAACAACCTCAAACCAAAATGAAAACCCCAGATGTGAAACTCTCTCAAATTCATTTATTCATTATTTAAGACATAGTGGGCGATAACGAACAAGTTTTCACCCTTCCATCATTCAAGTAGTTAGATGGAAGCCTAAAGATTCTAAACACTTGGGCAACTGCACATTCTATCATTGGGGTAATAACACAGAAATGAGGAGACAGGAGTTTATCATGATTCTCAAGCATTTCCAATAAGAAATAAAGAGATAGCAATTAATTGGAGTTTTTTTTTCAATTTTGAAAGGGCCTGAAGTTATAGAAGAGAATTCTTTATTAATCGCATGCTACCTACTTCATTTAAGTGTCCTCTCATGATCACTCTCTCTTCAATATGTAGTACACTAGCAGATTATCAGTGGGTTAACTATGTCTAATAATTTTGATGTAATACGGGATGGATCACAATCACCTTCAAATTAAAGAATTGGAAAATTTTTGGATTTGAAAGAAAAAAATAAGGAAGGTAATTAGGGTTTCAGAATAACGAGATAAGAAAAGAGAATAAGTTTGGGCTTTGCACCCCTTACACCACGGGCGTCACACCCTAATCCCAAGAACTCGAGGCTTATGAAATTTAACTGAAATTTTTTTAATTCATTAATATCTGTCTTATTCATTGGACTGAGCCTTTTTAAATAGACTAGTACAAAGAATAATTCCCCATCACAAGTGATGTGGGACTAAACAACTAAAGCCAATAAAATTCTATAATAAAAGAAAACAAAAGACTATAATAGAAAGCAACTAAAAGTGATTCCCATAAATTCTCCACGGCTTGAAAGCATTCATCTCCAGTGAATGTAGTGGAAACAAATGGTAAGCATGACCGGGTCGAACTGAACAATCTCAATGCATCGCCTCAATCAGGCCAAGGTGGTGTTCGTGCCAGCAGCACTAGTGCATCTCGTCAAGACCATGGTGGTGGAGGTGGAGGCGGCTTTCGTGGTAAAATGGCTGCAGTCGATGGTAGCTCGAGAAAGAAACACGCAACACGCCAAGACAAATCATCTCCGCTGAAAGCTGGGCCGATACCAGGGTCTCATGGGATATTCAACTCGTAAGCAATGAAAGCACTCCTCTTCAGAATCCAATCTAAATATGTACGCCAAGCGTGCAACTTCCTCATGGTCTCAAGGTGACTCGTAACCATCACCTTATTCTCAACTGCAAATTCCTATAAAATATTATATGGATATGCAGCAAATGTGTAGGTGTCATTGTAAATTGCTATTGGCCTAGTGGTATCATCAATATGTGTAACAGGTAGATGCAATGCAGTAAGCATTCAAGACATAATTTCTAAAGATGGGGAAATGATATATCTGAGATGCCTAAGAGGGCGCACATATAACCCGCAACTGGAGGTATATTGGACTCAGACACAAACTCCATATAATCAAAAAAATGAAGCATTAGAAATCATCTGTCAGATCATGACAAGGAACTCAGGTGATTCACTAGAAGATGAATCAGTTGGAACGACTATAAAACCATAATCAACACAAGGGACTCAGATGACCCACTAGATGTAATGACGCTAGAATCAATTGTCTCGTGCTCAAATATCATCCTTTATCAAAGGTGTGACAAATAAATACCTAAAGATCTGACTAGAGACACTAGACTCCGCTAATTCAAGCGCAGACTCACTAATATCATAAGCATGGGCATCAACATCTAAGGGTGTGATAGACTCGACTATCGCATTCACTACTTCACTAATACCCTCATAAGAAGCATTACCCTCATTAATAATCAGTGTGTCAGAACCAACTGATATGTCTTCAATTATACTAGCAGGCTTAGATGGAACATAGACATCCTCAATAACCTTCGAGTCATCAACATCACTAGATACAGTACTAACATGTCGACTCTTCAAGGAGCACTGATAATCAAAGTGCTCATATCCGTCACACTTAGAACACCGGGCATTGGCATTGACTAACATTTTGAAAGTCGAGTCTATATCTAAGACAACATCAAAAGCCTCTTCAACGATATCTAAATCATAGGAGCCAGTGACTATAAAACGCTTTATTTTGGACTTTAAACCCCAAACAAACCTAGTTATGTCCCGCACGTCACTATAACGGGTTAAGTCCTCAAATATGACTATGTAATCCTAAACGGACATATGACCCTGATGGAGGTTGTGTAACTGGTATATGAGGTTGTTCTTATAATATTGACTAGTCATGATAGCTACAAATACAAAATCAAGCAAACAAACAGATTCAGTGGAGACTGAACAATCTCAATGCATCGCCTCAATCAGGCCAAGGTGGTGTTCGTGCCAGCAGCACTAGTGCATCTCGTCAAGACCATGGTGGTGGAGGTGGAGGCGGCTTTCGTGGTAAAATGGCTGCAGTCGATGGTAGCTCGAGAAAGAAACACGCACACGCCAAGACAAATCATCTCCGCTGAAAGCTGGGCCGATACCAGGGTCTCATGGGATATTCAACTCGTAAGCAATGAAAGCACTCCTCTTCAGAATCCAATCTAAATATGTACGCCAAGCGTGCAACTTCCTCATGGTCTCAAGGTGACTCGTAACCATCACCTTATTCTCAACTGCAAATTCCTATAAAATATTATATGGATATGCAGCAAATGTGTAGGTGTCATTGTAAATTGCTATTGGCCTAGTGGTATCATCAATATGTGTAACAGGTAGATGCAATGCAGTAAGCATTCAAGACATAATTTCTAAAGATGGGGAAATGATATATCTGAGATGCCTAAGAGGGCGCACATATAACCCGCAACTGGAGGTATATTGGACTCAGACACAAACTCCATATAATCAAAAAAATGAAGCATTAGAAATCATCTGTCAGATCATGACAAGGAACTCAGGTGATTCACTAGAAGATGAATCAGTTGGAACGACTATAAAACCATAATCAACACAAGGGACTCAGATGACCCACTAGATGTAATGACGCTAGAATCAATTGTCTCGTGCTCAAATATCATCCTTTATCAAAGGTGTGACAAATAAATACCTAAAGATCTGACTAGAGACACTAGACTCCGCTAATTCAAGCGCAGACTCACTAATATCATAAGCATGGGCATCAACATCTAAGGGTGTGATAGACTCGACTATCGCATTCACTACTTCACTAATACCCTCATAAGAAGCATTACCCTCATTAATAATCAGTGTGTCAGAACCAACTGATATGTCTTCAATTATACTAGCAGGCTTAGATGGAACATAGACATCCTCAATAACCTTCGAGTCATCAACATCACTAGATACAGTACTAACATGTCGACTCTTCAAGGAGCACTGATAATCAAAGTGCTCATATCCGTCACACTTAGAACACCGGGCATTGGCATTGACTAACATTTTGAAAGTCGAGTCTATATCTAAGACAACATCAAAAGCCTCTTCAACGATATCTAAATCATAGGCAGGGGCGGCTCAACCTCTAGGCAAATGAGGCAGTCGCCTAGGGCCCCCAAATAAAATAGGGCCTCCAAAATTATAGTGTAAATTAGTATTTAACTAAAATAAAAAATATAAAATATGAAAATGTTTTTTATTTGTTCAAGTGGGCGTTCCGGAGTGGTTATTGGACATGACTAGAAATTGTGTGGGCTTTGCCTGCGCGAGTTTGAATCCTTTCATCTACGCTTTTTTGATTTTTTTCCCTCTTCATTTTTATATTAACAGGAAAAGTATGAGTTTCTTCCACTTTCCCAAGCTAATATCCTCCACCCCTATAACTATTCAATTATAATTAAAGAGGAGTCTCTTTCACTTTCTCAGCTGTCTTTTTCACTCTCCCAAACTATTTAATTATAATTAGAGAATTTTTCAAAATTAAAACTCTCTCTGTGCAGCCTCGCTCTTCACCGCCCCCGTCGTCCAGACCTCAGACTGACGGCAGGGCTTGCAACTGCTCTATAGAAAAAGATACATTAGCAAAATTTGAATAAAAAACTTGATTAAAATTTTGCATCTTAAAAGTTAGAAGAATTATTTTTCAATAAAATAATAATTAAATAAAATATTAGTTAATATTAATTACTTTTTAAAGTATATTTTAAAAGGGCCCATTTGAAATTTTCGCCTAAGGTCTCCCTAAAAATTGAGCCGCCCCTGATCATAGGAGCCAGTGACTATAAAACGCTTTATTTTGGACTTTAAACCCCAAACAAACCTAGTTATGTCCCGCACGTCACTATAACGGGTTAAGTCCTCAAATATGACTATGTAATCCTAAACGGACATATGACCCTGATGGAGGTTGTGTAACTGGTATATGAGGTTGTTCTTATAATATTGACTAGTCATGATAGCTACAAATACAAAATCACGCAAACAAACAGATTCAGTGGAGAATCCTAAACACAAGTAAACTGGATGCATGTACTAAGTGAAAATAAAAATATCCTAAAGTTCAAATTCTACATGAAAAAAATGCACTCCTAAAAATGATGAAAAGTGACAGCCACTGATGCAACCACTAGAGAGAAGCAAATAGCAATTCAACCAACAGATTATCGCAATTCAAATAGCAGTTGCAAGTAATTTAACAGTTAACAATTCAACTCAAGTTAGGATATCACCTGAGGGGTGAGTCATTCACGCCCAAACGCAAAACTTCTCTAAGAATTTTTGGAGAAGTACTCACATCGAAGAGCTGAAATCAACCAAAAAATCTTTGACAACGATAATGGGAAGTAAAAGATGGCTGCCTCGAGAACGGCACAAGTCGGGCTCTAATCATGCCAACAAGCTCCAATCACACTACTGATGTGCAACTGGAATAGTACTGGCACCAAATAGGGGCTTGTGGAGACCGGCTCTGTTGTCCGAATGCTGCGAGATCCTTCCAGTATCTCCAGGACTCAGCTGCGGATTCAATGCTTCAGATGAAACTCGAATCAAACTCGAAACGGGCCTGAAACAGAGTCCGGACGGTTGTTGTACACTGTTGCAACTGAGCTGCTCAATGAGTCAATTTGAACTGAGTCAAGACCGAGTCAGCCGAGTCAACTTGGTTCTGACTTGATTTAGGTTCAGTTGGACCGCTCCGGCTCAATCTCAGCTGGCTCAGTTGAACCGATCGGGTTCAGCCACTGAACCGGTCCTGGTTGACTAAGGAGAACGGGTCGGGTTAGTGGATCCGACCCGACATCACACCCGATTGATTAACAGTCTAGCGGATCGGGTCGGTTTTAAAACAAACCCAAACGAACCCAATATACCCAACTGGCCCTCTTCCTCTGCTCTAAAACTAGGGTTTGCATACCCTTTGAGCTGGCAACAAAGCATGGGTGGCGATGGCGCGATCTGAAGACGGCAACAGCGAAGACGAAGGCGGAGGAAGGTAGATCTTGTAGTTGGTTGCAGTTGAGATCGACGACGAAAAAGGATCTAAGGTGTTGGACCTTGTCGAAGATGATGGTGATGACGGCGATTGTAGATGAAGATGGTGGTGGTGCGAGGTGGTAGGAGGTGCGGTCGTGGATTCTAAGGTTTGATGAAGAGGAGGATGATGAAGGGAAGGGAGCGGTGGTCGATGGACGGGGAGGATGGGTTTGATGCAATGATCAGTGGACAGAGAGGTGAAAGGATGATGATGATGGAGGACGAAGATCTTCTCGTGGATGATGATGGTGATAGAGATGGGGAGGCGAGAGGAAGAAGGAGATGGCTCTTGCAATGGAGGTTGCAGCGGTGGCGCCGGAAGAGGAGGACGAGAGCTCAGGGAGGCGGATTAGGGTTTTGATTTGGTGGGGAGAGAGGAGGCGCGAGTAAGGAGATGATGAACATGAATTGGAACAGTGATTTTTGTTTTTGATGCTTTTTTATGTGTAAGGAGGTGATGAACATAAAAGCCTACAATAAAAGCAAACAAAAGATTATAATAGAAAGCAATTAAAAGTGATTCCCATCACTCAGTGTTATGCAAGCATAAAAATTTTGAAACTATGAATGCATATGAAGCAGAAACGTTTGAAAACTATGAATGCATATGAATCCAAAACCTTACTGAGTCCCACGTAATAACATTGTGAATGTGGGTACCATGGTTTCAAATATCAGCCGATTCTGATATATATCGGTAATATCGTATCGAGATTTGAGATACTCGATAGAATATTAGCCCTATAATATTAACCGATATCGAGGCCGATATAGTCGATATGGCCAATTTTGATGACCGATATCGCCAATATTGAAAATAAAAGTCATTGGCCGTTACCAATACCAATACCAAGACTTTAAACCAAGGTGGGTACAAGGCCTTGGGTTCAAATGAAGACAGAATGTCTGCTGGTCAGTCCCCTCCTGAATGTCATCTGTGCCTTGAATTCCTAATAGTTTATAAAAGCCTGCCACAACATTGATGGTGAAAATTGAGACGCAATGCTGGCCTAGTATTATGAAATTATTAAATCCTGTTTTACTTTCTGTTGAAGAGTCTGGATCCGTAATGTTCTAAGTATAAGTGTCAAAGTCACATACGAGGGCGACTCATGGCTGACATAGTTTGGTCAATCAAGAACCTATATTATGCTAGATGAAATGTGGATTCTGAATCTTTGATGATAAGTTCCCACAATTTCCAAGACCTATATAAGAAAACTCACTCTCCACTGAACCTTCACGACACTTGTAGCCAATTCTCCTGATTTTCTTAGAGGGGTTAATGCTGTTAATTCTTCATCCAGAGAATTTTATATTTCCAGAACTGTTCCCACCCTCTTCCACTCTAACACCACTGAATCCATACCAAAATAACCAGCCAGAACTTCACCTTTATATGTCAAATTCCTAACTGAAGAATAAAAAGACTTGTACAAAGTGGAGAAGCCGTTGATACAAGAGGGACAAGCCAAAACACAATCCAAGGAGAAGTAGTAACAAGACACTTTCCAGTCACAACTTTCCAGTCAATACGCTTCACAAGTCTGAAAATGCAAAGGAAATATGGACAAGAAAGATACCCAATGCAAAGAAGCTGTTGAAAAGTTGTTAATAGTATAAATATCTGATAATGTGAGCTTCAGAAAGAATTCTAGTTATGTTTCTCAGGCTCAAATATGCTAGATTTGGATTTTGTGACTGATCTATGCCTAGTATATGTGAAGTGTGAACTAGGTTGGGAATTTTGCAATCCTTTTGTTAATAAAATATGATTGTTGTATTAACTGTTAATCTGAATGTGAAATAAGCTAATGGTTTGTGAGGTGTAACCGTGTAAGGGAGACGTCGTGATTCCCGTAGTTCCTGATATAATAATACCCATGAGGGAAACAGAATTGCAATCACTTCATGTCAGTGAAGAAATCTGATGGGAATCACTTTTATTTGCTTTCTATTGTAGCCTTTTGTTTGCTTTTATTGTAGGTTTTTATTGGCTTTACTTGTTTAGTCCTACATCGCTTGTGATGGGGAATTTTGTTTTATAGTAGTCTATTTGAAGAGGTCCAGTCCAATAAATAAAGCAGACAATGATGAATTAAAAATTTTCAGTTAAATTTCATAAGCCTTGAGTTCTTAAGTTTGGGGTGTGACGCCCGTGGTGTAAGAGGTGTGTGTGAAGCCCGTGGTGTAAGGAGTGTGAAGCCCAAATTTATCCTCTCTTTTTTATCTCCTTTTTCTTAACCCTAATTCCCTTCCTTATTTCTTTCTTTTAAACTCTAATTCTCAATTCTTTAATTTGAAGGTGATTGTAATCCATCCCGTATTACATCATTGGGTACTTAGATCTTTCCAGACACAGCACTTCTACACTGTGCATAAGATTGAATTTGATAAAACTTAGGAACAACAAAAAGTCTGGACTGTGGAGAGTGTCCAAATTTAATCTATTAAAGTAACATACAATTTAACAATATCAACCGCGCATTTACCACAGAAACGAAGAAATGAATTGCACTCCAACTATCTAGAAATTTTGAATGTTTTGTGTGTGTGGGTGGGTGGGTTGGGGGGGGGGGGGGTGGTGGGTTCCTGAGTAAAAGAAAGGAGGTCCTGCAAGAACTTCATAGGAATGTACCTACTACACAAGGAACATATTCTTATTGCTCGTGACTGGAACGAGAACAGCTGAAAACTGTTAAAAGATTAATAAGCAGGATGGTATCTTGCTAAGACAAATAATACTAACCACATGATGTTCCGATGTAAAACACTTCATTTCAGGACCAACTATACAAACCTTACACAAAAATGTTGACAGAGATGCTCCCTCTCAAAGCAACTTCAACCTCTGGCATGGATATCCAACCTCAGAATCTCACACCATCAGTTTGTCATGTATCAATATCAATGCTTTCAGCCACCATAAAAACATTATTAAAGCTGATATGTATAGCCATGCATATCAAGTACATCAAAAATTAGGGATGTACAACAATCAAATGATATCATGGGTGTATAATCTGGCTAATCAATGAATTTTATACTAGCACGAGTACAATAGAGAACTAACCTGTCCAAGAAGAAGATCACGTACATAAACTCCCATGGTTGTCATTCGACCATTAGACCCAGGAGCGAACTCCTGAGAGAGAAAAAGGACAAAAGTCATTACATGTCATTAAATTTATTGCCAAGAAGCACACATTATTTACAGTAAGGTAATCATAGTATCCTTACGTAGCAATAAAAACTGTACAAGGACATACCACAGAAAAAAATTTCAAAAAAAAAAAAATAGAAAGAAGTGAAAGCTAAATGAAGTACAGAGTGCCTATGACCATCACGCCACACTAACTACCAGAGATAGTAATACATTCTTCATGAAACCAAAGAAACATCAAGAAAGACCAGGTACAATCGTCCAGTATGAGAAACTACAAATAGACATCAACATCTTTTTTCTGACTACGTGTGGGAATGTGTTTTGGTCAATCCAGGTTTTATGTGTGTCTTGAGTTGAATAAAATTCCTTATAACAAATCTTTCGTCTTTTCGCTTCTAGACATTTTCCCGAGTCTACAACAATTTGCAGGAAGACAACTGTTTTTTTAGGATTATGACAAGCCTCTCTCTTGTTCATAGTTTTCTCACCAAAGAAGTAGTCAGTTATTATAAGAGGGTTGGTGTATGGTCGACAACTGGTCATAAAACTTTGTCAAATTCTTATGGAGCCTCGCTCCATAGTCGATCCCATCTCGATGGGAAGAGGCTTTCATGATGATGACAACTTTTTCTGACCAAATGAGGACTGGTCCACGAATTCATAGTTGAAGATATCATGTAAACCTTTAAATTGAATGCAGCAGAACCCATATATGCTGTACCAAGGCCTAGTTATGCAACAAAGTAACTTGCTACCATTGATGGGAAAGTTGGGACTTCACTGCACTCACTGAATGATTTACCTTTTGGAACACTTTTCTGCTGTCCTACATCATTAGGCTTTGTTACATTTAGTATATTATCTCCTAATTAATAGGTAACTTGCACGTACAAGTGACTAGAAAGTGCAAAGCTCACATTACTTGGCCTTCTCTAACTCCACGAACCCTAGCATCACCACTAACATTGTCTCAACAAATCTGGAGTACAAAGCCACTGCTTATGGATATGAGCAAAGCCACTGCTTATGGATATGAGCAAACCAAGGCTTAAAGGGGCCTTTGTGCAAGTTGTTATAATTCAATGATCTTAATAACATTCACCTCCTAACCCTGTCTAACCATCTAGAACTATGACCCATCAACTGATCCGAAATAACAAATTATATGATATTATAGAATATTTAAATTGCAAATAACCTTATAACCAAAAACAGGAGAAGAAAAAGATAAAGATAAGCAACATTGCAAGCATTCTAACATAAATTTAGAACTGTAATCCCTTAAAGATAGTCATTGCCAACATGAGATGAATTGCATACCGATACACACCTCGTCATCTTTGATGTAGGGCTCGAACCATTTCCACAATGTTTTTGGATCCGCAGCATAGCGCAAGTACAGAAAACCAATCTGCAAGACCAGTTGCAGAGTTACTTCCCATTGATGCGCTAGTGATTAAATAAAATCATGTATGATCCATGCATATACAATGCAAGTATGCAAGAGAAATACACACACACGCACGCACGCACACACACACGCGCGCGCGCACACACACACACACATATACATACATACATATATGTGTGTGTGTATATGTATATGTATATACATATATACATACACATACACATACACATACATATATATATATATATATATATATATATATATATATATATATATATATATATATATATAATGTAACATGGATGAGAGCACTCTGAGAAGCAACAATAGTTGACACCATATACAATGTAAACTGACTTTCTTGGGCAGTAAATGGACCGGGCAAGGGCCAGTAATTGCATCTTTCCAGCAAACTGAGAACTAAAGGTTGGACCTTCAACCTGGTTGGGTTCTTCACAATGCCCAAATATTTAAGTTTGATGCATCGGGTGGCATGTACATATTTTAAGGGCCTGGAAGCAGTCCCAGCCTCATTAAGAAGAACAAACTAGGCCCATACTCTGACCCACCTCCATCAATTAGATACCTTACGTAATGCCCTGAACATTAGTTACGTAACCTGTAGCAATAGATTGCATGTTTGATAAATAAAGATTGTTAAGGCTAAAGTGTTTAATGGGGTCCATGTGTCTGCAACATGTTAGAAGTGAAGAAATAAACTGAAAAGTTATTTAGAGAAGGCATTGCATTAATCAATAATTACCCTTTACAACTCTCATATGGAAACCTTGAAGCAAGAGAAGAGAATTAACTACAGGATACACCATTGATAGTATGCCTAATAAATTAATAGTTAAAGTTACTCGTTTATTCAAGCTATTAACTATGACAGTTGTTGGTGTAATACTTTATTTACGATGGTCAATATAATTCTAGCCATAGAGAGGGTTCAGGTCACAGACCGATAAACAGAAGTGTTGGAGAGAGTTCTCTCACTACATTGCAAGTGAGAATGGACAGAGAAATAGAGAAAAGTAGGCAGAAATTGAGGAATCTGATTGGATGTCAAAAGGGTACTATTCAGTAGCTACACCAGGCTCATTGCAACAATTACAATTAAGTTCTGATTTAACATCCAGTAGTTTATAGATTTCGAAAATCCTATCCTTATCTTCCATACTTTGTGGGTAACATGAGTTAACTAAAAAGCATGGCCGTATAATATCTTTATTCTATATTTTGCTATTGTTGTGTGATTATAATGAAACCCCATGATATTATTGTCATGCAAAAGCTATATTATAGAAGCACTAAATCTATGCTATTTGAAAAACAAGTATGTTTAAGCATGTTTCTCAAAACTGTTGAGATTCATATACATGGGCTTTACTGATTATTGACTTTATTTATTTCCATTGGCGCGTGCACACACGCATGCACGCGCACAAATATATAAGAAATAATAATTGTATGCCTTGGTGCTGTTCTTAAGTATTGAAAATTATATTAGATGCTAACCATTTCGGCTCCTATGTTCCATGCATCTCATATCTATAATAACTGTGAAAATCAAGTCAAATATGGCTCTATGAAGAGTCCTAGAATTAATATTCTCTGTGCACGTCTTTTAAGTTATTACCTCATCACAGGTGTCACAGGTCATCCTCCCAACTGCAGGCTAAAATAGCACAGGTCTAGACAGTCAACCAAGCATAGAGGTGTTGACCACATTTGAACTGAGACTGTCATCCTCCCAACTGCAGGCTAAAATAGCACAGGTCTAGACAGTCAACCAAGCGTAGAGGTGTTGACCACATTTGAACTGAGACTTTCCCTAATTCTCTCATGCATGTGCATAATGGTTAGTTACAAAGCAATTACTTATTTCGTAAATCCATGAGACATTTTCTTATTTTGGTGCAATAGTTGGTCAAATTTATCCCCTAGTTTTAAGAATGTAAATTAATTGACATGATTCACTTAGTTGCCAAGCGCATGGAAGCTCATCGCAGTTACAATCGACGTTTATTGACTAGATCGTCTAGGACATGATCTAACATTCCTTAAAGACTTGTGACAGCACAGATGAATATTCTCATCCAGTCCCACTTAAGTTTGATACTAGCATGAGTAAAATAGGCTATACTAGATTTTTTTTTTGGCACGTGCAACCGCACAGAAATTAAACTAAAAATGTATATAAAATTTTGGACTCCAAGGCAACTTTGATTTGTGATAGAATCCATCAGTTATTAATTATTTAATAATACTTCTCAGTTCAATTGTCAACCAACATCATCATCAAAATCCACATTTAATAAATTTTCTCAATTCCCAAATTTCAAATTAAACATCTTCATTAGATCATTTTGCATGTGTTGCGCAACCTTTCCCATTATAGTGTGGTACAGATACAAACTGTACTAAGCTACTACCATTTGTCATCTCTAAACTATAGAAATAACAAGACTTATTTTATGAGAGAAATAATGAGACTTAGTTTATATGATTTTAAATTATTTGTATTTTGTAGATAAAGATTCACTTAAAATCCTCTTGTGAGGAGAAATGCAATGAGCTTGCCATGCTCGGTTTGGGGCTTGACACCTTAGGTAGCAATTGATACATCGAATGTAATATTTCTATTTGACATCACATTTTTTATAATGTGTGATCTCCAAGAATAAGTGATGGGGCCATCAAGTCAGCTTCTTTTTGTTTTGAGTTTGAGTTTGTATTTTCTTTTATTTAGTACTCTTGTGTTTATTTTACTCTTGTGTTTTATTTTAGTCCCACATCGACTCTGAGAGAAAATTGAATAAGTTGTAAGTCTATTTAAAGACTCTATTGTTTTCAATAAAAATAGACCAAAATTTTAAGGAAAAATTGTTTTGGGGTTTTTCCCCTTGAGGGGGCATGCCTCCCATGGCGAGGTGTAAAGCCCTAACTGTGAAGCTAAAATCGAGCGTGCAGCGTGAGGTCAAGATCAAGAAGCGTGCGGTGTAAAGCGGCGTGAGATCCGAGAAGGTGGAAAGGCTTTTCATTTATCCATTAGGTAATCTTTAGTTATTTTTCTTTCATCTCTCATTTTTTTCAAAATCCTTAGACCCCCTCTTTCGTTTCACATCATTTTGATATCAGAGTATGGTTAGGAAAAAGTAATGAGTGATGAAAATTAAATTGTAATACAAGTTTCTTATGAAAAGATTCCCAATGTGAAATCGGTACAATTTTTTGAACCATTCATTGCGAATGTTGAAATAAATTGGTAATCTCAATGAGTAGCCGGCACAATTTGTTACTTCAATCACTTTCTTTTTCATCTCTTTTGTCAAAATTCAAAAAAAAATCATATCCTAATTATCTTTTCATCCAATCTCTCCTCTCTACCACAAATACTATCTTAATCACAAAACCAAATCCCCTCCACAAAATCAGAATCTCAGCCAAAAATCTCTGCAATCCCTCCACAACAACCTCCTCAACAGCTAAAAATCTCGACAATTTCCTCCGCAACAACCTCCTCAACAACCACATATCTCAACAACCTCTCCAAGAACATCTCCAACAACTACATCTCCAGGAAGATCAACAATATCAGCAGCTTCAGATCCAAACCCAGTGTCGAGCCACCACTACCTCAAGTATACTCAACGGGGTTGAGTTCTTCCCACCCGCCGAGAATGATGGGGACATCGAGTCAGCTTCCTTTTGTTTTGAGTCTGAGTCTATATCTATTTTATTTAGTAGTCTTGAGTTTGTTTTACTCTTGTGTTTTATTTATCTCACATCGACTGTGAGAAGGAACTGAGTAAATTATAAGTCTATTTAAAGACTTCATTGTTTTCAATAAAAATATGCCAGGAGTTTGAGAAAAAAATATTTTGAGATTTTTTCTGTTGAGGGGGCGTGCCTCTTATGGCGGGTGTGAAGCTCTAACTGTGAAGCTAAGATCGAGTGTGCGACGTGAAGCGATATGAAGTCAAAATCGAGGAGTGTGCGGTGTGAAACAGCATGAGATCCGAGAAGGTGGAAAACCTTTTCATTTATCCATTAGGTAATCTTGAGTTATTTTTCTTTCATCTCTCATCTTTTTCCAAATTCTTAGATCCCCACTTTCGTTTCTCATCAATAAGATTATAAGATTTTTGCATTATCGTGTTTATCATAATCTAAGCATTCACGGACAAACAACATTCTCGTGTTGACAAACAACATTCTCGTGTTTCATATGTTAAAAAAAGGTAGGTTATCAAAACACTGGTTTTGGTGGAAGCCATGACAATGGTCAAATTACAGCAATAATGCCACATATAGTGGTGATGGCAATCGTGAAAGTGGTAGGTGGCAGTAACAACACTTATTGTAATGGTGGTTATGGCAATAGCAATAATTGTAGAGCAACGCAACGAGGATGCTATAATGATAGTGGTAGTGTTGGTGGTGATTCAAACAACAATGGAATGGTTCAGCAATAACAATATATGGCAAAACCCATGGTCACGATAGCAACAACAGTGGCAAGTTGGTAGTAGCGGCAATAATAACGATTGGGTAACATCAGTGGCAGTCAATGTTGCACGGACACGAAAACGTTGAAATGGACACAACACGTGAACACGTGGCAAACTCTTAAAAATACACACGACATGTGTGTCCAACACGTGTGTCTGACACATTTCGGACACGACATGGTTTCATAACAGAAGTGTTCGGGCTACATAAGTGGCAGCGATGGTGGTGGCGATAGCATTAATGATAGTGGTATTGTCGATAGTAGGATGTGGAGAAAGTGGTTAAAGCGGTGACAGTCACGGTAATGGCAGAGTGCCTACCACTTGATGGCAGTGACAAGAAAAAATGGTATATGGCAATTTGGATAAGCATAGGATTGTGTGTTTTTAGAGTTTTAACTGATTTAGTATTCTATCTTGTTGTATCTTGTAAAT
This sequence comes from Agave tequilana, assembly GCA_038442645.1. Taxonomy (NCBI): domain Eukaryota; kingdom Viridiplantae; phylum Streptophyta; class Magnoliopsida; order Asparagales; family Asparagaceae; genus Agave; species Agave tequilana. The sequence goes on from JAVJIF010002424.1 coordinate 115,919, forward strand.
AGGTTTACGTCATAATTTTAGTTGAATTATTTAAAAGTTAAAAGGTCCTTAGTTGAGTAGAAGTCCTTAACATTGTAGTGAGGTCCTTAACTTTGTAGCGAGGTCTTTAACTTTGTAGCTATATGAAGAGGCCAAAGGCATGTTCATAATGATAAAAGAGTTATCATGTTCTCATTAGTAATATTCACAGTTTAATTCCTAGTGGATTCAAGGGTTCCAATTGGATTCTAAAGTTTTCTGACTTATTTTGCTTCAACATCAACTTCTGAAACCGATGATTCAGCTTCATCTTTCCTTCTTTTACAATGATAGTTGGTATCGAGGCTCTACCATGCTAGAAATTCAAGCAAAGATAACTCTAGAGATGGTTGTCATGGTGAAGACTTTGCTGCGAGAGCGAGTTCAAGAATTTCAGCAAGTGTTTCAACAAATTCGCAACAGATTCGGCACCTGGTACATGGATATAGAAAACAAGCTTGCAAAGTCGTCAATAAACGCTAATTGGGTTAGTGATGACAATCGGTTGACCAATTGATAATTTGGCTAAACAAAGATGAATTGTGTCATGATCATGACAAAAATTCATTCGGTAATAGTGTTGGGATCATGTTCAACGTTGTGATAATTTTCCACTTGTTTCAACTTATGAAGAAAACTCCAGTGGTGATGAATACATTGAAAATCTCTAAATCCAAAGGAAATACAAGTGTGCAAGAAAACACGATTTATGAAAATTAGGTTCAAACTAAAGTTTCTAAAACTAGTGATACAAATATTGAGGTAGTAGTTAAAGAACAGCATCCACAAGAAGTTAAGTTTCTAGACAATGAGAAAAGTTTTATCGAAGTCATGAGTAAGTGCATGCTAAAGACTACAAGGAGCATGAAGATTCTTTGGTAGACATAGTAAAGGGAAATTGATAGTATTCCACCAGAAATTTGGCATGCGGCACATATAAATATTTGACATGTAGTTGATGTGGAAACATCAAGTATTAATGCATTTGTTCTTTTTTTCAAGGATTTGGAGTCAATTAAAGTCAAACTCGACAATGAGCTCTTTCCAATTTGAGGGGATAGGTTTAGGATTGTTTAACTTGGAGTTTGAGTTTGTTTGGTATTCTATCTTGTCTTATCTAGTAATAGGTTTATTTAGTAGTCCTAGTTGCACTCAAACTATAGGTAATAAGGAGTCCTTATATTTTGTATTCATAAAGAGACAAAAGGCAATGGTAACAAAAAAAATACATACATCATCACTAGTAAATTTCACGTTTTTATTAAATGTGGGTTCCAGGGTTCCTAGTAGATTCCTGGGTTTTCCTCTTGTGCTTCGCAGTCCACTTTTGGTTAAGGTTAGCTTTGATCTTTCTTCCTTGTTGCAAGCAGGGATAATGGAAATGATAACGGCAGTAGCTCCAGTCATAGTGAATGGTGATGGAAACACATCAATGATGCAATAGAATCTCTCACTCACTTCATGATATCAAGTCAAAGTAATAAGCTAGTGTTTTCGAACATTTGCTAAGAACCTTTATATAAATTTAGAATGTTATTGTTCTTCATAGGCAAATAACTATGTTTGTCACTTGATTGAACTTCACAAAGAACCTTCCACAAAATGCCTATTGTTCTTATCAGGCAAATATATATATATATATATATATATATATATATATATATATATATATATATATATATATATATATATATATATCACTTATCACAATTCTTGCATGATATCTTGAAAAAAAAATTAAAATTAAATACCTTGCCATGTATACTTCTCTTTCTTTAAACCCAGAGGTACACGCATCGACTTTCAGTGAGCATTTGATGCATAGTCGTGACATTATATGATTATATCTATATTCTTATGTATTAATAATTTCCATCATGGAAGCTCCAAAAAGAGTTATGTTAATCTAAACAGCACAGAAACATTCCAATTTGGGTATGGCCAAATTTGCAACAATCAAAGATGAAATTAACTAGTCGAAATACTATATAATGTAGATTTGCCACAAGAGAAAGTAATACACGCATAAAAAAGGAGCAACATAGACAAAATTGCAAACTACAATAGATACGTGAAGGAACTTACCGCTCTAATATACGGAGAATCAGGATGCTTCAACAGTCCATGCATCTGCTTCACGGTGAGCTTCATCGTAAAAAATTTGTATAGAAGGCAAAACGCTGTGGAAGGGCCTCGGCAGTTACCAGTCATCCAAGGCTCAACGTGATCGACCTGCTCATAAATCTCATCCACAACTTCATGATACGTCTTCAATTTGTAAAGCTCTTTGAAATAATCAGAAGACAGGATATTCATGGAAAGCACCCTCTCTATCAAAGTATCAATAGGCTTCCCAGAAGTCTGCACCTCCATTGCTCTAATTGAAAAATCTCTAAAATCAAGAAGATGGAAAAAATTTCACAGCTTGCGCAATTTGACCTAAAGTTAATAAATTTTGCCGGAACCTACAACGCAAATGTAACAGTAACAGTTGAATTGCGGTTTGAGAATTGATCAATTAGTCGACATAATCTATTGAAGGGCGTCAAAGATAATGGATTAATCAAATAAAATTTGAGGATTTCAATTAGAAGCTAGATACAACAGTGAATAGATCGTTACCGTTATGAGAACGCCGGTGCCCTAAACAGCCAATAAATCAATTGAAAAATTAGGGCTTTTCCCCTCTTTAATTCGGAAAGAGGGATTTAGGGTTTTTAGCTGATTTTTGTTTTTTTTTTTTGGGGGCGCTCGCAATAGAGGAAGGTCGGGACCTGGAGAGAGTGAGAGAGAGAGAGAGGGAGGGATGTTTATACCCTTTTTTTTTTTTTTTTTTTTTTGATATAGAGCCAGGTTTGGGTTATTCTTTTTTTCTTTTTTTTATCTTTTTCCCCATCTTTGTTTGCCCTTTTTCCCCTCTCTTCTCCCATTTTCCTTAGGATAAATGCTCCAATATACCCAAAAATATGAGAAATGTTCCACTTGCTGCCTTAAATTTTCCTCACTTACAAGTTGCTACCTTTTTAATTTTTATATTTATTTGTTGGTATTATTAACGACTTGAGGGAGATGACTTGATAATACTTTAGGCTATTACCTACCCCCAAAAACTCAGAAAAGTCAAAATATCTTCTCTCCCAGTTAACTCAAGAAGTAAAACATTCTTAACTCCAAAATTTTCCCAAATTCCTCAAAATATATTGTTGGATCCACAAAGTTGAGTGTTTTCAACGTTAAAATTAGTTCTTGGGGGTGTGATTTGTGGGGATTGAGCCGTGGGAGAGGTAAATGACGTTCAACGTGTTGCTCGTGGTGGGTGGCATTGCAATGGGAGCTTTCATCGCTTTGAGAGCCATCTCAAATTGAGGTTGGTGCATGTATTGATATTCACGTGAGTTCTCTGTTGGAGGAGAGAAGATATTAAAGGAGTGCATGCCAAGTGCTGTAGAAGATTGCCAAAGTGCTGTCGAAGATCGCCACGGAAGTCGACGACGGAAGGCAAAGGGACAGCGACAGGAAATAGCAGCAGCAGCAGAAGTCAGGCGAGTCGGTCGACCGGCCCGGTCGACCGACGTGCACAGCATGCACAGGATTTTAGGCGGTCGACCGACCGGTCGACCGAAAAAGCTCTGTCTGCAGGAACCCAACTCTCTGTTGTTTTGGGTCGACCGACCGGTCGACCGTTAGAGGAAGTCGGTTGACCCGCCGGTCGACCGATAGTCGGGTCTGGGTGAAAATCTGCTGCTCTGCAGATTTGGGTATTTAAGCCTAATGTTGTTTCTAGGGTTTAATGCCTGCGAAAAAGTATTAGCTTAGAGTTCTCTTGCATTCAAAGAGACTAAGAGCTATTGTAATCATCTTCCTAAATATAAAATCCCTCCATTGATTGCCCCGAGGATGTAGGCATTGAGGCCGAACCTCGTTAGATCTTGTGTTTGAGATTGTGTGATATTCTTCGTGGTTGTGGTTGAGTTCTTTGTGCTTGGAGATCTTGGGATTCTCTATTGTTTGGTTGTTGTGATTGGATAGCGCGCACAACAAGTGGTATCAGAGCTTCCAGGTTGCACTTGGGATTTCTGAGGATTCGAAGGGCTCGAGATCTGATCCAGTGGAGATCGTGTGTCTGTCTCAGATCAGAGGTAACGGTGTTCGTGGAGATCGTGTGTCGATCTCAGAAGGACGCAAGGACGGCTCGTGGAATCTGTGGTGGAGTAGATCCGGTGAGAAACTTGATTTAGGGTTTCAAGGGACAGGTAAAAATCTGATTTTTATCTGAGTAGAGATCTATTTCCAGTTTGGTTATTCTTCTGCATAGATAGAGAATCAGGGAAAAACTCAATGGTAGAAGAAACTGCATCTGTTAAGACAATGAACTCTCACCCAAGGATTGAAGTTGTTAAGTTCAATGGCACTAATAACTTCGGTATGTGGAGATGCGAGGTTATGGATGCACTGAATGCATCGAACCTCGAAGACACTCTCTTATTGGAGAGGAAGAAGAACACGACCACTGATGAAGAGTGAGCGAAGATGAATAGGTCGGCATGTGGCTTAATACGTTCATGCTTGTCGCAAGACATCAAATATCTTGCACAACATGAGACGTCGGCAAAGAAGCTTGGGGATACCCTTGCAAAGAAATACCTGACCAAGAGTGTTGAGTCAAGGTTACAGCTTAAGAGTAAGTTGTATAGTTTTCGAATGAAGAAGGGGAGCACAGTAAATGAGCACATCAACCAATATACGAAGCTCCTTACAGACTTGGTAAACGTGGATGTCATTATAGATGAGGAAGATAAAGCGATCATCTTTCTGAACTCACTCCCAGAAGAGGAGTATGAGACATTCACTCTGACCTTCATCATGGAAGGCAGACCTTGGATTATGATGAGGTGTCGTCTGTACTGTCGAGTTATGAGGCAAGAAAGAAGGAGAGGCATCCTTCAAAGTCAAGCTCATCGGTAGAGGCACTGGAGGTAAGGGGCAGGAATTCATCAAGGAAGGGCGAGGAGGTTAGAGGTAGATCGAAGTCCAGGCCGGGCTTCAGGGATCTCAAGAGAAATCAGTGCGCTTTCTGCAAAGAGATTGGGCACTGGAAGGTTGACTGTCCAAAGTTCAAGGGAAAGAAGAAAGAATCAAAGTCTGAAGCAAATCTCGCAAAAGTGATAAATACTGCAAGCAGGAAATCACAGGCAGATGGATCAGATTCAGATTCTTCAGTGTTCTCTTTTTCAGTTACTACTCCTGTCATAGGCTACTCGGGTGAAAACAAGTGGATCTTGGACACAGGTGCAACATATCATGTGTGCCCTAATCGAGACTGGTTTACCAGTTTTGAGAAGTTGGAGGGGTGTTCGGTCATCATGGGCGATGATCATCCGTGCATCATGGAGGGTGTTGGCACTATTCCAATCAGGATGTTTGATGGGATGGTGAGGGAGCTGAAAGAAGTAAGATATGTACCTCAGCTAAAGAGGAACTTGATCTCTGTAGGAGCTTTGGAATCATTGGGCCTTGGAGTGTCTATTAAGGAGGGAATCCTTAAAATGACAAAGGGTTCGAATGGCTTCGAGGCGAAGTCGAGTGATATTAGCCTCTCAAGCGAGGCTATCCCTTTGGGCTCATGCGATGCTAAGTGCTAGCATCTTAGACCTGCTGAGGTCTGTTTAGAAACAATTCGGGTTCACTGTCTGCTTGTTAGATCAGTGGAGTCCAAGTGCTTCCTTGTCCCTCAGAGATGGGTGAAAACTGGTCTTCAGCTCGTATGTCACTTGTCTTTGTAAATGTCAACAAGTTTAGATATTATTCAGACCAATAAGAATCTTGTCTTTTTTAAGTGTCAACAATGCAGGGGAGAAATCAATGCAAGCTCTTGTAAAGAAAGGGTTGCTGAAGGGTGCTGAGACCTGCAAGTTGGATCTATGTGAACATTGCATCATCGGCAAGAAGACCAAGGTGAAGTTTGGCACAGCTTCACACTGCACAGAGGGTATTCTTGACTATGTTCACACGGATGTATGGGGACCTACCAAGACTGCATCGATTGGAGGTAACCACTATTTTGTGTCGTTCATTGATGACTATTCTAGGCGCTATTGGGTGTACACTATGCGACACAAAGATGAAGTCCTAGAACTGTTCGTGAAGTGGAAGGCTAATCTGGAGAGAAGCACGGGAAGGAAGGTCAAGGTCCTCCGTTCTGACAATGGAGGAGAGTACAAATCGGATCCTTTCCTACAGTTATGCCTTGATGAGGGCATAGAGAGACACTTCACAGTACGAGAGACTCCGCAAACAAAAGGGGGTGGCTGAGAGGATGAACCGGACTTTACTAGAGAAGGTTCGGTGTGTTATCCAATGCAAGACTGCCAAAGAAGTTTTGGGCTGAAGCTTTGGCGTATGCATGCCATCTTGTGAACAGGTTGCCGTCGTCTGCAATAGGGGGAAGACTCCTCTTGAAGCTTGGTCAGGAAAAGCTGCTGGGGACTATGATTTTCTACGGGTCTTTAGATGTCCAGCCTACTACCATGTCAGAGAAGACAAGTTGGACCCAAGGGCAAAGAAAGGGTGTTCGTTGGCTTCAAGCGTGGAACCAAGGGGTTCAAGATTTGGGACCAAAAGAACAACAAGTTCATACTAGCAGGGATGTCACATTCGATGAGGCTTCTTTGATGAAGCCTACGGTCTCTCAGCAGGTGGAGACCAGCAAGACCAAGGAGCTATTGCAGCAGGTGAAGATTGATGCAGATCCACCATCTCTAGAGGATTCAGTATCAGTTAGGATCATTCCTGAGGTGACACAGGGAGGTGATCAAGCACCTGAAGATGATGCTGAAGATGTTGAAGAGGGTTAGGAGCAGGTCATGGGTACTGTTCCAGATCCTATTGCAGTGGAAAGACCACGGAGGAACACTAGGAGACCAGGCTGGCCACCACTGATATGGTCGTCGCGTATGCACTTCCAGTTGTTGAAGAGGCTATTCCATCTACCTTCAGAGAAGCTGAGATCAGTTCGGAAGGAGATGTGGAAAGAGGCCATGAATGAAGAGATGCAATCTCTTTACAAGAACAACACATGGGAACTTACCAAGTTGCCCAAGGGGAAGAAGGCCATAGTGTAACACTTGCTTTAATTAAAGCATTTCTTTGTCCTAAATAATTATAAAGGATGATGGAATTAGTATGCATGCATGATGTCTTAATAAGCCATATGTATTATACGGGTATTATACGTACGTATATACAAGCGTATACGTAAGTATTTATACGTATAAGAATACTACCCAAAAGTCAACATTTGCCACTATTCCCACCATGCTTGTACTTCATGGGAGAGGGGAGAGGCATGGAGTTGATTATGGAGTGAATTAAACTTGATGGGATGTTTTAAGGGACACTTGGCACATTATTATGGAAGGATAAAAGACTATAAATAGAAGGGATGAAGAGGATTAAACATTTTGATCATCAAACTCTCTCCCTCTTCACAAACTCTCTCTCTCTCTCTCCCCTTTCACAACAACAACAGCAGCAACGGCAACAACAACAACAGCAACGGCAACGGCAACAACAACAACAACAGCAACAACAACAACAACAACAACAGCAACAGCACAACAACAACAACAACAGCAGCAGCAGTGAAGGGCAGCAGCAACAACAGTCAAAAACAGCCAAAAATCAGGCCATACCACTTCAAGAGTGAGTAGAACATGCTAATCTTAACAACATGATGAGTAGAAATAAGTAGGAATTGAAATAAGTGTAAGAGATATACAAGTATTTGACCTTATGTAGGTTTTGGGTTCATGTGTTTCAATTTCCGCAAGTATTACTCATGTTGTTTATGAATCCATGATTTTATTACATGTCTTGCATATTGATATTATATGATGGCATGAATGCATCGGAGGAAGGGACCGGGTTGAACCGGAGGCGTAGAAGGGGAGATATATATTATGTATCGGAGGAAGGGACCGGGTTGACCGGAGGCGTAGAAGGGGAGATTATATGTATTGTATCGGAGGAAGGGACCGGGTTGAACCGGAGCGTAGAAGGGGAGATTATGTGTATGTATGTGGTTGTCACTAGATATAAGTCCTATGTTATATTCATGTATAAACCCTTAACAGCAAATCTGGAAATGACTTCTTAACAGGCATTTTTTTTAGTAGGTTAGTCGACTAAGTCCGGAATAGTCGACTATAGGTGTGATACTTTAGGCAGATAACTGCTGATATAGCAGGATTAGTCGACTACAAACAGACTGTAGTCGACTAATCCCAGATACAGAGAGTAAACAGAAAGTTGACAATCCGTTTTTGACAGTTTTAGTCGACTTGAGTCAACTACTAGTCGACTAATATTGTGGATTAGTCGACTACATAGGGAGGGTAGTCGATTATAGGTGACATCCAGAGAGTAACACAATTTTTGATCCAGAATTAGTCGACTATAGGGAACTTCAAGTCGACTAGTATTTGAGTTAGTCGACTATACCAAGGAGGGTAGTCGACTACATAAATTCTTAGCTGCTAGTAAAGTAGCAGTGTGCGTGTGAAGCAGAGTTAGTCGACTATAGCTTCATATTGGTCGACTTACAGTGAGTATTAGTCGACTATAGGGTGGCCTAGTCGACTAATAAGGCATTGTTACTGTGTTTTGTTTTGGCTCATGGCTAATTACAAGATCCTACAAAAATAGTATATCGACACACATGACAACCAGATAATTTAGCCATGTATACCTACTTGATAGGCATGTTTAGTTATTGTTTTACTCACTGAGCCGTCAAGCTCACTCTATTCTAACTCCACCTACAGGTTTGGACAAGGGCAAGGGACCCGCTTAAGGGCAGTTGTGCGGGACAAGCGCCACCAGAACCACTGTATTAGAAGTTACTTTTGTTATGTATATAACTTTGTATTAACATGCGTACTTTTAGTAAGTGTTACTCTTGGCTTGTAATTCTATTAGGACCTAGTGTTGGACCCTTACTCGTATGTATATATGTTGTCACGATGAATGTAGACTGTGTTAGTATGATAAGTCTCGAATTGTTCATACATGTTATCTTTAGTGGAAATTTTGATGTATTGTAGAGAGTTCTGATGATTATGTTGGAAGTATTGTACCTTGATGGGTCCCACGCTTGGATTATACGAGATAATTATGGTTAAATGGAAAATTTTAAACTGGGACCGTTACACATAGGGTGCAAGTGGGTATTTGTTAAGAAGTAAGGATCTCTCCAAGAAGATACAGTGCGCTACAAGGCAAGGTTGGTGGCTAAAGGCTACGCTCAGAGAGAAGGAATCGACTACAACGAGGTGTTCTCTCCAGTAGTTAAACACTCGTCTATTCGGATTCTATTGGCCTTGGTGGCACAAAATGAGTTGGACCTTGACCAACTTGATGTGAAGACCGCCTTTCTCCACGGCGATCTTGAGGAGGAGATCTATATGACCAACCCACAGGTTACAAAGCTGCAGGGAAGGAAGAGTTAGTATGCAAGTTAAAGAAGTCGCTGTACGGATTAAAACAGTCTCCTAGACAGTGGTACAAGCGATTTGATAGCTTCATCAGGAAGAAGAAGTACACACGTAGCCATTATGATCCATGTGTGTACTACAACAGGCTACCATCAAGTGAATATATCTATCTACTTCTTTATGTAGATGATATGTTGATTGCTTCGAGGTCGAGATCTGCTATTGATTCTCTGAAGAAAGTTCTATCGTCAGAGTTTGAGATGAAGGACCTGGGGGAAGCAAGGAAAGTATTGGGCAATGGAGATCACTAGAGACAGGAGGGCTGGCAGGATAAGTTTGACTCAAAAGGGCTATTTGGAGAAGGTACTGCAGAGGTTTAATATCAGCAAGGATACTAAGTCTGTTAGTACACCTATGGCGCCACACTTCAAATTGTCAGCAAAGATGTCTCCAAGGAGTGTTCAAGAGTGCGTGATATATGTCTCATGTTCCATATGCCAATGCGGTGGGTAGCTTGATGTATGCTATGGTGTGTACGAGGCCAGATCTATCACAGGCAGTCTCCATGGTAAGTCGATACATGCATGATCCTGGACAGGGTCACTGGGAAGCTGTGTGAAATGGATTCTGAGGTACATCAAGGGAACTGTTGATGTAGGCCTAGTATTTGAGAAGGACAACACCGAAAGGCAAGAGTGCATAGGGTATGTGGATTCAGACTATACAGGTGACCTTGACAAACGCCGGTCGACGACGGGATATGTCTTCACATTCTCACAGGCACCGGTGAGTTGGCGCTCCACACTTCAGTCTACCGTCGCGTTGTCGACCATAGAGGCTGAATATATGGCTATGACAGAGGCCATGAAGGAGGCAATCTGGCTTCAGGGATTGCTTGATGACTTAGGCGTGGAACAGGATATATTGAAGATAAACTGTGACAGCATGAGTGCCATCTATTTGGCAAGGAACCAGGTCTATCATGCAAGGACGAAGCATATTGATGTCAGGTACCATTTCGTTCGGGAGATTCTGGAGGAAGGTGACATCGACTTTTGAAGATTCATACTTCGGAGAATCCGGCCGATATGCTGACGAATGTGGTGTCGGGAGTGAAGTTTGCACATTGCAAAGCTTTGCTCCATGTCCTTCAGGTGATTTGAGCTTGCTGAAGCTCATTTGGGTGAACTACGGACGGCTTGATCCCCTGGGCAGGGGTACGTAGGCAATCATGTTGGTGCAGCCGCTATCGAGTCGGTGTTCGGCTCAGATTTGAAAATCTTCACCGAGGTGGAAAATTATTGGAGGAGAGAAGATATTAAAGGAGTGCATGCCAAGTGCTATAGAAGATTGCCAAAGTGTTGTCGAAGATCGCCACGGAAGTCGACGACGGAAGGCAAAGGGACAGCGACAGGAAATAGCAGCAGCAGCAGAAGTCAGGCGAGTCGGTCGACCGGCCCGGTCGACTGACGTGCACAGCATGCACAGGATTTTAGGCGGTCGACCGAAAAGCTCTGTCTGCAGGAACCCAACTCTCTGTTGTTTTGGGTCGACCGACGGTCGACCGTTAGAGGAAGTCGGTCGACCCGCCGGTCGACCGATAGTCGGGTCTGGGTGAAAATCTGTGCTCTGCAGATTTGAGTATTTAAGCCTAATGTTGTTTCTAGGGTTTAATGCCTGCGAAAAAGTATTAGCTTAGAGTTCTCTTGCATTCAAAGAGACTAAGAGCTATTGTAATCATCTTCCTAAATATAAAATCCCTCCATTGATTGCCCCGAGGACGTAGGCATTGAGCCGAACGAACCTCGTTAGATCTTGTGTTTGAGATTGTGTGATATCTTCGTGGTTGTGGTTGAGTTCTTTGTGCTTGAAGATCTTGGGATTCTCTATTGTTTGGTTGTTGTGATTAGATAGCGCGCACAACATTCTCCAGTTGTGAATTTTTGGGTTAAAATTTTTGTTTTTTAATTTTAATTTGGGTTATTAAGTAAGTTTTAATTTAGGAAATTTTGAGGATGGGTTTTGGTTGGTGATTGAGGAAAGGAGGAAGGTTGGTTTAATAGAGGAAAATAAAAGGAGAGAGAAATAACTAATTTTGGCTGGTAAAAATATTTAAGTCAATAAATGTCACGTGTAAGTCACAAGTAGTACGAATTTAATAGCGTCGTAACGGACGGTATATAGGTGAAAGGAAAAATTAATTCAGAGTAGCAAGTTGTAAGTGAAAATAATTTAAGGTAACAAATTGAAACATCCCTTATAGTTCAGAGCATATTGGAGCGTTTATCCCCTTTTCCGTACTAGCTCTAACCACGTGTTTCGCATGAAAGAAGAGGAATTATTTGCTCATAAAATAATAAAAAAAATAAAGATGGTCTTTCAAAATAACTAAATTCAACTTCGATCTTCTGTATAAATTTAACTTTTAGTAAATGTAAGGGAATTATAATCTTATAGTAATTCTTATTAAAACGATGCTCTAAGTTCAGAAGTTTTCTTATAATCCTAAATTGGAATTCTAATTAGAAGAGTTTTCCTTATAATTTTAGTTAAATGACTTCTTTTATTTCTTTTAGTTAGATTTCAATAGAAATTCTAAATATTAATTTGAGAAGTTTTCTTGAAATGAAAACAATAGATTTCAAATCTCATATTATATAACGTTGGGATGATGATCCGATGAGTTTCCTTCTATGACTCTAATTAGATCTAATAAATTTCAATATAATTTTAGCTTTAATAATTATAAGTATTATCAAAATACCCCCTCATGAAAAGAAGAGCGGGAGATATGGTTCTCAACTATTTGTTTTTTAAGTAGTATAGATAGATATAAACTTTTCTATTTGAAACTTGCATTTATTTTAGTTTTTTTTTTTGCATAGAAAAGTTATATTTTGTAGAGTCGTCTGCATTTATATGATGCAGAAGAGCATGGCAACAAACAACGGATTTACATTAGTCGACTAATCACCAAGAATAGCTGACTAATCTTCTCAGTAGTGGACTTACTAGTCGACTAACCCTCTCAGTAGTTGACCAACCAATCCAGTAGTCGATTAGTTTTGTGGCAATAGAGAGTAAAGAAATTTTTTGGACATCTTACTAGTCAAACTAGTTCCTAGTACAAGTCGATTAATACTATCACCGACCTGCTTTCGGTCCAATTGGATTCCAAATTGTTTTTATTTAGCTTTCTAGTTAGATTAGATGCTATTTTTAAAACCTATTTAAACTCCACTGTATTCTTTGTTTGTACACACAATATTTTAAAAAATTCAATTGAGTTTTCTCTTCAATTTCTCGTGGATTTGATTTGTCTATTTTTGCTCGTAGATTTAAGTTATTTTGCTCGTGAATTCGAGTATTATCCTACCTAAAGGTATCACTTAGGGTTTTATGGGCACTAGAACGAGATCTAATTAGCGTCGTTCACTTCTTTATCTGCGTCAAGTGATGTAGGATAGCGGGGGCAACAAACAACAGAATTTACAGTAGTCGACTAATCCCCAAGAATAGTCGACTAATCCTCTCAGTAGTCGACTAACCTCTCATTAGTCGACTAACCAAGCTCAGTAGTCGACTAGTTTTGTACAACAGAGAGTAAGAAAATTTTCTGGACTTCTCACTAATTGACTAGTCTCTAGTACTAGTCGACTAATACTGTCACTGACCTGTTATTTGATTCTATTTAGGATTTCATTTTCGAGTCCAATTGGATTTCAATTTTTTTTTTTAGTTTACTAGTTAGATTAGAATACTACTTTTAAAGTCTATTAAAAGACTATTGTATTTTTTGTTTGTATGCACAATACTTTGATAAATTTAATTGAGTTTTCTCTTCAATTGCTCGTGGATTAGAGTTGTTTTGCTCGTGGATTCGAGTATTATTCTACCTGAAGGTATCCTTTAGCGTTTGTTGGCACTGGAACGAGATCTAGCCGGCGTCATTTGCTTCCTTGTCTGCGTCAAGTGGTATTATAACTTCAGTAATTTTTGATGATGGCAGGAGACAACGACGAAACGCAAAGCCTTTCCAAAAAGGAAGGCATTGTTGAAGGGAGACTCAACGCTCTTAAATCAACCATTGATAGTATGTTCCAAGAATCAAGAGTTGTCTCTCAAAATCGACGATCGATGTCTACCTAATGGTACGTACTGAAGCGGATGAGATTGTTCATCAGGTAATCTTCATTCACAACCTCCACATCAACCACCACCACATCAACCTCTACAATATCATCCTCTACCACATCAACCACCACCGCATCAACCTCTACACATTAACTTTCACCACACTAACCACTGCCGAATCAGCCTCCACCATATCAACCGCTACCAAGGTGTCATCTACGAAATTTTCAATATGAAGATATTTTCGATGAGGAAGAATTGAATAACCCCTTCTATTCGAGGATGAAGCTTACGATGGAGAAATGACTTACGGGTGAGGCCCTACGTGGATGGCAATCCTAATGCTAACAGGAGATGAGGATTTTCTTTTCCTAATTATGATAAGAGAAGATATTACTCAACTCCTAACGAATATAGAATGAAGGTCGAGATTTCTTCTTTTAGTGGGAACTTGATATTGAGTCTTTCTTGGGTTGGATCTATGAAGTAGAAAAATTCTTCAACATGGCTTACGTTTCCGAGGAGAAGCATGTCAAGTTTGTGGCAAACAAGCTCAAGAAGGAGCAATCGCATGGTGGGACCAATTATAAATCGCAAGGAGACGCCAAGGCAAGTCACCCGTGATGACATGACGACACATGAAGCAACTTTTACAAGGTAGATTTCTTTCACCGACTATCAACAAATCCTTTACAATTAATTTGAACATTGCAAATAAGGTACAAGGAATGTTGCAATGTACATGGAAAAGTTCTATTGCATCTCATCACGATGCGATCTATCCATGACGAAAGAACAACAAGCGACAAAGTACATCATCGTTTAAAATACCCCATCCAAGAACGTATAATCATTCATGACATGTTCTCCATTGATGAAGCCCACAACAAGGCAATGAAGATCGAGAGACTATAAAGCAAAGCTCTACCTTTGCGTCCGATGTCAATTGATGAGCCATCACATAGTGAAGGGATTCAGTTAAGTCTCACAACGGTGACTAACTGCCAACCCAACAGATAATCAAAACCACTGTGTAGGCACCAACCACCGCAGTTGCAAATAGCAAAGAGGATCCCCGTGCCAAGTCTGGTGTTGACAAGTATTATAGGTGTGGAGAGCCTAGGTTCAGGTCCAATGAATACCCTAAAAGAAAGCAAATCAAAATGGAGGATTACAGAGACAATAAAGGAGTCGTGATTGAGAAAGCAAGTGATTCTGACTTTGCCGAAGAATATGGAGATCTTATAGCGTGTGGTGTTCAGAGGTTGCTATGCAACAAGAAATTTCCCGACACCACACAATAATATCAAATCTTCTACTCAAGGTATTCAGTCAAAAATAAGGTGTGCAACCTCATCATCGACAATGGAAGTTATGAGAATATCATTTCTAGTGTATTGGTAGACTACTTGACAACTTGTGGACTACTTGAAGCTAGATACGAAACCATGACTTCATCCTTACACTACTGGGAGGATAAAAAAGGTCCCTTCATCAAGATAACAAATCTTTGTCTTGTCCCTATTTCTACTGGTAAAATTTATCAAGATTTCATTGCTTGGACATTGTCGATATGAATAAGTGTCATATTTTTTTGGGGAGACCATAGCAACACGATATTGACGCGACTCATAGAGGTAGAGAAATATATATGTTCACTTGGAAGAACAAAAGAGTTGCTATGAAATCACGTCCACCAATTTCAATGCCTAAAAAAAAAGAGGCGCCAAAATCATAGCCATATGCAATCGAGGTGAGTTCTTTGAGGAATCGAAAGAAACAAAATAGAGCTTTGCTCTAATGATCAAGGAAGAGGCTATTTTCTACTAAAATTTTGGAGGAGATAAAGTTGGAGCATATGGGGAGAGCCTAAACTACTTTAGCAACATAGTGCAAATATTCTCCATGATTTTGAAGATCTTTTTATGAAAAAGGAAAGTGCTCGAGATGCAATCTTTCAATTTTCAATTCATATCACCTACTATTGGCACATGGGCGCAAGGAAAGCATGATCCATCATTGAGCTACCGCTATAAGAAAATGTTATAGCTTGTTGAGTTACAAATAGGAAGAATTCAGAATATTAAGTGATACTCTTTATTCTGTGTCGCACGACTGTATGTGTTTATACGGTGTGTCAAGTTCTATCATCAATTGCACTTTGGAAGCTCTTCGAGGCAGGTCAAGGTTTTGGGATCACACTTTTTCTCGAGCAAAGTTTGCTAAAGAAGGCATTGTCATGATTCAAATGATTGAAAACTCGGGAACGAGTTCTTTTGAAGAGGGAGGAACTAATGTAGGAGACCAGGGTAACAAACAACAGGATTTACATTAGTCTACTAACCACCAAAATAGTCTACTAACCATCTCAGTAGTCGACTAACCAATCTCAGTAGTTGACTAGTTTTGTGCAATAAAGAGTAAAGAATTTTTCTGGACTTCTTACTAGTCGACTGGTCCCTAATACTCGTTAACTAATAATGTCATCAAACTACTATTTGATTCTGTTTAGGATTTTATTTTTTGGGTCCAATTGGATTCCAAATTATTTTGTTTTTAGTTTTCTATTAGACTATAATAATTACTTTTAACGCCTATTTAAAAGCCATTGTATTCTTTATTTGTATACACAATGTTTTGATAAATTTAATTGAGTTTTCTCTTCAATTGCTCGTGAATTTGAGTTGTTTATCTTTGCGTGTAGATTCGAGTTGTTTTGCTCGTAGATTCGAGTATTATCCTACCTGAAGGTATTCTTTAGGGTTCGTTGGCATTAGAACGAGATCTTACCAGCATCATTCGCTTCCTTATTTGCGTCATATATTTAAGGTAAATAGCAAAAAGATACCCTGCGCTACTGATCATGTAGTACTAACAGTCTAATACCCTTAAATTAGGTTATTAGCAAAAACACCCCATAAGAACATTGTTCTTTGTTTTTTTTAATTTTGCTTCTCTCTTTTCGGTGTTCCTCCCACTCTTTCTCCCTTTCACTACTTATCACATGCTTTTTCAAAACTCATTCTTTATAAATCAAACTAAATAACCTATTTTCTCCTCTTTCTCCTCTGCCTTTCCTCACTACTTTCTCTACCCCTGCTTCTCATCTTCTCTTCTCTTTCTCACTCATTTCTCGTCTCTTTTTTCAAAGATAGCAAATCAAGTCCAACCTTCTCCAAACCAAACATTCCCCTCCCTTTCTGCCTCTTGTACTTTTTCAAAATTTAAACTCAAACGCAAACTTAACACCTCTCCTTTTCTCTTTCTCCTTTAAACCCAATTTTTTTCCTAAGGACCCAAATCCTTGCTCATACCCAACCCAAAGTTCTCTTTAAGTTGTTGTTACTGCATTTGCTATTCCTGTAACTTAAGGTGACTACTATTAAAATAATTTTCTACCATTGTTGCAATTAAGTGAAAGGGAGAGAGTGATAGAGAGGGAGAGATAGGAAAAGATGAAAGGAGCGAAAAGAATGAAGATAAAGAAAGAACACAAGAGAGAAATCTCACAACCTAGCAAATCTTAGAAGATATTGATAGGTACAATATCTTAGAATCACTCATTTTGACAATCTCTTAGAATCACTCATTATATCAAAAGTGTGACGCACATAATAATTAAGGGTACTATTTAGGTAATCAAAAGTTGACCACAATTATTGCGTACATCACACTTTTAGTAGAACAAGTGATTCTAAGAGATTGTGAGAATACGCCAATATATGTTAAGATTTTCAGGTTGTATATTTCTTTACCTTTTATATGATTTGCAAGTAAAATTTAATTAGATAGACGTGTCATTCCGGAAGGATTCGAGGCTGAATCATTCCCACTCAAATATAATCTTACGACATCTGAATACAAGATCCACTCTGTTGAAGTTGACCTACATTATTTCAAGTAAGTAAAAATAAAAAAAATCATGTATCTTGAATATTTTTTACCCATCCATCAAATAGGCACAAAATTGAAGACTGAAATAGTAAGTTGGTTAGTTTAATGGCGTAGAATATTTAAAATCTAACAAAAATTGATGTGTGAGAGTTTTAAATGTTTAGATCATGATGAAATACTCGGATCAAGAATTTATATGTCTAAAGATGTAGATCTAAGCAATATATTATTTTCGGCCGTCCATTTTGTGCCTACTCGATGAATGGGTAAAAGTATTCAAAATACATAATTTTTGATTTTTTTAGTTACTTGAAATAATGCATATTAACTTCAACAAAATGAATCTTGCATTCAGATATCGTAGGGTTGTATTTGAGTTAGAAGGATTTAGCCTCGAATCCTTTCAGAATGACACAAGTCTATCTTAAGTTTATTGACATTTCTCAATTAAGTACTTCTCTAAGGAGGGAGATTGCAACCAGTGACATGGCTTGGATTTTAAAAATAAGGGGAACAAAATAACATTCAATACTATCAAAATTATAAATGATAAATAACTTTATAGTTTTCATTCTATGAGACTAAGAAAAAGGAAGGGGTCTTCAAACTCAAAAACTCCAAACTAATATTCTATTACATAAAAGCGGTTGTTACAAAATAAAACAACACGTCCAACTTCAAAGATATAACATAATTCTCATTTAGAATAAACACATAAAAAATAAATTATCGGTAATTTTGCATAATTTGATGTCACAATATATATGTTATTAGCAAACATCCAAATAATTACACTCATAATGTACATCCAACATGCAACCTCTATTAGACTATAACAAAAGTACAAAACTGTATCGCCCCAATCCCGTAGGTACGGGCATGCTACGACGACATACATGCGAAGGGCGTAAATACCCTCACATACGTATGCTAAGTCTCAGTATAGAAAATAAATACAATATACACAATAGTTCCAACATGAAATAAGTACAAGAATGCATGCAATAGAGGTCAGTGATCATAATAGATATAGAAATAAGGATAAATATAGATAGAAAGACAAAGAATAAAGATACCTATGAATAATATAGGTGACGAATCTCCTATGTGAATCCCGTGAAATGTCTGATACTACGATATCTCAGATCTCTAGCCTAGGCACGCAAACTCAAGATTCTCAGAAAGCGACCTAAGTGAGTGGTAAAATGAAGCAAGCATTAATATATACTATAGTAATGCTATCACGATAATAATATATAATACATGTTTAAATACTAGTGATACAATATAATAATAACAATCGAGAAAAATACACAAGTATCATATTTTAACATTATCAATACCTAACTTGTTATAACAATGTCAATCCACAATAGTATCAAGTGTTATGTAATTAATATTGGATTATGTGTCCGGACTGTGTGCACCAATAATAAGTAAGTCACTTTGGGGAATTATATTAGTATAGTCAATTGTGTTATTTTATTTATATATGATTCTCAAAATACGCAGTATGATACAGTATTAAGTGTTCCTAACTGCATCGGTATGTATATGTATCATGTAGCCCGTTTTACTTAATTTATATTTCTTGTTTCCTCTAATAATTCAGTAGTATAAGGGTGTCGTAAGGAATATGAACATGGAGATATGAAGTATGTAAAATAACTATACAACTGTATTGTGATTATACAGTAACATTGTCTGTAAGGTATACATGAAACAGAATACATGAAATGCAGAGTATATGTGTACATGATTAATGTGTCACCACATGGAGTGTAACAAATATCAGAAAATGTGATAGTGGATAAAATATCAGGAATAGTAACAAGTATAAATGGACAATGTAGACTGTCTAAAAATTACTGAAGATAAGTCATCTGAGAATAAAGTATATATTCTAGACGAGAGACTAATCATAGCCACTTGTGTAATGCCAAGACGCAGAACATGAAGCCCGCGCCTCAACATCAGTACAGTACCAAAATACGAGGGTTGAAGCCCGCGTCCAGCTGCACTGTAATAACCAAGACGCGACTCGAAGCCAGCGTTCTTACATCATTGCAGTATCTGTTGGCCTAAAAGTTACAATCCCCGGGTTATGTGTTTTGATGATAACAAACCATATAAAAGCTATTTGGTACTAACAGAAGTTAAAGAATGAATTTCAGGTTGATACAGGTATTAATGGCTCAAGAGTTCTCAAGCATGAGATATTAGGGTTTAGCTCAAACGTTGCTCAACATCAACTATCAGAGACTCCTGCTTGTAGACTCATATAGTTTGTTTTGTTAAAAAATAGTATATACGTTTGAAGCTCAAATACACATACACAAATTCAATACGTTTGGTTTTTGGTTTAACCGATTTTGGATTTCAAGTACATATATCGGGTTTTAAATTTGAACCAGTTTTAGTTCTGCTGATTTGCTTGACACCCTTTTATATTTGTTATCATAACTTTTTATTCTTATATTCAAATAACATGATTTAACTTGTATTTCAAAGCTAACTTTTAGATCTAAATTTTTATTCAATAATCATTTTCAGATTCAAATTTTAAAGATGTCAAATATTTGGTTGAACTCTATTCTTGTTCAAAAAATAACTTAAAGTTTCTGATTTGACACCTATCAGTGTTTTATTGATAACTTTCTAATACAAAATGATATTGAGTTGACTTCAGTAGCATTAAAAAGAAGACTGAAAGATTTACAAATTATTCCTATATACCTAATTCTAAATTCGGATGTTTGCAGTCTGAAAAATATGCTCAAAGTTGACAAATCTGCCAGATTGGCAATAATGGCTAATTTTCTGGAGGCTGATTTTTAACATGTTTTTAAAACGTATTTAAGTTAAAAAAACGTGGTTAGCTGTATTAGAGGGTCAATTTCTTCCTCTTTTATTCAGGTAAAAGTTTCTATGTTTATTCTTCCTAAATCTTATATAAAGGGGTCATTAGGGTAGAGGTTTTCACAACAACAAATTTAAAGATCAAAAGTTTTGAGTTTTCTTGAGAAAGAGCTTTTGTTTAAGTTTTGGGCTATTATTTTCAAAAGTTTTCTGAAAGTTTTTGATTTTTAAAATCTCTCTTCTATTTTTATATCACTTACAAACCTTGAACTTCAATCTTATATATTATTCTCTAGGGTTTTTGTAAAGAAAGTTTTTCAAGAGAGTTTGTGGTCTTTTGATCATCTAGTGCTTACTATAATTGTTGCTATGCTACCTCTGGACTAGAGGAGTGTGATTGAGGAGTTGGGTACTCCCTAGTGATTGTAATCCTTGTGAAAATTCTAGTGTATCGAAAATCCTTCTGGGTGAAGGCGGAGACGTAGAGCTGGGTGCTCGAACCTCGAAACAAATCTCTGTGTTTGCGATTGGTTTACTTGTGTCTTCTACTTTCTATTCATTCATTCTTATATGGTCGATCTATACTCTTACAATAAGATTGCATTGCATACCTCAAACTCTTATTTAGAGGAATCACGAGGAAGAAGTTCAGAGCCCTTCACGGGGTATACGACTTCTAATCTTGCTTTGAGTGATTGTTTGCATCATATCATTTTTATTTTACATTGGATTTTAAATTGATTAGCCTTACACCTATTCACCCCCCTCTATGTGTAGTTTCAATTGGTATCAGAGGTAGGACTCTAGTTTTTGGCTTTACAACCTTAGAGAGATCCTATAAGTTGCTAATCACTATTTTCATATCTTCATTCATCCAGTAGTAAAGATGGCCGATAACATTAAGACCCCACCCAAATTTGATGAACTTAACTTTTCATATGAAAAGTTAGGATGAACATATTTTTACAATCTCTAGGTAGCCGAGTTGCTAAGTCTTTGACCAAGCCTTATAGTGCACCCGTAGGTGAGAAGGACACTTGGTCTGATCTTACCTCCAAGGAAGTTGATGCAAATTCAAAGGCTCAAAATGCCTTACTTTTAGCATTAAATGAGGATGACTTAACACGGATATCTATTGCAAATCCGACTATGAGATTTGGCAACACTTATTGGACTCATGAGGGAATATCACAGGTCAAGAGAGCTAAAATTGATCTCTTGCGTTCTCAATATGAAAGTTTTAGAATGCAAGAAAATAAATCTATAGATGATATGATTACTAAGTTTACTAAAATCACAAATGCTTTTCCTTCTCTAGGTGATGAAATTAACAACAACCAAAAGGTGCGTAAGGTGATTCGTGCACTCCTTCATCATGGGAAATCAAAGCTACCACCTTGAAGGAATTGAACGACAAAGACGAGATGCAGCTCATCAGTCTTATTGGTAACCTTAAGACTCATGAGATGAAGAAATTGAAAGTACACCTAGAGGGGGTGAATAGGTGTACGGCTAATCTAATGAACAATAATGCAGAATTAAAAACTTAATGCAACACGCTTAATGTAACCAACGAGTGCAGCCGAATTCCCTGTGAAGGGCTGTGGACTAACTCCTCTTGATTCCTCTGAATAAGATTTGAGGTGCTATATGAAGCTCTCGTGGTTAAACACAAGTGAGGCACACACAAACAACACAAGCATATATATGATATGACAATATGAATCAATGCACAAAGTAAGAGAGAGTTAGAGAAAGTGGATCAAATGCAAACACCAAGATATGTTTCGAGGTTCGAGCACACAGCTCTACGTCCCCGCCTTCACACAGAAGGATTTCCACTAACTCGTCCACACAGGACTTCCCACACATGGAACCTCCACTGAGGATTTGGGGCAATACAATAACCGGGAGTACACAACTACTCTCTCAAATACAACACAACCTCTACACTTAGAGGTTAGGCACAAAGCCTCCACAATATCCACCTCACAAATGAGAGATAGGCACAAAGCAACTCAAACACAATCACCTCACACTTGAGGGATTCCAACACAATCTCCACCTCTCACTAAAGGGAGCCAAATACCACTTTCACTATCACCTCACACTTGAGGATAACAAATCAATCACCTCTCACTATAGGGATATCACGAAGATGGAAGGTTTACAACTTGGTGGTCTATCTCAACCACAAACCAATTCTTTTCCCACAAAACAAAGATCCTAATAGATAGGATAGCAAGATAAGCTCAAGTGTGAGAAAACAAAGTGTTTTGAATAAAGAAAATCACTTGGGAAAATCTCCAAATAGATATAGAATTTTTAGACCAAAAATCAATTCCCAAAAGACTATTATCTTTGAATTATCAAACACTTTAAAAATAAATGAAGATTGATCTTTTAAACCCAAAACTCTTTTGAAAACTTGCTCTTAAAACACTTGAAAAGATCTAAAATTTTGCTCTTGAAAACTTGTTAAGAAACAATTCAAATGGGGGGATATTATACCCCATTTGAAATCTGCCCGTTGGCAGCTGGAAAGGCCCAGATTGGCCTTCCGGTCGACCGGCCAACGGTCAAAAAATCGACTGTTGAGCCCTCCGGTCGACCGCCCGGTCGACCGTGCCTAGAACCAGAGAGCAACGGCTCTCTGGTCGGTCGACCGCCCGGTCGACCGAGCTGGTTTACAGAGAGTAGAGCTTTCTGCCCGGTCGACCGACCCGGTCGACCGGAGGCTTTCCAGAGAGCAGAGCTCTCGGCGGTCGACCGACCCGGTCGACCGGCCTCCCAGCTTAGCTGCATGCACGTTCTGTACACGTCGGTCGACCTGCCCGGTCGACCTCTCACTGCTACGGTCGACCGGCCCGGTCGACCGGCAGTCAGCCAGCCTGGCAACTATGGGATTGAAAAACTACTCTTTTTATTATCAAATAAATCCCATAAAATCTCATAAATTTTAAAAAATCAGTTCATGTTATATCTTTGAAATACAAACATGTTTGAGTAAAAATCAAACCATATTACAAACATTTTGAACCATTTTTGTGTCTTACAAATTTTGCCGAAAACCAAAATCCGTATTTTTCAAAACTTGAATTTTTGAAATGAAAAATCGTTTTCTCCAAAACTCATGTAAATACAAAAACATGATATTGAAACAACTTTGAAGCATGTAGTATATAGATAGAATCCAATATACATATAAAGATATATATTAATGTTTTGACTTAAAAAAAGATCGGTTAAACCAAAATCGAAAACCAACAAACATGAAACTTGAAACAAATGTGTGTGTTGTGAACTTGAGCATATCACACTATCTAATCTTAAACAATGGATCTAAACTAACTATTCTAAAACAAATCGAGGTTTTCTTGTAGAGCGTCGTCTCCAAGTCGACTCGATCCAAACGTGATCCACCGAGCTTGACTCCAATGAGTGCTAGATATGAACTTTGACGCTCAAGCTCTTGAATCACCATGTGAAAGCTCTAAAACACCTTTGTTGAAGCTAATCACCTACTAATATCTTAGTTAAATATCTGAAACTAAATATCACAAGATTATTAGTAAACTATAACTACATGAGTTAATCATCAAAACTAGAGTGGAAGGCCTCTGGGCCAACAATCTCCCCCTTTTTGATTATGACAAAACTCATAAGTTATATATGTATGGATTAAAGTTAAGCTTTAAAGAAGCTCCCCCTTACTCATGCATAGCAATAATCAATAAGATATGCAATGAATGTTAAACATGAATATGCATAAACATGCATAATGAAATAAACATGTTCTTGATACCAAATTTTTAAAATAAATTCCTTTTCCCTCTTTTGAAATAAACCTGTTCTTAAATACTAATTGAAAATATAAACTTAGAATAAACATGTTTTTTAAATAATTGCTCTTGATACCAATAAAAATTTCAATTGAAAGTTTTATCAATAAAAGCTCTTGATACCAATCAATAAAACTCTTAATACCAATTGAAAGATAATCAATAAAAGCTCTTGATACCAACAATAAAATTTTAATAAAAGTTCTTAATACCAATAAAATAAAACAACAAAATATGTTCTTGATACTAATATCCATGCTCTTGATACTAATATCAACAAAACATCAAAATATCAAACAAACCCTTTTGATACCAATATGAAAAAAACTTTGATATAAACTTACAAATAAACAATAAACATGCATATAAACTCAAATACTTCTCCCCCTTTTTGTCAATCATCAGCAAAAGAGTTAAAGTAAATAATAAAACAATGTTCTCCCCCTTTTTGTCTGAAACAAAAAAAATCAATAAGGGGTAAATCATCAAATCAAAACATTATGATACCAATTGAAAAAATATATCAATTTAGTGCATCATGATATCAATCGAACATAAATAAAACAAACCAATTGAAAGTACATAAAACAAATATTTTTAATATAAATTTAAATAAACATGTATATATTATACCAATAGAAAGTAAACAAAACATTTTGAAGAAACCAACAAAAAAAATTTGATATCAATAGAAAGTAAATATTGATACCAATTAAAAGTAAATAAAACATTTTGAAGAAATCAACCAAAAAAAATTATTTTTTTATCGATTGAAAGATGTAAACATATAGGTAATCTTGATACCAATTGTAAAAATCAGTACCAATTGAAAATAATTTTTCATTAGGAGCATAGGATACAAAAAAATCAATCTCATTTTTCAATCATTTTTCAACATAAAGTGTGGGAGTAAAATACCAAAGGTAAACAAAACAATTAAAAGGTGAAATATGAATTTTCTCCCCTTTTATGAAATACCAAACAAAATGATGCATAAGCTTGTATAAGATACCATTGAAATAGTCATTTAAGAAATCAAGCTTAGCATAACCAAAATTTGTGCTGAAAGATATAGAGATATAGTAAGCACAAATAAAGCATATATATATGTATGAAAAATTAAATACCAATCGAAATTGATACTATTTGAAATGTAAGCATACATATATAAAAACATATATGAGTATACAAAAAGAATGTCAATAGTGATACCAATTGAAAAGATCCAATGATACCAATTGAAAGTATAATAAGAATCAAGTGTATAACTCTTATTCCCTACCATCCATTCATGCACATGTTTAAATAGATTTTTAATTAAGAGCATACAAGGTATGATCGCCCAACCAGCCGCCCTTTGAAGGAAAGGTTTTCAAAAATAAGTTTGAAATAGTTTAGCATAATTGAAAACTCTTCCAAAATGAAGAATACGAACTAGTTATATGATAAATTTGAAAATTAGTACGAAATCCTTCAAGCAAGGAATAAAACAAGAATATATTCCATAAAATATGAAAATCACTAAACCAATGTCACTCAAAATCTATATAGCACATATAATACTTATGAAAACAAAATCATGAGAAAACATCAAGTAATATGAGTATACAAGTTTTGTGAAAGACAAGTCATGGAAATAGGCAATCAAGCTCATAATGAAATTCCTTGAAACATGAAAAATAAGAAAATTTAATTTTCATCAAAATAATTTAATCTTCAAGGCATATGTATGTCTTGTACAAACTAGAGCATACATACATATCCAAACATGAGTGAGTCCACAAAAGTATATGTGAAGGCAAGTGGCTCAAGGATGTATATGTATAACTATTAGTTTGAACAAAATGAACATATACATGAAGTTTAACTTAAACATGAAAAATATGTACAAAATGGGAATACAAGTCAAAATGTATGAATCATTAAAATTAGACTATACTAGTACATCTAATAAGTACAAATGAGCGTTTAAGCACAAATACATAATAATCTATTTGTGGCTCAAAATATGGGTCCATATAAATATGGGTGATCTCAAATACTAATCATGCATATCACAAGTCTAATAATCATGACATTTAGCATAATAATCAAGAAACATCAAATCATGCTAAAAATCAACAATATGAAACGCATGTAAACATAAATGAGGAGTAAGAGATCGTTACCAAAACCGATGAGGGTACATCTCTATATCTCCAAACCATGGTGGTCCTTCCACCAAACTCCCCTTGAAAGTGATGCATCAAAATAGTCCTCTTTAAGCTCGGATGCATCCACCTCAAGGCACCATCACTCTCACGTCATGTGAGAGCCCACACCTACATCAAATAAAATAGGAGTGGTTTTTGGTACCCATACTCTTTGGGTCTATGGGGGTTAGCTCCTTTCCTAACCCAAACAAATTTATTTGCTAAATTTACATCATGTATTTTATCAAAACAAAATTTAGTAAGGTGGCCCTTACGTCCACAATGTGTACAAGTGTACACATGAGCATACATTATGTGATGGATGTGAACGTGGGAAGCATGTGTATGCCGTGGTTTGTGTGCATGCATAGGAGGAACTTGTTTCTTTCGAAACATAAATTCCAAACGTGAGTGGTTCAAAGCACAATAGCTCAAAGTGGAGCCTAAACATTCAACACTCTTCTTAAGCATATATATATCATTTTCAATCAAGGAAGAGGAGGTGCATGCAATAGGCGAGCTAGATGATGAAGCTATACTAGCATGGCAAATATGAGAATCAATATCATTTTTCAAAGAAATATTTTTTTTGGAAACCAAATCCAAATCCTTTGAAATAGAAACAATTTTCATTTTTAAAGATTCATTTTCTTTTACAACAAAATCAAGTTTTGAAGGCAAGATCTCATTTTTCTTCAAAACCTCATTGCAATCATTTTATTTTTCAAAATCTTGTTTTCATTTAGGACAAGATCAAGTTTAGATTTCAATGAATCCCTTTCATTAGAAATCTCAACCTTCTCTTGCAAAGCCAACTCAAGTTTTGAAAACAAATCCTTATTTTCTTTATTTAATTTACAAGTTTTCTTTTTCAAAACTTTATATTTTTCCAAGAGGTTCTCACAAACAATAGATAGCTCTTCATTTAATACATCGGCATCCATGCTATCAAGATCATCAAAAGAAGAGGTAGCACTATCTAGTTGAGTATCCGAATATATCTCAAGGGAGTCATTCCCTTAGACCATGTAGCATCGTTGTTCGGATTCATCCTCACTAGATTCCTTCTCCATTTGGATTGGCAATTGAAGCTTGGAGGAGGTCAACGTGTTCCACACTGCAAAGGCGGAATCACAGTTAGAAACTATCATAAGATATTCTTTGTTAAGCGTGCTTCTAAGTGCCATTAGGGCTTGTGCATTGGCCTCTATATGCTTGCTATTACCAAGATAGGATTTCTTGGTAGCGGTAAGGAAAACACGCAAGCTTAGGGTTTTAGGTACATGGACATCCTAGCCTTCCAAACAATAATGTTGGAAGTATCAAACATAGGAGGGGTCATATAGTCTATGAGTGTGTGTAAATAAATAAGTGTGCAAATGTAACTATAGATTAGAAAAATCAAGATCACACTCCTAGGTGGTTAAACCTAATATCAGGAGCGTAGGCTCTAATACCAATTGAAAGTACACCTAGAGGGGGGTGAATAGGTGTACGACTAATCTAATGAACAATAATGCGAAATTAAAAACTTAATGCAACACACTTAGTGTAACCAACGAGTGTAGCCGAATTCCCGGTGAAGGGCTCTGGACTAACTCCTCTTGATTCCTCTGAATAAGAGTTGAGGTGCTATATAAAGCTCTCGTGGTTAAACACAAGTGAGGCACACACAAACAACACAAGCATGTATATGATATGACAATATGAATCAATGCACAAAGTAAGAGAGAGAGTTAGAGAAAGTGGATCAAACGCAAACACCAAGATATACTTCGAGGTTCGAGCACACAGTTCTACGTCCCCGCCTTCACACAGAAGGATTTTCACTAACTCGTCCACACAGGACTTCCCACACAGGGAACCTCCACTGAGGATTTGGGGTAATACAATAACTGAGAGTACACAACTCCTCTCTCAAATACAACACAATCTCTACACTTAGAGGCTAGGCACAAAGCCTCCACAATATCCACCTCACAAATGAGGGATAGGCACAAAGCCACTCAAACACAATCACCTCACACTTGAGGGATTCCAACACAACCTCCACCTCTCACTAGAGGGAGCCAAATACCACTTTCACTATCACCTCACACTTGAGGGATAACAAATCAATCACCTCTCACTAGAGGGATATCACAAAGATGGAAGGTTTACAACTTGGTGGTCTATCTCAATCACAAACCAATTCTTTTCGCACAAAACAAAGATCCTAATAGATAGGATAGCAAGATAAGCTCAAGTGTGAGAAAATAAAGTGTTTTGAACAAAGAAAATCACTTGGAAAAATCTCCAAATAGATATAGAATTTTTAGACCAAAAATCAATTCCCAAAAGACTATTTTCTTTGAATTATCAAACACTTCAAAAACAAATGAAGATTGATCTTTTGAACCCAAAAATTCTTTTGAAAAACTTGCTCTTAAAAAACTTGAAAAGATCTAAAATTTTGCTCTTGAAAACTTGTTAAGAAACAACTCAAATGGGGGGATATTTATGCCCCATTTGAAATCTGCCCGTTGGCAACTGGAAAGGCCCAGATTGGCCTTCCGGTCGACCGGCTGGTCGACCGGCTAACGGTCAAAAAATTGACCGTTGAGCCCTTCGGTCGACCGCTCGGTCGACCATGCCCAGAACCAGAGAGCAACGGCTCTCTGGCCGGTCGATCGCCTGGTTGACCGAGCTGGTTTACAGAGAGCAGAGCTCTCTGCCCGGTCGACTGACCCGGTCGACCGGGGGCTTTCCAGAGAGCAGAGCTCTCTGGCGGTCGACCGACCCGGTCGACCGGCCTCCCAGCTTGGCTGCGTACACGTTCTGTGCACGTCGGTCGACCGGCCCGGTCGATTGCTCACTGCTACCGTCGACCGGCTCGGTCGACCGGCAGTCAGCCAGCCTGGCAACTATCGGATTGAAAAACTAGTCTTTTTATTATCAAATAAATCCCATAAAATCTCATAAATTTCATAAAAATCAGTTTATGTTATATCTTTGAAATACAAACATGTTTGAGTAAAATCAAATCATATTACAAATATTTTGAACCATTTTTTTGTCTTACAAATTTTGTCAAAAACCAAAATCCGTATTTCCAAAACTTGGATTTTTGAAATGAAAAATCATTTTCTCCAAAACTCATGTAAATACAAAAACATGATATTGAAATAACTTTGAAGCATATAGTATATGGATAGAATTCAATATACATATAAAGATATATATCAATGTTTTTGACTTAAAAAAATCGGTTAAACCAAAAACCGAAAACCAACAAACATGAAACTTTAAACAAGTGTGTGTGTTGTGAACTTGAGCATATCACACTATCTAATCTTAAACAATGGATCTAAATTAACTATTCTAAAACAAGTCGAGGCTTCTTGTAGAGCGCCGTCTCCAAGTTGACTCGATCCAAACGTGATCCACCGAGCTGGTGTTAGATATGAACTTTGACGCTCGAGCTCTTGAATCACCATGTGAAAGCTCCAAACCACCTTTGTTGAAGCTAATCACCTACTAATATCTTGGTTAAATATCTGAAACTAAATATCACAAGATTATTATTAGTAAACTATAACTACATGAGTTAATCATCATCAAAACTAGAGTGGAAGGTCTCTGGGCCAACAAAAACGGCTAGAGAAGAAATGACGCCTCAAAAGAAAAAGTCTATTGCTTTCAAGTCTACCTCCACCATCTCCGATGATGAAGAAGATGAAGAAGAAGATGAAGAGTTATCTCTTCTTGTGAGAAATATAAAAAGAATGTACCACAAGAAAAAGCTCAACCATAGAAGGCGATGGGAAGGGAAGGAGGAGAAGAAGATCACATGCTATAACTGTCGGAAACCTGGACACATCATAGCCGAATGTCTTGATTTCAAGAACAAGATATCTTCCTCCATCAAGCAAAAGAAGCCGTTTGTAAAGAAGGCGTTCAAAACTACTTGGGATTCAGAAAGTGAATCCGAAGATGAAGTTGACACGGCTAACATGTGTTTCATGGCAAACACACCTAAAGTAACTTCCGAACCATCTTATGATGATATTGAAATAAGCAAAGAAGAGTTATTACAAGTTTTCATTGAACTTTCAGAAAATTATGATTCTAAGAAGAAAGATTGTTTAAAATTGAAAAAGGAAAATGAAATGTTTAACAACTAAATTGCTATTCTTATAAAAGAAAAGGATAAATTATCTTCCACTATTATTTCAACATAAAGAGATTTTGATGCATATAAGATTTCATGTAAAGCTAAGTTTTCCAAGATTGATGAAAATGAAATTTCTATCTTAAAAACTAAAATCAACAATTTGGGAAATGCTTTAAAGAAATGTGAGTTTAACAAAGCTAAATTAGAAGACATGTTTTCAAAGAAAAATTCTTTAAAGAAACACATTCATACTACACATATTCACACACACACCAAGCATGATCATACACCACATGTTCATCATGCTCATAAACTACATGTTCATCATGCACATCATGCTTTCAAGTATGGTACATTTTATAAATGTATTTATTGTGGCCAAAATGGTCATCTACCTAAATTTTGTTATGATCGTATAAATGGTACTAATAATCATATTTGGTTTAGGAAAGGTGCTAACCCCTATGGATCCAATAAGATATGGGTACCAAAATTCACCCCTATTGTATTTGATGTAGGTGTGGGCTCTCACTTTACGTGAGAGTAATGGTTCCTTGATGGTGGATGCATTTGTGCATAATGGACACTACATTGGATGCATCACTTTCAAGGATGTTTAGTGGGAGGACCACCTTGATTTGGAGACTAAGAGATTACCCTATTGGTTTTAGTAACAATCTCTAATTCCTATTTTATTCACATGCTTTCATATAAATGTTTTTAGCATGTTTTGATTTCAATGCTCATTATGATTGATCATGTTTAGATTCATGTTTTGGTTTATGTGCTTGATCTTGTACTTCATGATTTTAATTACTTGTTTAAATGTCGTTTTTATTAAAACTTGTGTATATACTTGTACAAGTAGTGAGTTACACTTTGTTATTATGTGCTTGTACTTCATTGCTCACTTGTGCTCATTACATGTACTTGTATACCTTAGTTTTGATGATTCTCTCATTTACACTTGTATTTTCTATTTTTGCACATAATTTCGTGATAATGTGTTAGCTTCATGTATATGTTACTTTTGTCTAAACTAATAGATATACATGTACATCCTTAAGCCACTTGTCTTCATGCAATATACTGTTGTGGATTCGTTTATGCTTGGATAAGTATGTATACTCTAGTTTATACAAAACATACATATGTCTTGAGGTTTATTTTGTTTTGATGAAAATTAAACTTTTATGTTTTTCATGTTTGTAAAGGAATTTGATTTGAAGTTAAATGCCTTATTTCTATGATTTTATTGATTACATGATTCTTACACTTTATATTTGGTGTTTACTCATGACTTTATTTTCATGAGCTTATATGTACTTTATAGACTTTGAGTGTCAATTGTTATGTGATTTTCATGTTTTTATGGGATGTATGATTTGGTTTCATATTTTGAAGGATTTCTTACTAGTTTTTAAAAATATCTTTAAAACTAGTTTCTATTCTTCAAATGGTAGAGTTTTCAAATTATGCCTATTTACTTTCATATCATGATTTTTGAAAACCCCTACCTTCTAAGGGCGGTTGGATGGGCGACCATACCTTGTATACCCTTCTTAAATATCTTTTAAACTTGTGCATGATAAGGGTAGTAGGTTTGAGTTATACACTTGATCCTCATTATATTTCTATTGGTATCAAAATTGATATTTCATATATCTATATACTCATATGTATTTTCTATATATGCCTCATATTTCGATTGGTATATTCATACATACATATATATGATTTGACTGTGCTTATTTCACATGTCTTTACAACTTTTTTTGAAAAAGTACAAATTATGTTTGCTAAGTTTGATTTAGTTCATCATGTTAATTATTTTTAATTAGTACCTATTACAAGCTTATGCATTATTTCTTTTAGTATTTCATAAAGAGGGAGAAAATTCTTATTTTTAAATTGGTTTTATGTAAAATTGGTATTGGTTGTATTTTCAATTTGTATCAGTTTTTATTTCAAATTGGTATCTTACTCCACCATTTATAATGTAAAATACTTTGGTTTGATATATGCTAACATTTCTAATATTAGCATCAATGATCTTAAATTGGTATTATACTCTATTTGGTATCCTTATTGCAAAATTATTTTAGTGTTTATGTAACGCCCCGATCCCGCAGGTACGGGGACGTTATGGCGACGTATATACGCGAGGTGAAAACAACCTCACGCGTACGTTAAGCCTCAGTACAAGACATAACCTCAATATACACAGGAGTTCTAGCAGGACATAAGTACAAGAATACCTGCAGAAAGGGGTGAGCGATCATAACAGATATATAACAGGGATAAATAAGATAACAGGAACAAAGCACAAAGATACCTATAAAGGAATCCCGATGGTAAAGTCTACTATGTGAATCCAATGAACTAGCTGCCCGAACGATAACTCGGATCTCCAACCTGGGCACGCAAACCCAGGGTCGTCAGAAAGCGACCTAGTGAGTGGTAAAATGAAGGAGGAGGTAGTAATATATACAATAGTAATACAAGCACGATACATATATATAATACATGATGTGGGACTAGTGATACCATATGATAAGGATATAATAAGCAGTAGAAACAGATAAACATGTCATCTTTTATTATCATCACTACCTTGCCGGTTATCATCGGGTCATGTCTATAGTTGTATCCAGTTTATAAAATGATGTTGTCTAGTGGTGACATGATATAAGTGAACATGCAGGTGGGCATATGCAATATGAACAGGCAGGTGGGCATATGCAATATGAACATGCAGGTGAGCATATGCAATATAACCATCATACGGTGTCGTGCATATACAGTCATGATGTCTGCAAGGAATACAGGAAACAGACCATATGCAATGCATAGTATACATGTACATGAATCGCATGGTACCACATGGAATGTAACGAATATCAGAAAATGTAACATGATATACAGGTGACATGATAGCGAATAACATAGCAGCAATAGTAACAATTACGAAGGGACAATAATATACATGAGTAGAGCATGTCATGTGATTTATACAATAATAACAATCAGTACCACCTGGTATTTTAGTCAATCTCTTCCAGTGTCCCATACCACTAGCAGTTCATACTGGAGCCCGCACTCCAGTCGAACCCATCCGGACATGGCGTACGGATACCATTATCCAAACGAGAGAGTAACCAAATAACAAGTGTTCCCGACGTCACTATTGTGTATACTGTTTTATTATGTTACTTGGAAACTCATGGTCGAGGAGTTCTTATCGGGTAGGTGTATCCCGTGCATACCTGAGATCACGGCCTTAAACAAACCCCTGGCTGCTGAGACCAGGGCCCTCCGCTAAGAGGGGAGCATGAATCAAGTAACAAGAGCTCATGGAGCAATTGGTAGGTAGCACTACCGTCCCCTGCAGTGGGAGAACAATATGGATCCAGTACATCACTCGATAAGATCTAATCAACCGTCGAGTCTCCCCCATACCCCAGTTAACTTTATGATCTGATATGTCAAGTGTACAATGTAACAAGAACAACTACTGTACATGATACGGGTAACATGATAACTGGACCAGAGCTCTGTTGATAGCATAGAACAATATAACGAGAAACGGGAACAATATAACAGGAACAATATAATGGGAAACGGGAACAATATAATACAGGAACAATATAACGGGAACAATAGATGTGGGATTCCACACAGCGCATATCAACAGCTCTCATGTCCAGTATCGGGAATATCCGTATCAGTAACAGGAAACAATCATATAACATGACTACAGTACCATGGAACAATAATACATGTAGTATAAACGAGAATCCATATGACAAGAATAAAGAAACCATACATGCATGTGTAACTGTGATATGCCGAGAATCCATATAACGATGATAACAACCAAGAATATGACATGCGGTAGTCCGTGCATTGGTATATCTGTGTACTAATGAAACATCTATGTGTAGCAATAATCCGTGTAATATCTCTGTGATAGTACATGTAATAACAGTGATCAGTGTATCATATAATACCATGTCCAGTGTCCGTGTAATGATGATCCCGGTGCATGCAATACAGGTGTCCTGCAGTCATATCTCGTGACAGTGTAGTGTGATCTGATACCGTGGCTCAGTATCTATGTGACGATAGTTATCTAACTGTGATACAAGACATGAACATGAAATAATAGTGTCCAAACATTTGGT
Organism: Agave tequilana; assembly: GCA_038442645.1. NCBI lineage: Eukaryota > Viridiplantae > Streptophyta > Magnoliopsida > Asparagales > Asparagaceae > Agave > Agave tequilana. The sequence goes on from JAVJIF010002424.1 coordinate 150,686, forward strand.
GAACTAGTGGTCCGAGTGTCAGTGGCTGTGCATGTATGATGACCGTGTCTGAGTTGTCTCTGCCAGTATTTATTGGTATTATAATTACCTCCTTATCTGCATTCTAAATCAGGAAATACCTAACAATATTCTAGGTTATTCATATTACAATGCATGTCTAATCATTACCAGTTAATAATTAATAGTTACTGTATTTTATTCATAATCATGATTTGTCACAGAAAGCAATCAATTCATATCCCTAAACTTGATAAAAGATAATTTATAAAATAAAAACACTCACAAACTAGCCATAGAAAGGTAGCTCTCTTTTCCACGATCACAACGGATCCAGAATCGTCCCAATCGGAGTCCGGATGCTCCTGATATCGCCCGAATACTAAATCATAACAAATAGGGTTAAATATGTAAATAAAATATTAAATGCAAATACTGAAATGTACAGGGGGTTTTCTGCAAATATACCTTTATTGGGTTTCGGATGCGGGTTTGGGCTCATAACGGGTCGGGTTTGGATCCAATACCCGAACCCACTTACTTTAAGTTAAATGGGTATTGGATTTTAACGGGTTTTAACCCAAACCCAAACCCAATATGGGTTAATGGGTTCGGGTATAACCCGAACCCACTCCCCAACACAATTAGCAGCAGCGGCAGCAAATGCTGTGGCTGGCCAGCCCGGCAGCCCGCCGCCGGCGATTTAGCCGCCGGCGGCGGATAAGCCCGAGAGAGAGACTGAAATTGAGAGAGAGGAAGGAGAGAGAGGGAGGAAAGTTGCAGAAGAAGAAGGAGAAGAAAGAGAAGAAGAAGAAGAAGAGGGAGGGGGCAGTGGTGCCCTAGCCGCCGGCGCCTGGCCGGCGGCGAGGTGGCGCGCGGCCACCTCTGGCCGCGGGCGCGGGTCAACTCCGCCCCTGGCCTGAAACAGAGAAGGGGGAGAGTGTGGGTTTAAGAGAGAGAGAGAAAAGAGAGAGAGAGAGAGAGTGAGTTTGAAAGTAAGGGGAGGGAGAGATTTTAAGAGGAAAGAGAGATGAGTTGGTTGGGTTTAGGCGGTGGAAGATTTCTCCAGAGACTTGGAGAAGAAGAGGGAAAAGAAAAGAATAAAGAATGTTTTAATTTAATTAATTAATATTAATTAATATGATGAAAAATTGACTAGTTCCGAATGATGCTCAAAAATTACATAAAATAGAGAATATTATGCTAAGACGGAATATGAAAACAGTTTGATGAAATTCAGTCCGGTTTGCAAACTAAAAATCTCAGAAGATTTCGCCGATACTAGGCGACACCGATTTGGCCAGATTTTTGATAAATCAGAAAAATTCTCAAAAATACCCAAACGTAGCTCATGTGATTCTAAGACATACGGTGAAAGCCGATTCTCAAAATATAACTCCGTTTGTGAAAGAAAAATCATAAAGCCTATTATCGGTATCGGTCGACACTGACTACGGAGATTTTCCAAAATAATCCAGAAAAATTCCAGAAAATCCTGAAAAATTTAAAATATTAGAAAATGATAATTGAAACTGAAATCGGCTCAATCGGACTACCACGGAGGTCAAATCAACAATATACGCCGTATCGCGTACTGATACTGTGATACGTATATCAGGGATCAGGGGTTACATTTCTCCCCACCTTACAAAAAATTTCGTCTCGAAATTTCCCTTCAGGCGTGAGAATAATATTTTCAACCCCAAAGCCTAAAGGTTATGGGTCCACGACACTTTCGCTGCGCACTCTTCTATCTATAAGGAATTCGGGATGGAGAAGTATGGTAGCGAACGAATCCTAACAAATGGGAAGCAGGACGATGCAAGGAAAGCGAGCCTAACAAATGGGAAGCAGGACGATGCAAGGAAAGCGAAAAGGAAATTGGATGTTCTGATTGACAACTGGAAGGAAGGAAGGAATACAAACGAGTCAAGGAATGAATTGTCAAGGTCATAGTATTCTTGTACTCGTTGCTGGACTCCCCAAATTCAGATACAGATCAGTTAATTTGAACCTGATTGTACTGTTGGTAAGAGCCCGAGAATTGACCCAGGTGGTTACCCACACCAGGTATGAACCTAGGCTCTGATACCACTATGTAACGCCCCGATCCCGCAGGTACGGGGACGTTATGGCGACGTACATACGCGAGGTGAAAACAACCTCACGCGTACGTTAAGCCTCAGTACAAGACATAACCTCAATATACACAGGAGTTCCAGCAGGACATAAGTACAAGAATACCTGTAGAAAGGGGTGAGCGATCATAACAGATATATAAACAGAGATAAATAAGATAACAAGAACAAAGCACAAAGATACCTATAAAGGAATCCCGATGGTAAAGTCTACTATGTGAATCCAATGAACTAGCTGTCCGAACGATAACTCGGATCTCCAACCTGGGCACGCAAACCCAGGGTCGTCAGAAAGTGACCTAGTGAGTGGTAAAATGAAGGAGGAGGTAGTAATATATACAATAGTAATACAAGCACGATACATATATATAATACATGATGTGGGACTAGTGATACCATATGATAAGGATATAATAAGCAGTAGAATTAGATAAACATGTCATCTTTTATTATCATCACTACCTTGCCGGTTATCATCGGGTCATGTCTATAGTTGTATCCAGTTTATAAAATGATGTTGTCTAGTGGTGACATGATATAAGTGAACATGCAGGTGGGCATATGCAATATGAACAGGCAGGTGGGCATATGCAATATGAACATGCAGGTGAGCATATGCAATATAACCATCATACAGTGTCGTGCATATACAGTTATGATGTCTGCAAGGAATACAGGAAACAGACCATATGCAATGCATAGTATACATGTACATGAATCGCATGGTACCACATGGAACGTAACGAATATCAGAAAATGTAACATGATATACAGGTGACATGATAGCGAATAACATAGCAGCAATAGTAACAATTACGAAGGGACAATAATATACATGAGTAGAGCATGTCATGTGATTTATACAATAATAACAATCAGTACCACCTGGTATTTTAGTCAATCTCTTCCAGTGTCCTATACCACTGGCAGTTCATACTGGAGCCCGCACTCCAGTCGAACCCATCCGGACATGGCGTACGGGTACCATTATCCAAACGAGAGAGTAACCAAATAACAAGTGTTCCCGACGTCAATATTGTGTATACTGTTTTATTATGTTACTTGAAAACTCATGGTCGAGGAGTTCTTATCGGGTAGGTGTATCCCGTGCATACCCGGGATCACGGCCTTAAACAAACCCCTGGCTGCTGAGGCCAGGGCCCTCCGCTAAGAGGGGAGCATGGATCAAGTAACAAGAGCTCATGGAGCAATTGGTAGGTAGCACTACCGTCCCTTGCAGTGGGAGAATAATACGGATCTAGTACATTACCCGATAAGATCTAATCAACCGTCGAGTCTCCCCCATACCCCAGTTAACTTTATGATCTGATATGTCAAGTGTACAATGTAACAAGAACAACTACTGTACATGATACGGGTAACATGATAACTGGACCAGAGCTCTGTTGATAGCATAGAACAATATAACGAGAAACGGGAACAATATAACAGGAACAATATAACGGGAAACGGGAACAATATAATACGGGAACAATATAATGGGAACAATAGATGTGGGATTCCACACATCGCATATCAACAGCTCTCATGTCCAGTATCGGGAATATCCGTATCAGTAACAGGAAACAATCATATAACATGACTACGGTACCATAGAACAATAATACATGTAGTATGAACGGGAATCCATATGACAAGAATAAAGAAATCATACATGCATGTGTAACAGTGATATGCCGAGAATCCATATAACGATGATAACAACCAAGAATATGACATGCGGTAGTCCGTGCATTGGTATATCTGTGTACTAATGAAACATCTATGTGTAGCAATAATCCGTGTAATATCTCTGTGATAGTACATGTAATAACAGTGATCAATGTATCATATAATACCATGTCCAGTGTCCGTATAATGATGATCCCGGTGCATGCAATACAGGTGTCCTGCAGTCATATCTCGTGACAGTGTAGTGTGATCTGATACCGTGGCTCAGTATCTATGTGACGATAGTTATCTAACTGTGATACAAGACATGAACATGAAATAATAGTGTCCAAACATATGGTGAACTAGTGGTCCGAGTGTCAGTGGCTGTGCATGTATGATAACCGTGTCCGAGTTGTCTCTGCCAGTATTTATTGGTATTATAATTACCTCCTTATCTGCATTCTAAATCAGGAAATACCTAACAATATTTTAGGTTATCCATATTACAATGCATGTCTAATCATTACCAGTTAATAATTAATAGTTACCGTATTTTATCCATAATCATGATTTGTCACATAAAGCAATCAATTCATATCCCTAAACATGATAAAAGATAATTTATAAAATAAAAACACTCACAAACTAGCCATAGGAAGGTAGCTCTCTTTTCCACGATCGCAACGGATCCAAAATCGTCCCAATCGGAGTCCGGATGCTCCCGATATCGCCTGAATACTAAATCATAACAAATAGGGTTAAATATGTAAATAAAATATTAAATGCAAATACTGAAATGTACAGGGGGTTTTCTGCAAATATATCTTTATTGGGTTTCGGATGCGGGTTTGGGTTCATAACGGGGGTTGGATCCAATACCCGAACCTACTTACTTTAAGTTAAATGGGTATTGGATTTAACGGGTTTTAACCCAAACCCAATATGGGTTAATGGGTTCGGGTGTAACCCGAACCCACTCCCCCAACACAATTAGCAGCAACGGCAGCATTTGCTGCCGCTGCTGGGATGCTGTGGCCGGCCAGCCCTGTCGGCGGCGGCCAGCGGCAGCCCGCCGGCGGCGATTTGCCGCCGGCGGCGGATAAGCCCGAGAGAGAGAGTGAAATTGAGAGAGAGGAAGGGAGAAAGGGAGGAAAGTTGCAGAAGAAGAAGGAGAAGAAGGAGAAGAAAGAAAAGAAGGAGAAGAAGAAGAAGAGGGAGGGGGCGGTGGTGCCCTAGCCGCCGGCGCCTGGCCGGCGGCGAGGTGGAGCGCGGCCACCTCTGGCCGCGGGCGCGGGTCAACTCCGCCCCTGGCCTGAAACAGAGAAGGGGGAGAGTGTGGGTTTAAGAGAGAGAGAGAGAGAGAAGAGAGAGTACAAGATTTAGAGAGAGTGTGAGTTTGAAAGTAAGAGGAGGGAGAGATTTTAAGAGGAGAGAGAGATGAGTTGGTTGGGTTTAGGCGGTGGAAGATTTCTCCAGAGACTTGGAGAAGAAGAGGGAAAAGAAAAGAATAAAGAATGTTTTAATTTAATTAATTAATATTAAATTAATATGATGAAAAATTGACTAGTTCCGAATGATGCCCAAAATTTATATAAAATAGAGAATATTATGCTAAGACAGAATATGAAAACATATTGATGAAATTCAGTCCGCTTTGCAAACTAAAAATCCCAGAAGATTTCGCCGATACTAGGCGACACCGATTTGGCCAGATTTTTGATAAATCAGAAAAATCCCCAAAAATACCCAAACGTACCTCATGTAATTCTAAGACACACGGTGAAATCCGATTCTCAAAATATAACTCCGTTTGTGAAAGAAAAATCGTAAAGCTTATTATCGGTATCGGTCGACACCGACTACGGAGATTTTCTAAAATAATCCAGAAAATTTCAGAAAATCTTGAAAAATCTAAAATATTAGAAAATGATATTTGAAACTGAAATCGGCTCAATCGGACTACCACGGAGGTCAAATCAACAATATACGCCGTATCGCGTACTGATACTGTGATACGTATATCAGGGATCAGGGGTTACAGTTTATCTAAAAATTTGGTTTTTATTTTTAATTGGTATCAATATTTTTCAATTGGTATCAATATATTTATCAAAAATTTAAATTGGTATAAAAAACTTAAGTTTTGGTCTTTAAGATTTGATGATATGACAATTGATTGTTTTTTCCTTAGCCCTTTTATTGATGAATTGACAAAAAGAGGAAGAGATATTTGAGTTTATGTATGCATATATGCTTGTTTATATCTTGTTTATGCATATATTGTTTATTGGTTGTTTTCTAACCCTTTTTGATGTATGACAAAAAGGGGGAGAAGTATTGGTGGTTTCATGTTTTGTACATGTTTATCTCATATATGTAGGTTTCATGTTTTGTACATGTTCATATATGTATATGTTTTCATGTTTTGTACATGTTCATGTTTTGTACATGTTTATCTCATATATGTAGGTTTCATGTTTTGTACATGTTCATATATGTATGTATTTTCATGTTTTATACTTGATAAAATAGAGCATCATTTGAGGGAGAGCTTTTATCTCCCTACGATATTTTGTTTTACAGCTTATATGTTTTGTCATCATCAAAAAGGGAGAGATTGTTGGCCCAAAGGTTACAATCCCCGGGTTATGTGTTTTGATGATAAAAAACCATATAAAAGCTATTTAGTAAGTTAAAGAATGAATTTCAGGTTGATACAGGTATTGATGGCTCAAGAGTTCTCAAGCATGGGATATTAGAGTCTAGCTCAAACGTTACTCAACATCAACTATCAGAGACTCCTGCTTGTAGACTCATATAATTTGTTTTATTAAAGAATAGCATATACATTTGAAGCTCAAATACACACATACACAAATTTAATACGTTTGGTTTTTTGGTTTAATCGATTTTGGATTTCAAGTACATATATCGGGTTTTAGATTTGAACAAGTTTTAGTTCTTGATCTGCTTGATATCCTTTTATATTTAATATCATAACTTTTTATTCTTATATTCAAATAACATGATTTAATTTGTATTTTAAAGCTAACTTTCAGATCTAAATTTCTTATTCAATAATCATTTTCAGATTTAAATTTTAAAGATGTCAAATATTTAGTTGAACTCTATTCTTATTCTGAAAACAGCTTACAGTTTCTGATTTAACACCTGTCAGTGGTTTATTGATAACTTTCTAATACAAAATGATATTGAGTTGATTTCAGTTGCATAAAAAGAAGACTTAAAGATTTACAAATTATTCCTCTAATTCTGAATTCGGATATTTCAGGCTGAAAAATGTGCTCAAAGTTGACCAATCTGCCAGATTGACAGTAATGGCTAATTTTCTAGAGGCTAATTTTTAACATATTTTTAAAACGTGTTTAAGTTTAAAAAACGTGGTTAGCTGTACTAGAGGGTCAATTTCTTTCTCTTTTATTTAGGTAAAATTTTTCTACGTTTACTCTTCCTAAATCCTATATAAAGGGCTCATTAGGGTAGAGGTTTTCACAACAACAAAATCAAAGATCAAAAGTTTTGAATTTTCTTCAGAAAGAGCTTTTGTTTAAGTTTTGGGCTATTATTTTCAAAAATTTTCTGAAAGTTTTTGGTTCTTAAAATCTCTCTTCTGTTTTTATATCACTTACAAAATCTTGAGCTTCAATCTTATATATTATTCTCCAGGGTTTTTGTAAAGAAAATTTTTGAAGAGAAAGTTTGTGGTCTTTTAATCATCCAGTGCTTATTGTAATTGTTGTTATGCTACATCTGGACAAGAGGAGTGTGATTGAGGAGTTGGGTACTCCCTAGTGATTGTAATCTTTTGTGAAATTTCTAATGGATCGAAAATCCTTCTGGGTGAAGGCGGGGACGTAGAGCTGGGTGCTCGAACCTCGAAACAAATCTCTGTGTTTGAAATTGGTTTACTTGTGTCTTCTACTTTCTATTCATTCTTATATTGTTGATCTATACTCTTACAACAAGATTGCATTGCGCACTTCAAACTCTTATTTAGAGGAATCACGAGAAAGAAGTTCAGAGCCCTTCACGGGGTATACGGCTTCTAATCTTACTTTGAGTGATCGTTTGCATCATATCTCATTTTTATTTTGCATTGAATTTTGAATTGATTAGCCTTACACCTATTCACCCCCCTCTAGGTATAATTTTAGTATCAAGACGCGAGGGTCAAAACCCGCGTCTCGACATCACTGCAATCTCAAGACGTAGAGCCTGAAGCCTGCGTCTAGTAAGGTTCAGGGTCAGCATCCGAAATGCAAGGCTCGAAGCCCGCGTTCCGACTATAGAGAAACTCTGCGTTTCGGTTATTACTGTACTCATTACTGGGTCAATTGCTGCCCACGTAATGAGGAGATTTAACCCCATTATGGAGGGTTTTTAGGGGACAGTTTTACCCCTGAAGCCCCTATAAATAGCTCAGTTTACTATTGAAGAGGGGGTCAGAAGTTTTGAAAAAATCAGAATCTTTAGCTGAGGAATAAAAAAGAGTTCAACTCTTTAACAACTTGATGAGTACAAGCTTGTTCTTACCACAAGTCTCCTTAAGATCTTATAGGACAGGAGTTGCGCTACTCCGTCCATAGTCTGAAGAGAAGATTCCCAGAAGATTGTGACGTTTACTCGGTCAACGGAAAGCAAGATTCACTTTTCACCGTTATATCAAGAACCCAGTATTAAATAAAGAGAAGATTTGATCTTGAATATCTTCTCTCTTTTGTAATCAGAATTTTTGGGATTGTTGTACAATTCCCTAAATTTTTCTCGGTCCAAACAAGAGATGGCGACTCCTCTAGGGACTACTTTCTCTACTGATGAGCAAGTCGTTGCGCAAGGTGACCTCACCTGCATCAGAAGAATAGTCGAATCGCTTGTCATGGAATTCGACCAGGCAAAGCATGAAGAATTCCTCTTTTCCGGCTCTAAAAGACCTAGGGCGCGGTAGTATTGCAAGGTTTCTTCAGAAATCTGCTCACGGGTCCCTTCGGAGGCTTCCCCGAACGTGGTCTATGCAGATAGCATCATGGCTGGTTGTATCACGCGTAAGACCCGCATTAATATCTCTCACGAGACCCGCGAGGTCAACGTTGCTGATGGTCAACCCAGCCACACCCGTCCTCTTCTACAGCTCCAGGTTACCAGGGGTTCCCAACAACCTGTACGGCGTAACTGAAATGCTGAGTGTCGACAAAGGCGACGCGCGCGTCAATTATAGACGCAAGAAGCTGGAACAACTATCTGTTCAGCAGATACAGAATGCGAGGCTCAAGCCTGCGTCTCTTTTGAGTTACGTCAAACGCTCGAAGTCCGTGTGTGGAGACCAAAACGCGAAGCTCAAATGGCGTGCGTTTCTGAGGCTTCACCTCTCAAACGGACGTTCAGTAGCGCGAGGTCCGTGCCTCTTCTCAGAGACACGAGACCCGCATCTCTACAATAGAACGCGGGACTCAGAAGGTCTACGTTTCTCAAGTGTCGCTAGCCAAATGCGACAATCAACAAGCGAGGTCCGCGTCTCTTCTCAGCAGAGGCACAAGACCCACGTCTCAAAGCCAAAACGTGAGAGCCGCGTCTGTTCTACGGAACGTGAGCTCCGCGTTTCTGAACCCTACGTTTCAGAATTGAGATCAAGGATAGCTCTCAGAAATTGAAAAGCCTGCGAAAATTCGAGGCTAATCTCTTTGATCCCCCTCCGACAGATCTAAGGGATTATTTGAAAAAGAAAAGAAATGCTAATCAGATCGCTCCATCCTGTTATTATGAATGGATCATCACGGCAATGTGTTGGCCCAAAGGCCTTCCACCCTAGTTTTGATGATGATTAACTCATGTAGTTATGTTTGCTAATAATCTTGTGTTGTTTAAGTTTCAGATCATTAACCAAGATATTAGTTGGTGATTAGCTTCAACAAGGAGTTTAGAAGCTTTTCATGTTGATTCCAGGGTCAAAACTTCAAGATCACACATTGCCTAGCCCATGGATGGAGTTTTGGAGCAAGTCAACTTGAAGATGAAGATCATCAAGAAGACTTAGGTATCCATAGTTTAGATAGTGTGTTTTAGATCCATTTGTAAAGTTTAGTATAGTTGATATGCTCAAGTGCACAACACACAAAAGTTTTATGTTTTGGATTTGGTTTTCATGAATAGTAGATCAAAACAAGTTTACATGGTTTTTATGTATATTAGATGTGTTCAATATACATACATGCTTCATATCTTAAACAAACTTATTTTGATATGTCTATTCATGAGTTTTTAGGAAAATCAGATTTCCTATTGGAAAAATCAAGTTTGATAAAAACACAAGTTTTGGTTTTTGGTTTTCATGAATGGTAGATCAAAACAAGTTTACTTTATTTCTATGTATATTAGATATGTTCTAAATATACATACATGCTTTAAACTTGCTAGACAAACTTATTTTGACTATCCTATTCATGTATTAAAAAATCAAGTTTGATAAAAATACAAGTTTTGTTTTTGATACAATTTGCAAGACTCAAAAATGAATTGATATGATTGATATATGTCTTGAAATTTTTATCACTAGTTTGTGTTTTAAAATAAAATGATAAAACAAGTTTTTATGGAAGTTTTAGAAAAGATATAAGTATTTTCAAAATATGATTTTATCAAATTTTCTGTTCCAGGCTTCAACCAAGTCGACTAGTAACCTGACTAGTCGACTAGGGCTGAGGTCGGTCGACCGGGCCGGTCGACCGACGTGCACAAATCTGTGCACGTTTGGAGCCATTAGGGACGGTCGACCGGGACGGTCGACCGGTCTGAGAGCAGAGCTCTCTGTTTGTTTGGGTCGACCGGGCCGGTCGACCGTGGTTGCCCAACGGTCATATTTTAGACCGTTGGCGGTCGACCGGGCCGGTCGACCGTTGCCTGTCAGAGCTGCCAGCTCAGCTCTAACGGCTAGTTTTGTATTGGGCCTATATAAACCCCATCTCTTTGGGTTTTTGGCCATGATTTTCAAGGAGAAAAATTTCTGGTTTCTAAAGTGTTTAAAACAAGTTTTCAAAAGTGTTTTGGGCTTTAAACTTCCAATTTGATTTGTGTTTTGGGTTTTTGGAAAATCAAAGAAAACTAGGTTTCGGGATTTTGATTTGATCTTTCATTTTCTATCTTTCACAAGAGACTTCCCAATTAGTTTTTCTTTGTTGCTTGTTTTCAAAAACACCTTGTTTTCACACTTGAGCTATCTTCTATCCTAATCTATTAGGATCATTTGTTTTGTGGAAAAAGAAAAAGGAAAGAGGTTTGTGGTTGAAAGACACCACCTATTGTAAACCCTTGATTTCTTGGTTGCTCCTTCTTTGGTAAAGGTTGAGGTTGTGATTTGGGTTGTTGGTTTGCTCCCTCTATTGTGAGGTGGAGATTGGTGTTTACTCCCTCTTGGTGAGGTGGAGTTGGTTGTTGGTTTGTATCCCTCAAGTGTGAGGTGGATTGGTTGTTGTATTGGCTACGGGCCTACCCCTCGGTTGTGAGGCGGTTGTTTGAGAGAGGAGTTCGGTACTCCCTTGTTGTACAAATCCTTCTCGGTGAAGGTTCCCTCGGTGGGAGTCCTCGGTGGACGGTATAGTGGATTGGAAATCCTACACGGTGGTGTAGGCGGGGATGTAGAGCAAGGGTGCTCGAACCTCGAAACATATCTTGTGTTTGCGTTTGATCCACTTGTCTCTAAACTCTCTCTTTACATTTGTGCAAAGCATCATACTTCATTCATATCATATTTGCTTGTGTTGAGCATAATTCATATTGTCATATCATATCTATTTGCTTGTGTTGTGCCTTGCATAATTCACATTGCTATATCTTGTATATACTTGGTTGTTTGTGTGTGCCTCACTTGTACCTAATCAACAAGAGCTTCACATAGCACCTCAACCCATTCAAGGGGAATCAAGAGGAGTTAGTCCAGAGCCCTTCACGGGGAATTCGGCTACAGTTATTGATTGTACTAAGTGTGTTGCAAAATTTGCATTAGCTTCCGCATTTAGCGCACTTAGTTTTGCATTTAGTTTTAGATTAGCACTAACACCTATTCACCCCCCCTCTAGGTGTTCTTTCAATTGGTATCAGAGCTAGTGCTCCTGATATTAGGCTTAACATCCTAGGAGTGAGATCCTTTGTTTGCTAATCTATTGTTTGCATTTGCTTGTTTGCACACATATAGTTTACCATGGCTTTCATGACCCCACCTATGTTTGACCCTTCCAACATTCATGTTTGGAAGATTAGGATGACCGTTTATTTACAAACCCTAGGTCATAAAGTTTACCTTGCCATTACCAAGGAATCCTTCCTTAGTGATAGCAATCATATAGGGGCCAATGCACAAGCCCTAGAGGCCATTAGAAGCACTTTATCTAAAGAATATCTTATGAGTGTTTCTAACCTTGATTCCGCTTTTGCAGTGTGGAACAAGTTAACAACAACCACCACCACCTCCGAGCTTCAAGTGCAAATCCAAGAAGAGGAAACTAGTGGAGAATCCGATTCACAATGCTTCATGGTCCAAGGGAATGACTCCCTTGAGGTACATTCGGAACCCCAATTGGATGATAGTGATGATTGCTCTAGTTCTTCATGTGATGATCATGATGCTCATGCCTTAAATGAAGAACTATCTATTGTGTGTGAAAAATTAATAGAAAAATATAAAATTTTGAAAAAGAAAAGTCTAGGACTTGAAAATGAAAATAAAAATTTGCATTCTAGACTTAACAATGTTTTGCAAGAGAAGGTTGAGGTCTATAATGAAAGGGATTCATTGAGATCTCAATTGGAACTTGCATTAAAAAAAAATAAATTCTTAAAATTTAAAAATGATTGTGAAACACTTTTGAAGAAAAATGAGAACTTGTCTTCGAAAGTTGATTTTGTTTTAAAGGAGAATGTTGCTTTGAAAAATAAAATTATTTCCATTTCAAATGATTTAGATGTGTGTTTAAAGAAAAATGTTGTTTTGAAAAATAAGATTGATGAACATGTTTGCCATGCTAGGGTAGTTTCACCTAGATCACCCCTTGCATGCTCCACTTCTTCTATGATTAAAAATGATATAAACATGTTGAAGAAGAAAATGGATTGTTTGGGCTCCACGATGAGCCAATGTGCTAAGAACCATACACGCTTGGAAACCTTGGTTCGTAAGAAACAAGTTTCAACTTTTATGCATGCATACCCTCCACGGCATACACATGCTCCACACGGACACCATCAACACATGTATGCTCATGTGTACACATGTACACATTGTGGCCGAAAAGGCCATCTTGCTAAATTTTGCTATGATCGTTTACATGTTGAGAATTTAGCAAAGAACTTTGTTTGGGTTAGAGAAGGTACTAACCCTCATGGAACCAATAAGATATGGGTACCAAAGACCACCCCTAAAGTTTTTGATGTAGGTGTGGGCTCTCACATGACGTGAGAGTGATGACACCTTGGAGTGGATGTGTTCCGAGCTTCAAGGAAATCAATTGGATGCATCATTTTCAAGGGAAGGTTTGGTGGAGAGGACCACCTTTGTTTTGGAGAACTAGAGCGGTGCCCTCATTGGTTTTGGTATCGAATCTCTAACTCCTTATGTTTACATGCTTTTCATGTTTATCTTTCATAGCATGATTTGATGTTTAGTGATCATCATGAATATGCCATGTTAATTAGATTAGTGTTATACTTATTAGTTGGTTGAAACATCCATGTTTTATATGGACTTATATTTTTGTGTTTTCACCTTGGTTAAACTAATTTGTATGACTTAGATCTAATGCACATGCAGGTACATATTGATCATATATAATTTGTATTTCATATCTTTGATGTTTATAGCATGTTTCATTATTTGGTGATTATTATGATAATGTCATGTTCATTAGATCCTTGACATGCATGTATAGCATTTTGAGACACCCATGTTTATATGGACCCATACTTTGTGTTCTCACCGTTTGTTTTTTAGCTATCATGTTTATCATAGGTTTAATAACATGTGGATTTGCATAATAATCATGTTTAAGTTTATCATGTTAATTTTTATTGTGTTTTGATACTTCATGTGTTGATTACATGTTTAGATGTTAGTTTTCATTAAGACCAGGCATATATTCGTGCATATAGTAGGCCACAAATAAATCTATATATGTTTGGGCTTGATTGCTTATTTGAACCCATTAAATGTGCTAGTATAGTCTAGTTTTGATGATTCATACATTTTAAACTTGTATTCTCATTTTTGAATTTGTTTTATGAGTTTTTCACTTCATGTATATGTTTGTATTGCCAAACTTTAAGATATACATGTATACCCCTTGAGTCATTTGTCTTTCATGCAAATCTATATATGGACTCAATTGTGTTTAGGGATATGTATGTATACTTATTGTGTTGACAATTCATACATATATCTTGAAATGAAATTTGTTTTGATGAAGATTTAGTTTTTCTTGTTTTTGTGTTTAATTGTTTAACTTCATGTATATGTCTATCTTGTCCAAACTATTAGATATACATGATTATCCTTTTGAGCCACGTGCCTTTCATGCATATACATTTGTGGACTCTTTATGTTTTGGATATGTATGTATACTTTAGTTTGTATTAGACATACATATGCCATGAAAGTTAAATAAGTTTTGATGATTTTCATGTTTTTAGGTAATTTCTATTGAAAATGAAAATCTAGCTTTTCATGTCTTCAAGGAATTTCATATGAGCTTAATTGAATATTTTCATGATTGATGTGTGTCACATACCACTTGTTCACTCACTTTATTAGTTTACTCATGATTTGTTTTCATGAGAATTTGAATGAGCTTTATGAACTTTGAGTGTTTAGTGATCATGTGATTTACATGTGTTTCATGAAAAACAATTTTGTTTTATTCCTTACTTGAAGGATTTCGTACTAGTTTAAAAGATTTTCCATTTAACTAGCTACGGTATTCTTCATTTTGGTAGTGATTTTCAAACAAAACTATATTTTCAAATCTATTTTTGAAAACCCCTACCTTCCAAGGGCGGATGGATGGGAGATCATGTTCATGTATGCTTTAAAAATGAAAATCATTTTAAACTTGATCATGATTGGGAGGATTAGTTATATGAGTTATACCATGCTTTTATTGTTATGTCAATTGGTATCATTGAACTCTTTCAATTGATATCATTTTGATCTTTTTGTATACTCATATGTTTATTGTGTATGTATATTTTCAATTGGTATCATCTATTGGTGATTGGTACTCATTCTATTTCATACACATATACTTGTTTTATTTGTGCTTAAGACATAAATTTTTCACAATATCTTGTTTATGCTAGTGCTTGAGCTTCAATTTTGTTTAAATTGATCACTTTTAAATTGGTATCAAGCACATGCATCATTTTAGTTAGTATTTCATAAAGGGGGAGAAAATTTAATTCTGACTTTCAATTGGTGATTTTTCAATTGGTATTTGTTTCCCACGCCCTTACTTTATGATTGAAAATTTAATATTGGTATCATATGTTTAATATAAAAATTATTTACAATTGGTATCAAAATTTTGTTTAAACATTCAAAATTTATTATGTTTAATATCAATTGGTATCAAGATTTTTCATGTGTTTTTGTTTAAAATTGGTATCAATATTTTTCTTGTTTGTTTCCTTTCAATTGATATCCAAATTGATTGTCACCCCTTATTGACCTTGTTTTTGTTTTAGACAAAAAGGGGGAGAACATTGTTTTATTGTTTTGATTGACAAATAGGGGGAGAAAGATTTTTACCCCTCATTTTATTGTTTTTGATTGTTTACCCCTTTGTTGATGATTGACAAAAAGGGGGAGAATTATTTGAGAGTTTAACATGCATATATAAAAACCACAAATTATTCTATGCATGATTGGTACATATTTATATATGCATACTTATGTTTTTGCATATATTAAGTTTTATGGTATCTAGAGCATCTAGTGTTTTGTTAATATTTTATTAATTTAATTGGTATCTAGAGCTTCTAGAATATGTTTTATACATGTTGATGGGTACATGTTTATATGCATACTTGTGTTTAGTTTTTAAGATATGCATATATGTTTTGTTTTGCAAATGTATGGACATAAGAACTTGATGACTTTTATGATTACTTGACATGTTGTATTTGCATACATGTCATACATTTGCATACATATTTATGAGCTTCATTGTCATATATTTTTTATTTGTTTATGCATGAGTTAAAGGGAGCTTCTTTGAAGCTTAACTTTAATCCATGCATATATAACTCCATGAGTTTTGTCATCATCAAAAAGGGGGAGATTGTTGGCCCAAAGGCCTTCCACCCTAGTTTTGATGATGATTAACTCATGTAGTTATGTTTGCTAATAATCTTGTGTTGTTTAAGTTTCAGATCATTAACCAAGATATTAGTTGGTGATTAGCTTCAACAAGGAGTTTAGAAGCTTTTCATGTTGATTCCAGGGCCAAAGCTTCAAGATCACACATTGCCTAGCCCATGGATGGAGTTTGGGAGCAAGTCAACTTGAAGATGAAGATCATCAAGAAGACTTAGGTATCCATAGTTTAGATAGTGTGTTTTAGATCCATTTGTAAAGTTTAGTATAGTTGATATGCTCAAGTGCACAACACACAAAAGTTTTATGTTTTGGATTTGGTTTTCATGAATAGTAGATCAAAACAAGTTTACATGGTTTTTATGTATATTAGATGTGTTCAATATACATACATGCTTCATATCTTAAACAAACTTATTTTGATATGTCTATTCATGAGTTTTTAGGAAAATCAGATTTCCTATTGGAAAAATCAAGTTTGATAAAAACACAAGTTTTGGTTTTTGGTTTTCATGAATGGTAAATCAAAACAAGTTTACTTTATTTCTATGTATATTAGATATGTTCTAAATATACATACATGCTTTAAACTTGCTAGACAAACTTATTTTGACTATCCTATTCATGTATTGAAAAATCAAGTTTGATAAAAATACAAGTTTTGTTTTTGATAAAATTTGCAAGACTCAAAAATGAATTGATATGATTGATATATGTCTTGAAATTTTTATCACTAGTTTGTGTTTTAAAATAAAATGATAAAACAAGTTTTTATGAAAGTTTTAGAAAGATATAAGTATTTTCAAAATATGTTTTTATCAAATTTTCTGTTCCAGGCTTCAACCAAGTCGACTAGTAACCTGACTAGTCGACTAGGGCTGAGGTCGGTCGACCGGGCCGGTCGACCGACGTGCACAAATCTGTGCACGTTTGGAGCCATTAGGGACGGTCGACCGG
This sequence comes from Agave tequilana, assembly GCA_038442645.1. Classification (NCBI taxonomy): domain Eukaryota; kingdom Viridiplantae; phylum Streptophyta; class Magnoliopsida; order Asparagales; family Asparagaceae; genus Agave; species Agave tequilana. The sequence goes on from JAVJIF010002424.1 coordinate 167,825, forward strand.
GACGGTCGACCGGTCTGAGAGCAGAGCTCTCTGTTTGTTTGGGTCGACCGGGCCGGTCGACCGTGGTTGCCCAACGGTCATATTTTAGACCGTTGGCGGTCGACCGCTGCCTGTCAGAGCTGCCAGCTCAGCTCTAACGGCTAGTTTTGTATTGGGCCTATATAAACCCCATCTCTTTGGGTTTTTGGCCATAATTTTCAAGGAGAAAAATTTCTGGTTTCTAAAGTGTTTAAAACAAGTTTTCAAAAGTGTTTTGGGCTTTAAACTTCCAATTTGATTTGTGTTTTGGGTTTTTAGAAAATCAAAGAAAATTAGGTTTTGGGATTTTGATTTGATCTTTCATTTTCTATCTTTCACAAGAGACTTCCCAATTAGTTTTTCTTTGTTGCTTGTTTCCAAAAACACCTTGTTTCCACACTTGAGCTATCTTCTATCCTAATCTATTAGGATCATTTGTTTTGTGGAAAAAGAAAAAGGAAAGAGGTTTGTGGTTGAAAGAGACCACCTATTGTAAACCCTTGATTTCTTGGTTGCTCCCTCTTTGGTAGAGGTTGAGGTTGTGATTTGGGTTGTTGGTTTGCTCCCTCTATTGTGAGGTGGAGATTGGTGTTTACTCCCTCTTGGTGAGGTGGAGTTGGTTGTTGGTTTGTATCCCTCAAGTGTGAGGTGGATTGGTTGTTGTATTGGCTACGGGCCTACCCCTCGGTTGTGAGGCGGTTGTTTGAGAGAGGAGTTCGGTACTCCCTTGTTGTACAAATCCTTCTCGGTGAAGGTTCCCTCGGTGGGAGTCCTCGGTGGACGGTATAGTAGATTGGAAATCCTACACGGTGGTGTAGGCGGGGATGTAGAGCAAGGGTGCTCGAACCTCGAAACATATCTTGTGTTTGCATTTGATCCACTTGTCTCTAAACTCTCTCTCTTTACATTTGTGCAAAGCATCATACTTCATTCATATCATATTTGCTTGTGTTGAGCATAATTCTTATTGTCATATCATATCTATTTGCTTGTGTTGTGTCTTACATAATTCACATTGCTATATCTTGTATATGCTTGGTTGTTTGTGTGTGCCTCACTTGTACCTAATCAACAAGAGCTTCACATAGCACCTCAACCCATTCAAGGGGAATCAAGAGGGGTTAGTCCAGAGCCCTTCACGGGGAATTCGGCTACACTTGTTGATTGTACTAAGTGTGTTGCAAAATTTGCATTAGCTTCCGCATTTAGCGCACTTAGTTTTGCATTTAGTTTTAGATTAGCACTAACACCTATTCACCCCCCCTCTAGGTGTTCTTTCACAATGCTCTCTGAATGTCACTGCAGCTCACATGTAAGCAAGCAGTCGGTATTCAGACGATTAACCTCATCCTCCCGATCAGCTAAAAAACATCGTTTCCCACAGAAAGAGAACCTTTTCTGATACAGAGTATCCCGAAGTCACTGCAAACATGGCTGGTCTAAACTCTACGCCAAGTAGAAGTAGGAAAAAATAACCGACAACAAGCTTTGATGAGTCTAATAACGAACCAGAAAGAGTGTACCATCATACCCGCACTCGAACTGGCGTAGTAGTCCCAGTTGACTATAGTACCCTAGCCCGGGGCATTGAAGTAAGTGAATCACACTCTGCCATCGCGGAATCATAGGCCTCGAACTCTTCTGTAGAGAAGGAAGCCTTCGCATATATGGCAAACACTCCTGAGGAGACGACCAGGCGCTTAGAACAACAAGCCCAGATCCAGAGGGAACTACTAGATATGATTCGCGCCCAATAAGAATCTATCGATACCCTCGAGCAGATGCTTGCACAATTGCTTGAGGATAAGAAGAAGTCGAAGGCCAAAACTTCTTCTAAGAAGTTTAAAGGCAAGCGGAAAGAAATAGAGAGCTCATCTTCTATGCATATAGAGGAGGAGGAATAGTCTAACTCTGAGTCGCTAAGTCTTCATTTGAAGAGGGAGGCAATTCAGAGAATGGAGGCAATTATTCTAAAAGAATGAATAAACTAGAGCAGCATTTAGAAGCCCTCACCAATCAAAAAGGCCTCCAAGAAGCAGGATTGGTCCGGCCATACCCGGCGAATGGAATCTTGTCCCGTATCCTCCCAAGTTCAACACTCCAACCCTACAGACCTTTGACGGTAAAGGGTCACCAAACAATATATTTACTACTTCAAGTCTCAGACAGGGAATGTAGTAGCAAATGATGCCATCTTGGCGCGTTTGTTCATTGGCACTCTGAAAGGACCCGTCTTTGAATGGTTCATGAAACTCTCAGAAGGTTCCATCAAGAACTGGAGTGATTTGGAGAAGCTTTTCCTTACACGCTTCTCAAATTCAAGGATGAAGCCCTTGATTGGTTTAAGGCATATAAAGCCGAAGCTAAGAACCAACTTGAAAAGAAGGTCAAAATCTTAAGATCTGATTATGGGGGGAGTATACCTCAAAAGACATGACAGAATTCTGCCAAAAGCATGACATTATTCATGAGGTAACTACTCCCTACGCACCTCAATCCAACAGTGCAGCTGAAAGAAAGAACAGAATATTGATGGATATGGTGAATTGCATGTTACTCAGCTTAAGTATCCAGAGAATCTTTGGGATGAAGCTCTCTTTTCTGCCTGTTTTATCCTCAATAGGGTTCCCCAAAGAGACTCTGACATTGCTTCCTATGAATGTTGGAAAGGAGAACTCCTAACATCTAATTCTTCAAAGTCCGGTTGCTTGGCTAAGGTTTCAATATTGAAATCGAAGAAAAGAAAAACGGCCCCAAGACTGTTGATGCTATCTTCATCGGATATGCACTAAATAGTAATGTTAACCGATTCCTAGTGGTTAATTTTGAAATCAGTGAATATCCAACAACACCATCTTTGAAGTAAGAGATGCTATTTATTTTGAAATTATCTTTTCTTTTAAATCTAAAATTCCTAGTGATCTTTCTTGCACTCCTTCTGCCTTTGATATCTCTTTTTCTAGTCTGCTCCTGCAACTGATCATGAACCTAGAAGGAGCAAAAGAACTAGACTCTTATATCTTTCGGTAAAGATTTCTTTACTTATCTTGTGGAAGGTGATCTTAGCTCCTTTAATGAAGCAATGGACTCTTTTGAATTTTTTTTGAAAAGAAGCCATTGACAGTGAGATCAAATTTATAATAGAGAATAACACTTGAATTCTCACTGACCACCTTTTAGGATGCAAACCTATAGGTTGTAAATGAATCCTCAAGAAGAAACTCCGACCCGATGACACTGTAGACAAATACAAAGACAGATTAATTGCCAAGAGTTTCACCCAATAAAGAGTATTGACTTCTTTGACACTATTCTCTTGTTGCCAGATCTCTTCTATCAAAATTTTTTTAGCACTTGCTTCAATTCATAACTTGTTCATACATCAAATGAATGTAAAAAACTACTTTTTTAAATGGCGATCTCGAAGAAGAGATTTATATGAACCAACCAGAAGAATTCATTGCCAAGAGATAAGAAACTGAAGTTTTCAAAACTTGCGAAGTCATTGTATAGACTTAAATAAGCACTTAAACAATGGCACCAAAAGTTTAACAAAGTTGTTGTACAATTTGGATTCACTGTCCATGAACATGACAAGTGTATAAATTCTAAGAAGTTTGACAATGAGTATATCATTTTTTATTTATATGTAGATGATATTCTTATTCTTGAAACTTCTCTTGATGTAATCCAAAGGGTAAATAATTATTTTTTAAAAAACTTTAATATGAAGAATTTAGGTCCTACCAATATGATATTGGGAATGAAAATATCCAAAACCTCTAATAGACTTTCTTTGATTCTAGCTCATAGCATTGAAAGAATGATTCAAAAATTTGATTTCACAACACTAAATTAATTTTTACACCCTATGATGCTTTAATTGTTTTGAAGAAGAACACGGGTGAGCCTGCGTCTAGCTGAGATATTCTCAATTAATAAGTTCACTTCTCTATATTTTCAATAGGAATAAGCCTGACATCTCTTATGCAGTGGTAGATTAAGTAGATACACCAGTAACCCTAATAGAGAACACTGGATTGTATTAGAGAGAGCTTTCAGATATCTTACAGACACAATTGGCTATTATTTGACTTACACTGGATATTTTGATGTTATGGAAGGTTATAATGATGCCAATCATGTCACATATTCTAACAACTTTAAGTTTACTACCGGATATGTATTCATGTTCGGTGGTGCTGTTTTATCTTGAAAATCTTGCAAATAAACATTGACAGGAGCACCATGGAGTCTGAGTTCATTACTCTGAACACAACTCGCTCTGAAACTGAATGCTTAAAGGATATTCTGTTTGAATTCTCTATCATGCAAAGACCCATACTTTCAATCTTAGTCCATACTGATCAAGATCTACCGTTGAGATTCTAAAGTAAGAAAATGCTAATAAGAAGATGAACAGACCTATTCAAATCAGACTTAAGTCTGTTCAGCACCTATTGGGCAAAATTATGATTCTGAACTTTGTAAAGTCCGAAAAGAATCTTTCTGACCCGTTGACTAAGGGTCTTTATAGGAGTGTGGTCCTAGAATCATTGAGGGAGATGCGGTTAGCCTACAGTAGAGTTCACCGACAGCGAGAATCAACCTACTTGAATGGAAGCTGATTTCATGAAAAAAGTCCAATGTGATAGAAACAAGGTGGACTGGTGATACTCGTGTGAAGCATCGATCCGGATATATTTATATCTTATATGTAGTATTTTAGCTACTATGCCTTCTCTATGATGATGATATTCTTATGATACAACTAGGTAAGATTTAGTTTAACTCTTAATAAGTCCAACACATGTAGTGTGGGGGTATAACATTTAGCTGTAGTACTCTCAGAGGATTTAGCTACATGAAAGGAACCGTGATAGCCGCGGTTGGGGGCATGACTGACTTAAAAAACTCTCATGAGTCAGCTATTGTGAGCATGGCCTGTAACGCTCTACCCGCTCGCTCAATAGATGTAAACTTACTGTGTGCATATTCTATCAATATCTGGTAAAAGAGGCTTGTTTTAGGCGTAGTCAAATAGCGATAAATTTACTAAGGAAGATTTCAGGCGTAGTCTACCTGTCCCGAATTTACAGTACGATGTTATTTGATTTCATTCATGTTTTATGATTTGATGATTTGTTTGTTATTGTTGATTTATTTCATCTTCCCTGAAACTAAAGTTTTAGGGGGACTGTTGGATGTGTTTTGAATTTTGAGGGAACAATTAAGTTTCCCTCTCATTTGACTTTGATTATAGTATCATACTAGATAGGAGATGGGAGGTTGAGTAGTGTATATACTAACTCCTCCCATGCTTATTGTTATGAATAGTTGGGCCATGTCACACTTCCCGCGCGCGCACACCAGAACCGAGCCGAGTCTGGCTGGGTTCGGGTACGGGTGGTACGCTCCCACGATTGGCGAAGATGAATGTAGTTCGATTCAAGGGGGTTTTGAACCTGGAAATATTGTCCATTTTATTTAAAATTCAGTTTTAAGATTTTTGAGATTTTCTATTCTGTTTGACCTAGTACTTCAGATCTGCTCGCGTGTATCACAAACCACATGAACGTGTGCATATTGGGAGCGGGGACTACTGTAACTGCCGAACTTTGAGAGGCTATAAATACCGCTTCTCTCATTCATTCTGTTAGAGAACAAAAAAGCAGCTACATTTATTCTATCCTCAACTCTTTTTGTCTCCTCTACATTTCTTTATTACAAAAATTCTGTTGAAGCCTTTTTATTTTTGGGCAACAAATCTCCGTCTGAGAAGAGGCTTAGCTCATCGTCTTGAGCTGGGTGCTAGTGAATTACCGAAGGAGTTTTTACCGTTAGGAGAGGAGGGAGGTTGCTTCAAGGTCTGGATGAGGGACCGACCATCTCTCTTCTAGGGTTTCTAGGGTAGTGTTTTCTACGTGACTACGTCACACTAGGCCAGTATTTTTTTTTTTTTTAATTCTGTTATATTAGTTACATGCTTAGGATAAGTATTTAATTTGGTTAAAGATTTATGATTTAATTTGTTGCTTGTTTTAAAAATTAGAAAATTCTGTTATATATATATCCTAGAGAGCAAGCATCTCATGTTTTTGTACACTGCATCTCATCTGCTGTAATTTGTAATTGCATGTGGATCGTTGTTAATTCTAGCAATCTCCTCTTGAGTGAGTGCTGGAAACAAACTCAATCCATTGTTTTACATTGTTTTTTGCATAAGATTTTACAAATGTGTGGGCAAGCACACCAAATGTTACTGGAGTGGGTCTATGAGTTAAATGCAAAATTTCTTGACATTTGATGTTTAGAGTAATGTTGAAGAAGGAAACAAGAAGAAGAATGAACTGAAATATGATATTAATAAGAACAATGAACTGAACAATGACATTATCATAACAAGTTACTATTATTAGATCCAAAAAACGTTTGAATCTTCTACACTACAGAGATAGAAACCACTTAAATCTGATACATACACAAACAAACTGTTCCAACAGCAACAAAAGAATCTTTCTTCTCACAGAGAATGCAGTAAAACTCTTTCTATCAATCAATTTCTGAAAGGATTATGGTCATCGATGAATGGATTGTTCACGACACAATCTCCACCATAGTTGTTTAGCTTGCCGCTTGCTGCATTCACTCCTTGATTCATCACAGGATGATCCCGAAGGAAGAGATAGTTGGGATGAAAGTTCTCCTCATTCTCTTCGAAAGCCACCCATCTCCCAGAACCAGCACCATTCTTCTGCCTTGCATTGTTCCGAAGGGTCTCCATCTCGCCAACATGATCTTTGAACTCCCTCTTCACGACATCAAGCACGATATCTCCATACCTATCGCACCAAGACCTGCATTGTTGTTCTTTCTCAGTCACCATTTTACCCAGACTAATCAATCAATTTCGAACATTGTGAAATATTTAAGCACATACTTTGGGAGAAATTCTTCAAGTCGGCCTTGTCAACAGGAAGCCTAGTCGATATCGCATCCATTTGATCATCCCTACAAGGGCAATCAAGAAACTTAGAAGAAGAAAAAATTGTTTGAGTTTAGATATAGGATAAGAAAACATCGGTAGAGTGAACTTACGACAGATTGAGATTTGGGTGGGTTGTAGATAGCTCAGATTGGATTCGAGACAGCTCCTTCTTTATGTTATCACCTAGAACCTTATCAATGAAGAAATCCGAAGACGAGCCATCAGAATGAAGCTTCTTCTTGATCCTTTTAGTGTCAGGCCCTTCGCCTATCGGGCTAGCAACCAGAGTGCAGGTGACCGAAGTAGTAGTAGCATCATCCGATCTCTCCCCCGAAACGAGATAAGGAGTGGCAGACTCATCCTCTTCAGAACTCGCCCTCTTCCATTTCTTGAATCCATCAAGCCCCCATTGCTTCTTCACAGGAGTGGTCTTCTTCTTGCTGGTTGCTGCATTTGCATCCTCAGCTTTCTGTTCTTTATCGAACAACGAGCGAAAAGGCTTCCTTTTAGACTTCTCGGACTTGGGGGGTGGTGCCATGGGTGAGCTCTCAGGCATCATGATTGAGCTGCTGGTCTCAGTGTTTGCAGCAGCATTCTTGATTGAACTGGGTGGCTCTTTCTTGTCCTTGCCTCCTCTCCAGTTGATGAAGGATTTTATCGGTGTCCGGTGCTTGGCCTTTTCGGCTGGTGCCGGGGACTCCTTGTCTCTCAGCTCTATGACTGACCATTCTTCTTCCTCTGGAGCCATTGAAGAATCGCCGATGATTATGTCTTTGCAGTCGAGCTCGACACCTTGAACCGCGAGACGCTGCAGCAGTGGCCTCTTTGAGGAGTGGTACTCATCAGCTGAGATGCATTTGGCATATAACAGTTCCTGTAAAAACAAGAAACTGAGAAAATCTCACATATATCTGTACAAAATTTGTTAAATTGAATGTAATGAAAACAAATTGTGAACAATGCCCATTTCAAATTATCAGACAGTTACCGCCTTTGAACTGTTCAGAAAGATAGAATTCTGAAATTTTCTGTTAAAAGAACATATTTGCATCAATTCCTATTAAAAAGAGCAAGAAATTGAGAAGATTTGGCTGAATTTATGATCCTATCTGTGAGATCACAGATCATAGCCAACATGTTTGATATAATCAGCCATACAAAATTGTTAAAATTGAATTATAAAGAAAACAAAATGTGGACAATGCCCAAATCAGATCTCATCAGATACAAACTCTGAAGTGTTCATAAAAAATGGATTTTTGACAATAACCCAGTTTTTCTTGGCAACCAAATTTCATCTTTAAATTTTAATTTATCCTTTAAATCTCAGCAGAGGTAAAAATTACATAAGATTAATATCAGTTTATCACTTAACCAGCAAGAACAAGGGATTAATTGGCTTAACTGACTAAAAAGAAAATTTGTTAAATCATATCAAAGTCAATCAAAACCCAACAAAACCAAGAAATTGAGCATACCCATTTACATTCAAATTAAACGAAAACAATAAAAGAAAAGAAAAGAAAAGGGCCTGATTTCACTTTTTCCAATGGGGTTACCTGCAAGAACAAGAGCTTGTCCCTGATCAAACCAACAGGCTCCTGCTCACTGGGAGAAGCAATGAGGGTATCAAGTAAATGGGATCGGAACGCTGAGACCTCGGCCTCGGGCACAATCCCTTCCTTGTGGAGGCCAATGAGGTTGAGGATCTTGTGGAAGGAGTCCTGCTGCCACTTGAGATTGTCAGACTGCTTCTTGGCGAGCTTTTGGTCGGCGGGGAGGCGGCGGTTCTTGAGAGAGAAAGGGAGGAGGATGGACTTGCAGAGAGAGGTGAGGGTGTCTTGGAATGAGGAGTAGTATGCTGGAGTGTAAGTGTACACCATTTTTTTCTCTCTGATTTTTGTTTGAATTTTCTGATTTTGATTCTTTCTTTGATTTCTTCTTCCTCTTCTTCTCTTTTGGGAGCAGCTGAAGAGAGATTGGGATTTGAGAGAGAGAGAGAGAGAGACGTTGAGAGGGGAGTTTTGAATGGATTTTGTTTGATTTTGAGGGTTTGAAGATTTTAAATTTTGTTGGGAAAGATTCTGCCAACGGTCAGAAGAACTAGCCGTTATGGGGAAATCGGAGGGGCGTGGGGGCTGTTGTTTTTTGCATAAAGGCCCTTGAATGTGTGTGTGAAAAAATTAACAAAGGTCAATAATGGGTGAGGCTTTTAGCCCAGCCCATGTTAAGGAGAGATCAGGCCTTTGGGCCTCAGAATGATCAGGTCCATAAAGAGACCTCAATGGAGTCACGACACGGCGGGGGTGGGGGGGTGGCGGGGGGTGGGGGGGGGAGGAAGGATCATAGGTTTTTAAAATTTAAAATACTGTACTTTTGGAGGAAAATAAATTTATAGGAAGGAAAATTTGACTGTACTCCCCCAAGAATAACTTATTGCATTGCGACAGTCTGTGGCTAAAAATGTAAAACTTGCAGGCTGATTGTGCAAAAGTTTCAATAAAAAATGAATCCGAGGGGTTTTTTTTATTATTGTCCATAACTGTGCAAAACGCCAATACGAACTTCTGCACTGTGCAAAGACTCACACGCGTCAATCGTCCCGTTTGAATTTGAATCGGGCGCAAGTACGGAAAAGAGGCGATCAGCTTCTTGATTAAAAACAAAAAGCAAGAAATAATCGAAACTTGACAGCTTGAGAGAAAATGGTGATTGCTGCTATTGAGAGAGAAGGGAAAATGGTGGTGGCTGCTGCTGCTGAGAGCAACTCCAGCGACGACGAGATCATGAGGCAGAGAGTCCGAGAGAACCTCAAGTATCTCGAGGTAGAGGAGAAAGATAAGCAAAAGCTTTATTTTCATTATTTTATCTCAGAAAAGAACTTTAATTTTCCTTCATTAATTTTTCTTTCCCTTTTATTTTTTTTGGGTAAAGGAAACAACTTATTCCCATGTGAAGAAATAAGACGATGCGTTCTTGCTCTTTGATGAGAAACCCATTTTCTTTTCTTTTTTGAATTTTTGAATTTTTTTACCAATATCTAATTGATTCTAATCTTTCTAGTGTAAGTGATTTTACTATCAAAATGAGGTCTTTTTTGTCAAAATGATCTTTTCTTTGATGAGAAACCCTTTTCACAATTTAATATATATATATTTTTTAACTTGTTGAAAAAGTCCTCATTCTAGTGTAAGTGATTTTACTATCAAAATGAGGTCTTTTTTGTCAAAAATGATCTTAGATGAGAAACCCTTTTCACAATTTAATATATATATATTTTTAACTTGTTGAAAAAGTCCTCATTCTGTTCTGTCTTTTACAATTATTATATACGATTACCCACCCTTTATGCTAGAAATATAACAAAAGAAAAGAAGTGAAAACAGATGAGAAACCCGCAGTTACAGTTAAGTTCTCACAATTTTTATTTCAATTATAATTTCCCTTTATGTTTGGGAATAACACATTCTGATTCTATAAGAGAATTGTAGTCTGTTAAAGTTTCATTTTGTAATATTTCTCTTCGGATTCTAGAAAGAAACAATTCTTTCAATTCTTCCAATATTGAAGATGTGGTTTTGAATCTTTTTGAGGGAAAAAACACTTGGATTTGTTTGTTGTTGTTTTCTTTCGCAATAGCAATTGGTTGGTTATAACTTATAATGTGATAGATTCTTCAGATGCGCGCGCACACGCATTATAATATGGTTATAATTTGTTTCTTATTGTTCTTTCTCATTAACTAATTCTGTTGTTCTTTCTTAAACAAGGAGCTGGGAATTTCAAGGGATTTCCTGCAGTTTGCAAAGATAGAATACAAGCTATGGGTAAGATTAGCAATCATTCCCACTCATTCAAATTTTCTCCGGATTTAGATAAATTTGGATCTAAGTTTGAGTATTTTGATTTGTTAAGTTAAAGAAAAGTTAAAGAAACCCACAATTCACTAAATAAAGATTTTCATAGTCTTCTTTCAAATTTGCATAATTTATCAATTCCATTGCTGGCTCTCAACTCCTTTCTCAGAAAGAGTACACCTACACCTATGCAGTTAAATATATGTCACTGAAGGAGTTTTTTTTTAGTAAATTAGTACAAGATTTAACATATGGCACCATATCAGTAACCACTACTATTTAAAATCAAGGCTCTGTTAGGAGCACTTCGGATATTGGCTGTCGCCTTTGTTTTGCAGGAATGTAATACAAGTCCCAAACAGCATGATATTATGCAGCACCAAAGTTAGGATTTGAAGTTTGTCTTGAAGAGAACTAAGCCTTGTCAATACAGTGATGACCTATGATATCTTTCTAATCTGATTGGATAAGATTGGATTGTGACTTTATATCACGTATTCATGTGTCGTCGTGAATATGTTATCTCCTATGATATGTAGGGCACTTTCCCCAACCTTTGTTCACCACAAAAATATGTAGGGACTAGGAAAATAAGTAAGCACGCCCTTTTAACAAAAGCTAATTGTCTAACTCATAGTACTATTTTAGGTTCTTTCATATGTGCACAATAATCCAATACATATATTTATATGAGTTATTTTTTAAGAAACACACGTGGAGCTGTGTTTTCATGTCTGAATTTTCAAGGGTTGCCATATTTGTGCCCACGTTGAAGTATGACACTCATATCTGTGCCTACAAATCATAGGTTATCTCAACTATATATTTACAAACAATACTTTTTTCTATCCTACACACACACACACACACACACACACACACAAAAAAAAAAAAAAAACTATACTTTTTCATTTTCTAGTCTTTAACTTTATAAATGAGAACATTCCACTAAAACAAACCTTTATAATTGAACATGTAAGCATAAGCATGATTGATGCAAGCATTGCTGAAAGGGCAGGTATTTCAATCTTAGGTAGTTTCAAGGAAATAAAAGTTAACTAATTGTTGTGCACATTCTTGGCGATGACTACTGCATATATTAGAGACAATGCAATAGTTAAACATCTCCTGGACAAGCATCTTTGCAGCTAGGTAGTTTCTTAAACCTTCTGGAGGTTATAATTCTTTTGTATTTGTTAATTAATATCCAGTTAGACACAGGAATACCAAAAGATTATCTTATAATTGTTGGGATTTGTGCGAACAAATAGTCCCACATCGGCTAGACATGATGATGGTATTGGGTATATAAGGATTTGGGCTACTCTACCTAGAAGGCTAGACTTTAGTGTGGTTCTTTCAAGTGTGTGGGTGGTGTTCGATCCCTAGGACGCAAAGGCGCGGGCGCTAGTGAAAGGAGCGCTAGAAAGCTCCTGTAAAACTAGTTGGCTCAGTAGTGCTCTTTCTCTAAGGTGCAAACAAATAGTCTCACATCGCCTAGACATGGGGATGGGATGGTGCCTCAAGTCCTTGCAATAATAAAGTAAATGAGGAACAAAGTTGGACTTCTCATTTTGAGGCAAACAAGGGAGATTAATAGTCATACTACAAATAGTCAATATTACCAACATATACTTTCATCTTAATCGTTCTCTAAATTATCCAAATTGTCAGCATTTTCCTTGATTTAAGGGTTCATGTCAATTGGTTGAATTGAACCTTTTCACTTCCTATAGAACTATTTTTGGAGGAAATACTTCCTCGAGAACTAGATGTATCTTGTTCCATAAGTTTTCTTCCAGGCTGTATCCTAATCAAAAACAAGTCTTACCATATGGTATCTGGTATCATTTATTGGATTTCATACCTGATATCATTTCTTGGGTACAAATTAGATTTGGATGTGTTTTTGGAAAGAAAACCTAATATCCATATTTGATAGGAATAGATACAGGTAATGAACTGAATATTGACAATCATATCTGATACAAATTCATATGGATACATACCAGCAGAACCGATGGAAGGGATGATTAAATTGCAGATCTCCATTAATTACGATGCACCAACATAGTTTTGTGACAGCAGATTTAGTAATGTGCGACGTAAACCTATATATGCGTCAATCTGGTGAGTAGAGCATATCAAATTAGGGCAAGTTAAAAGAGTGCAGGGGAGATCGAAGAAAACATGGATGGAAGTGATACGACAAGATATAGAGGCTAAAGATCTTAATGAATGCATATTGTTGTGCCCAATCTGGCGTAATTCTCTTTTGGTTCATGTAGCCTACCCCAAATACTTGGGACAAATGGCTTAGTTGTTGTTGTTGTCGTTGTAGATTTAGTAATGGGTGAATATATCTAATATAAGTAATTATATACCAGAATCCTGTTTTTTATATTAACACAATGCAATCGGAATCTGGGTCTAGTAGGAATCCTGCAACAGAAGTGGACCCAAACTAGGTACTCGACTCTGTCACATCCCAATTTTCTAAGGAATTATGTTGATGTTATTGTGTCACTTCTCAGTTTGTATCTGATAGTGAGAATTTAGCTCATATGACAATGAATAATTACCAGTAACAAAATATGTTTGTGAAGGCATATTTCTCCCCTTAATTTTACTCTTCCACCTATATGAATGCCTATCAGATCTGATTTGTTAGCTCTACATTACATGAATCTGCTTAAGTCAGAAGGAAGAATTGATGTGCAGGCAGGAAATGCCAATATTTTTTTTTTACAATTTATAATTTGTATGTTGTTAACCTTGCTCACATCAAGATAAACAATCAGAATAACTTCTATTTAATAAAATCAAGCCAGATTACTGAAGTTCTTAAAAAAAATGCATCAGGTTGATGATGATGATGAAGAACCGAAACTTAGGTATTACCGCAAAGGTACGACTTATTATGAGCATACTATTTATCATTGCATTTTATGATGTTGGGTCATTATGTTGCTAAGTTGGAAATGATCTTTCCGGCAGTAGCTCTACAAACCAGAATGCTGGAAGAGGATACACTGGAAGAATTGTTTCAGACAAGCAACGTGCTGCTGCAATAGAGAGAGCAGAGAAACTTCAGAGAGATTTGGAGTCTCACCATCACTCATTCGTTAAGCCCATGGTCCGATCACATGTATCCGGTGGTTTTGGCTTGTAAGTTAAATCAGACATATTACTGAAATGATTCTTCAACTTCATGTGAATTCAGTGACCCTCATGTTTGACGTGTTTATGCTTGTATGATCAAGGGCCTTCCAAGATCGTTTTGTGTGGATAACCTTCCCTCTACTGAGTTGAGAATGATATTAGAAGATGCAAAGGGTAAGGAACACGGTGTCCTCTATCTTGGAAGGAAGAACGGTCTTAGTGGTGGATGGAGAGGCTTCGCGATAGACCATAATTTGGAAGATGGGGATGCATAGTGTTGAGCTAAGTCAGCCAGCAAGATTTAAGGTACTATTAAGTTTACCATGTTTCTTTTTTATTGATTGCATTCAGTGTTAAAGTTCAGTATCTTATAATCTGCAACCATCAGTTCATATTTTGCTCCCTGCATCTCATAACTTTTGACGGTTTTAGTGTGGTTTAGGTGCCTTTGCTCTAAAACTATCTATGAGAACTATTAACAAAAAGAAGCCAAACTATCCATTATCAACTATATTGCATCAATTATTGGATTGTAGGTGAAGTTAAATATCCTGACCTGTTCCTTTCTTGTATCACATTAGGTACATATCGTGAAAGCAATCGAGGAGGAATCACGTGAAAGTGAGGAAGTTACGGATGGTGACACTGCAACCGGGAAGAATGAAAAATCCAAACTAAAGAAGGATGTCACCGCTGCAGCAGCAAAAACTGAAAAAAACAAACTGAAGAAGAAAGATCAGCCTGTTTCACAAAACGGCCTGGTTCTCCAAAGAAAAGGGGGAGGCCAGCAAAGCACACACGTCTATAGTAATACACATACCATGGAAACTTGCCTCCTAGCTGACATTTTTGGTCTGATCACTCTTGTACCATGGAAACTTGCCTCCTTGTTATTTATGTAGCAGCAAGAGTTCATACATGACTGATGAGTTACAGAAGTAGAGTAGCTTGATTGGGATGTAAACATCTTCATTTTTGTTGGTGCAAGCTATTTCTAAGAGTTCATCTGTTTTCAGCGAATCCAATTTTAAGTTCTGCGCAATTAGAATGGTTTTTGATTGATTTTACTCGAGATTTGTAACAAATTTAGTTGTTTTATTTGACTATTTTATAGTAGTATTTCTTTTTTCCAGGGAAATCCTATTACATGTGTTCTGCACATTCAATTTCCAAAATTTATCTTCTTGTAATCTTATGGTAGTATTTTGTTGCTGTTCTGTTAGGCTACCAATTCCAAGTTTGTTTAGGTTTCAACCAGCAAAATTCACATCAGACTTTAGTGATTGAATTGATATGAAAATTATTGATTCATGATGCTGTTTTAAATTCCTAGTATTATCATGATATTAAAACTACATGAATGTTCTTTTTTACATGTTACTGTAATACCATTTTTTTTACATGTTACTGAATTATGAATGAAAGTTATAGAAGCCTGAGAAAAAATAAATAAATAAAATAGTTAAGAAAATTCTTTATTTTTTATTGCCATGCATTTTTGCTCATTCCTGTTATTAGTAGCTCTTGATTCTTGGCTGTTTAGAGAAAGTTAAATAAGGACAAACATGTTTGCTTTATTAGGTCCCAATACCCTAATGTCAGGGCTTTGGTTTAAACCCTAAGGTTAGAATCTAACCTAACAAACCTTTCTCTATTTTGCAATCTTGTCTTAGGTTTTTGGTCACATCTTTCTTTCTTTTCTTTTCTTTGAACTTTTTGTATTTTTTTTTTTTTTTGGCTTAATATTACTAGAGCCACTCTTTCTTCATCTAACCTAATTCACTAACCAATTTGGTTTAGTTCCCATTGTTGTCGTATAGGTCCAAATCACTGAGTCTGCACTTGACCTGCTCCACTTGCAAAATTGGCTGGTTTTGACTCGAGTCTTAAGTTCTAGAACCTGAGCCTATTTCGGCTGAGTCAACTTGAAGTATTGGACCCTTAAACTTGAAGAAGTAAGCTAGCATCTGGCTGTTTCTTTTTTACATATTTGAGAACACAGTTTCCAAAATAATTCAATAAATAAAACAAAGAGAAATTTTTTTTATATCAACTGCCTTTTGCGGCGTCAAGTTTTTTTTTTTTTAAGAAAAACTGTGAACCAAAAGTCCCCGCGCTAGGGGTGGCCAACGGGACGAATTGGGTGATTCGTCCCGTCTGGCCAACGAATCCATGACGAGACGGGTTGGACCCGTCTCGTCACGAATCCAAACGAGACGAATCAAGAATCGGGGTAACGAATCGGGTCTTTGACCCGATTCCTTACCCGGATTCGCCGAGACGGGTTAGACCCGTCTCGCCTTTTATTATTATTTTATTTTTAAAATTTCAAAATTTTCATGATAGGTAATTTTTTAACTTTTTGAGGGTTTAAAAAAAATAAAAAATAAAATAAGGGTCCGAAACTAATTTTCCCGTCTCACATATATAATAATATAGGACTTAAAAAAAAAAAAAGAAAGAAGAGGGGTCGGGGAAAATTTTCCCCGACCCGATTCGTCCCGTGATTCGTCACGGGACGAATCTGACCCGTCCCGTTTAAACGGGACGGTCAACTCGGGTTGAACCGCCCCTAAACGGGGCGGGTCCGGGTCGACCCGCAACCCGCCCTGTGCGACTCAAACGGGTCGCACAGGGCGGGGCGGGGCGGGTCGAAACGGGTCGACCCGCCCGCTGGCCATCCCCCACCCCGCGCTTCATTAAAAAAAACGGTGACTCGAGTCTTAAATAATGGGTCTATTTTGTTGGTTGACCAAATGTGTAGGATGTCTTTTGGCTTGCCTCTTAATGGCGCTGATCTTGAAATTTTGGAAGAAGGATGAATATCTTTCTATCAAATTTTATTTTCATTTATTTCACATCCAATTTTGTGCAAACTGAAAGATAAGAATGCTTGGGTGATTAAACATAATCTCTTAAAATCTTTCTATTTTTAATCTAACACGGTTTATACGATGCTTTCAAATCTTTAATTTTTTCACATAAATCTTGAATTATTGATATAGTTGTCTTATGCCAAGACAAAAAACTATTCCATGTGTCAGATGTGCGTGCACCCCGAGCTCCTCATTAAATAAATTTGTCAAACCAAACATATACATGCATACAGGCCCGGCCTGGCCCTGGACCAGGGCACAAGCCAGGGCCCAAAAACTCAGGAGGGGCCCAAACTCGAGACATGCTGCTTCTTCTTAATTAAAGAAAAGAAAGCACTCGAACGAGCTCAAAGTGATCATCTTTGAGGAGTCCATGCTTTCTTGAATCCCTCTCCTCCTTCCCCAAGCCCAAGTCCCACCAGCCCAATTCCAGCCCCAAGACCCCTCAAGAAGTCCCGGCCTCAATAGCGCCGTCGAGCTCCGCTGGCGGCCGGAGGAGGTTGTGGTGTTCGAGTTCAGATCCATCGCTGCGTCGGGCGAGAGGGCGACCCTGGATGGCTACTGCCCCGTGTTCGAGGCCCTCGCCTCGCCCGTCACCGCCAACCCCACAAGCCCCGACTCGAAGAAGAAAAAGAAGAAAAATTCGAAAGCGATGATGATGATGATGATGAGAAAGGTCCCCTCCGTTCGCTGACGCAGCGACGGAGAAAGACCTGAAGCACCTCGCGTTGCTGGGGCTAGGGGTGAAGGTGATGGAGGAGCTGCTCCAGCAGTGGCGGAGGCGAAGATCGCCTGGCACTGCAAGGAGCCGCCCTCGCACAAGTTCGCCACGCTGATCAGAATCCTCAGAGCGTAGAGAAAATGGATTCAGCAGGAGGATGTCACTTATATTGCTCTGCACTCCATGCAGATTCGAGAGAATGAGGCCAGTATCAGGTTAGTGTCTTTTTCTCCTCGATTGCACACCACCTGTTTGTTAAATTTACTCTTTAAGTAATACTCCGTTTCGTATAATACTGATATCAAAATGCGATTTTGACGTTGGGTGGCCCGTCAAATTCTTCTTGGTTTTGATAGCGGCGAAGATTAGTAACACCAACATCAATTGCCTTTGCATAAAGTTAATATTTTTTTTGATGCAATCATGAAGAATCATATGTTTGTTTCATTTTGCTTCTCTTAATACATATCGTTTTTCTTCTGTCATTCAACTCAAGATATGATTTTAACGCTCTGTTTCTCTTCAAATTATTTTTCTTCTTGTGAAATCTTCTTGTTATCGATGATGGTGAAGTCATAAAACCCACATCAATAATTATATGATGAAGAAAAAAAAAAAATTTTGCTTTGATGTAACTGTGATTAGTGTGTTTAGAGACACAATTAGAATTTTTGCCCAGGCATTGAATTTTTCATGGCCGGTTCTACATGCATACCAACTTTAAGTTTAAAAGCTATATGTAGTTAGAGCTACAATATAGTTCAATTACATTAAAATCTCATTTGGGTGAAACAAACAGTATATGTGAATGCAACAATTTAGTAGCATGTCTATTCTTCCGCAACTGATACAATAAGAGAAATTTTCTTTGTATTGTATCAGAAAGAAGAGGGTGAGAGATACGCACTTTATATTAGAAAAACATGTGTAATTTTGATAACAATTGGTTGTAGAATTTAAAATGAACTCTAATTTGACAGCTACTAAATTGTGTATAATGTTCTCTTTTTATTTTTTTCCCTTAGGAATTTGGAGTATAACCACATATTATGCAAGTGGAACAGATTGCAAATTTTACATTATTTGTTGAACATAAACTCAATCTTTCGGGGTTGTTCGGATTTAAGGAGTGGGCGGAAATGAGAAAGTGTAGAGTTATATATATATTTTTCTTTTGAACATACGTTTAAAAAATGAGAATTTGTATGTATTTTTTTTGATATTTAATTGATAGTTTAGAAATCGTAAGTAATGACACACTTGTAATAATTTGTGAGGTGCCACCATCATCATCTCTTCTTTTCTTCTTTCTTTTCTTCTTTTTTTTTTTTTTTTTCTCTCAAACCTATAAAGATCCCCCACTTCCGCCTCTTGTCTCCGCATCCAAAAGTGCCTTTTATCTTTCTTCCCTCTACCTCTCAGAATACCTAACCAGAGGGGGCGAAAAGAGCGTCACCTTTGAACCCTACCCCCCAAAAATGTCATCTTTGGACTGCGACTCCCCTTCGTCGTCTCTGAAGCACAAGATCCACTCTGCTGCTTCCGCTTCTTCTCCGCCGCCACCGAGCTCGACGACGACGGCCATCCCCCATCCCTGATCCGTTCCTCGTCCACCTGGATCAGATCCAAGGCCCAAGAGATCCCGGAGATCAAGGAGAAGTGCTGGATGATGATCTCGCGCGTGGGGTGCCACCACCGGCGAGGTGGCCAGTTCGCCGACTTTAGGTACTATTCGCTGAGCTACGCCCTCAACTTCGACGAGGGGACCGGCGACGACCTCGATTTCGCTGACGAGGACGAGTTCCGGTACCGGAACTTCTAGTCGCGGCTGCCGGAGCGGCCGCGTGCGGCGGCCATAGGCGTCGCGTGCAACTAGCCAAAAGCTCTAGACTTTCTCGATTTGTGGGGGCGGTCGGCGTTGTGTACATATATTTGTCATTTAATTTCCTGCGTTATTTGCGACCAGAGATCTGGATGTCTATTGAAATTTAAAGGCGAGCTTGAAGATTTGTTTCGTTCAGTTTTTCTGAGAATTGAACAGACAACTTGTCCTCCCTCCCCCTTCCCCTTTTTTTGGCTAAGGTGCGGCGCCGGTGGCATGGCACGTTTCTGGCGGTTGTAACCGCCGCTTAGACGTCGCGCGCCGGCGGTTTAATTTGTGGGAGTTTAAATTTAGTTCATTTTAGCAAAATCAGCTGAAGGGTGATCCACCCCCCAACACCCCCCCCCCCCCCCACCCCCCGCCCCCCCACCCCCAAACAACCCCCCAATTTGTGGGAGTTTAAATTTAGTTCATTTTATCAAAATCAGCTGAAGGGTGATCACCCACCCCCCCCCCCCCCCCCCCCCCAACCCCCCCCCCCCCCCCCCCCCTAGGGGGGAAACTTACATATAAAATTTATTTATCTTAACTGTAAATTTTCATCCGTAAAAGGAAATGAGCAGCAGTGACATCGTCAGAGGAGCAGCGCTGCCCTTCTCTCTCCCCTCTAATCTCCTTCTGCCTCCCTCCTCTTCTCTCCCTTTCAGACTCTTTCTCTTTGTTAGAGATATCATTGATAATACATGATTGGTGTGAAATATGTGATCAATGTGAAAGAAATTATCAAAAAATCAATCAAATTCTAAAATCTCTCCATAAAGATGGAGCACATGGGACTCATGCACCATATGTTTCTCTTCATTATATCTATCTCTTCGTGTTTGGTGGGAAAAATTCGTGTAAATTTCCTTAAATCAATGAAGAATTACAACGGATCAATACTCTGATTAGAAGAGAGGAAAGATACTCAAGCTTAAATCTTTCCTTTGTTTAGTACTGGTTCTTGATGTGGCAATGGAAAATGATTCTTGTTTTTCGGTGACCGGTGAACGTCACGACCTTTCAAGAATCTTCTCTTTGGACGGTGAACGAAGTAACAGCTTCTGTCCAACCAAAAATTTCAAAGAGACTGTAGGTAAGAACAAACTCATACGCAGCAAGTTGTTAGAAGAGTTGAACTCTTTTTTTTTTAACTGGAGATTCTGCTCCTTCTAAGGCTTACAACCAAAGTTCTTCTGACCAAAATTTTCCGACCCCGCTTCCATAGCAAATTGGGCTATTTATAGAGGTTTCAGGAGGTAAAAGTGTCCCCTAAAAACACTCCATAATGGGGTTAACTCCCTCATTTCGTGGGAAGTAATTGACCTAGTAATGAGGGCAGTTATAACCGAGACGCGAGCTTTGAGCCTCGCGTTTTATCGCGAGTTTCAAACTCTATCAGTGCCGGTGCCGGCTTCAGGCTTTCGCGTCTTGATACTGTACTGATGTAAGGACGCGGGCTTCGAGTCGCGTCTTGGCTATTACCGAGCAGATTGGACGCGGGTTTCAACCCTCGTTCTTGGTACTGTACTGATGTTGAGGGCGCGGGCTCCATGCTCTGCGCCTTGGCATTATACGGGTGGCTATAATTAAGCCCGCGTCTGGAGTTTGGATCCTGCTTTCTGATGACTTATCTTTAGTGATTTTTGGACAGTCTACAGTGGTATCTTGTCATTATATAAATAATTATATTTCTCCTTCTTCTTTATTTTGGTATCAGAGCCACTTATATACCATGTCGAGTATTCCCTCTTCATCTTCATCTCCCCTCACATCCAATCACCTACTTCCATGGTTACTCCTAATCCCAATATCACTCACTTTCTAAATGTCAAAATCGACAAGAAAACTACCTACTGTGGCGTTCTCAGTTCCTTCCTCTTCTTAAACTCCATGATCTCGAATGCCTACTCGACGGAACCTCTCTGTGTCTGATCTAGTTCCTTCCTTCTACCGAGAAGGATGCTCCAGCTTACTATCAATCCGGAGTACACCCGCTGGATTAAACTTGATCAGATGCTCTTATGCTGGCTTATCTCCTCGCCCACCGAAGCTGTTCTTGCTCATGTCGTCGGGCTCACAATATCTCGTGATGTGTGGTGTTCTCTAGAGCGAATCTTTGCGTCACCCTCCAGAGCTAGAGTGCAGCAACTAAAATACCAGCTGCACACCGTCAAGATGAGCTCCTCCTCTATGTCAAGTACATCCAGTCTGTCAAGTCCATTGTGGACAACCTGGCGGCAGTACCTAATCCAGTCATCCACTCCAATCTCGTCTCTACCTTGCTCAGTGGTCTGTCTCCCGAGTACGACTTGTTCGTCACTTCCATCAACACACGAGTCGACCCTGTACTGTCAAAAGAACTCATCGGTCTCATGCTTAGCTAGGAGATTTATCGTAGGCATGTTATCATACGCCAGACTCCACCGCCCTCATCTCCCCTTCTCCTGCGGTTCATACTGCCTCCCCCACACCTCAGCTACCACTCGACTCCATCTTCTTTTCGTGGTCGAGGACGTGACCGAGGTAGGGAGCGTGATTATGGTCATGGACGTTCCTTCCCACCATCACATCAGTCTGCCGGTGGCCGACCTCAATGTCAGATCTGCAATCGTTTTGATCATTATGCTAATCAGTGCTATAATCGTTATGATGGTCCTTCTCCTTCGGCTAGCCCAACCGCTCTTCTCCACTCTTATAAGAATAATCCAGCCGATCCCACTGGTATGTTGACTATGAAGCCACTCATCACTAACAAACTGACATGGCGAATCTAGCGGTTCATTCAGAATATGAAGGACCCAACAGAGTTCGCATGGTAACGAGACAGATTTTCCTATCCGTTCTTCTGGTGCTTCTTTATTGTGTTCTCCTGCTTCTTCTTTTGTATTGAAAAACCTTTTACATGTTCCTGACATCACCAAAAATCTTCTATCGGTTAGTCAATTTACTGCTGATAATAAAAGTCTTTCTTGAATTCTATCCTGACTCTTATTTTGTCAAAGATCTCTCCACTTAGAAAACTCTGTTGCGGGGACAACTTAAGGATGGCCTGTATGTCTTCTCCTTGGGAAACCATAGCTTCACCGCCTTTCCCTAGGCTCTTCTTGGTGAGCATGCATCTTCCTCCGTCTGGATAAGCACCTAGGCCATCCCTCCACCAGAGTTGTCTTTAGTGTTTTATCTCAGCACCGGCTTCCTTTCTTTACTGACCATGCTGGTACCCTCTCTGCATCTCCTGTCAGCAAGGGAAAAGTCACCGTCTCCCTTTTTCGCCATCTTTCACGGTTGCTACTACTCCTTTAGAGTTTATTTCACTCTGATCTATGTGGTCCTCTCCTGTGTCCGCTGTAAGTGGTCATCGCTATTATATTAGCTTTAGAATCACTACAGTAAGTATGTTTGGTTTTATCCTTTATTTAATAAAAGTGATATTTTCTCCTTTTTCTTGAATTCAAAATTCATGTGAAAAATTTCTTGGGCGTTCTATTAAAACACTCCAAACTGATGGTGGCGAGTTCATCAACTTCAACCCTTATTTGTCTTCTCAGGGTATTGCTCATCGCTTATCATGTCCACACACTAGTGCTCAAAACGACACCACAAAGAAAAAGCATCACCACCTTTTCGACACCGGCCTCACTCTTCTGACCCGATCAAATGTTCAATTTCTTTACTGGCCTTATGCTTTTCAAACCGCCTCATTTCTCATCAATAGAATGCTCACTCTTGTCCTCCATAATCTCTCTCCCTATCAGAAATTATTTCATAAAACACTGACTACCTTACGTATTTTTGGTGGTGCTTGCTATCCTCATCTGCACCCATACCATACTCATAAGTTTGATTTTTGGTCCAGTCAATGTGCTTCTTAGGTTACTCGGCTTCACATAAAGGTTGTCAATGTCTGCATGTGCACTCTGGTCGTATTTACATCTCCCGGGATGTTATATTCGATGAGTCCTCCTTTCCTTTCCAGTCTCCTCTCTCCTCTCCCTCTCCACCTGCTCTCATGCCCTCACCACCGATCCCTATCTCCACGTCTCTGTTATGTTCCATTATTCCAGTCCCCGCTTATTCTGTGAGCCCCACCATTAACTCTCCTCCTCCTCCACAACCACCTCTGTTACGGTCCCATATTTTTAATGATCTCAATTTGCATAAACAACTCTATTGATTAATAGATTATCATCCTCATTTCTAATATCCCTGAAATTTTAGCAGCACCTCCTTTGTAAATACTGAATGTCCAAATATACATTCATATCACAATAATTTCGGCCAACACCAGCCTACTTATCTTCAATCCAAGCATATAACCAACTCAACAATCGCCCACGCAATCATAAATATAATTCGGCTCACACGGCCTCTTATATGAAAACTCAATAATTAAGTACTCGAGAGCACCCCTCTCGGCATCCACATAATAATGCCAAATCATCTTTAACTCTAACTCATCATAATTATAACCAAACTCATATCTCCGTACAATACATGGATTCAGACTATCCATCTATTCAACACTAATACTTGCTATAAGTACACGTCAAATAGGAAAATGACATATACAAAAAGAACTAAATTATAATCACACAAAGTACAACTCTAAAACTTCTCTATGTAACAAGATTTCCAACAAGGCGCTTGAAAGCTTACATTGAGTCTTCGCCTCACAATGACCTGAAAATATAATATCTCTGTGGGTGGGTGAGCTTAACAGCTCAGTGAGTAGAGTAGGAATAAATCAGGAAATGATAATATATCAATGAGAAGTATGAATATTCAAGTAATAAGAGAAATCTGAAACAGTAAGAAGACAAAAATCAAAGGCATCCCATGGTTTAATAATCAACACCCCCAGTCTCTAAAATTTCTGGGGACAATCAGACTCTTTTGATCGTACTTCCCAATTCCTTTCTTGGATTTTCATCTTTCCGTGTGATAAGATTTATGAGTTACATAAAAAAAATTTTTGCTTAGTTATTTAAACTCATCTTATGTGTACATAGTGAGTGTTACTCACTTGTCTTGTATTCCATGCTATAATACACCCAACCACTATAGTTATGCCATAAACCTAATTTATGTATTCAGATAACACATACATCACAAGCCATACTTGTATAACATATAATCATATCATACTTCTCTAATATATAATCACATCACACTTTAAGTAATGCATGGATTAACCTGTACACTTTCACACAATTTACAGTATTTCATTTCAATCAGCTAAATCTGTATTCTGATGTTTTCATTATCATATACGATCCAACATACCCCTAGTATACACACACACATATGTATCACACATAGCCATTCATTCTCAATCATTTAAAGATGCAAATATATGTATATCATAGCACTGTCTTAGCACTCCGCCCCGTGCAATGTGGTCCCTTCCTCCCAATATGATATATAGCACCGTCTTCGCACTCCGCCCGTGCAATACGGGTCCCTTCCTCCGGATATATGTATATTGATTGAGATAAAACCTGCACACAAAAATAAAGAATGTTAGATTTAGAAAAATATGTGCGAGGTGCTCAATTCTATCGCTGTAGCAAAGGCTATGCGGGTCGTGATCCTCAGGGAGGGACTAGCGATGGAAGCGTTTAAGTAAGTTATCTCTTTTTTACTTATTTTTATTATTTACAATGGTATTTACAATGAAGTGGTAAGAAAAGAATGATGTGAGTCGGTGATCTACACTAAAATTACAAAGAAAGAAAGAAAAACTAAAATAATTACTTACCTCTTTTGCCCTACTTACCTTTGATCCTTTTGCTACGACTTACTTTTGTTTTCGAAGGCGTTCAAGCATGGGATATAGGATCTGTTCATCGCCATAAGCCATCAAGGGCTCTTCTTCGGCTAAGCAGTCTCGATGCGACCAGTTCTCACGGTTTGCAAGACATCAGAGAAATAAACCAAAATAGAAGAACAAGAAGAAAACAACAATAAAAAGAAACAAACTTCGAATTGATTTTATTAACAATGAAGGAAAGGACTACTTACATCGATGTCACCTCAATACAAGCTGATCTCCTTCCTCCATGAAAATATCCTCTCCTCTCAGTTACATAAAAAAATAAAAATTACAAAAGGAAAAAGAAAAACCTAAACTAGCCTAAAGAAACCTAACTTTGCACTGGATTCTCTGTTAAATTCTGTACGCCCTCTGTGTTGCATCTGCAGGGGTATTTATAGGTGCAGAAGGAGGTAGAGTCCTGGGACGATTCTACCAAAAAATCTTATCGCCAGAGTCGACTGGATTGCCGCGGAAACGCGGCTTGGGTCGCGTTTCCGCGGTCTGGTAGTGGCAGATGGCCACGCGCTTTGGCGCGTGGCTTCTCCTGGTCCGTCCATCTGGGCGTTGTCTTCTGGAAGCTGCATCCTGGCTCTTTATCTTGGGATTTCGAGATAACTTGGGAAGCAAGTTACCTAGATCTCAAATCTCCCAATATCTTTTTTAAACGAATTTTCTTATCTTTGCACTCTCTTCTTTGGCTTTTATCCTCATCCTGCAAGTGTTTAGGGTTGAATAGAAGTCTATCCTTCCCTCTTCTTTTAGTATTTGCAACTATTGCCCTTGTGTAATTGAAATTTTGACTTTAATAATTGCAACTTTTTGCATTGGGCTTAAACATGGGCTTTGGGCTTCTTTTGAGGCTTTATTCCTTTATTTTTATTTCTCAAGGCCTGCACACAATAAATCATAAAATATTAGTAAATGTGTAGAATTATATGAATAAATATGAAAATGTGATGGTAAATGTAATGATAAAAATACACTTTTCACTACCAATCATATATAACACCGTCTTCCGCACTCCGCCCGTGCAATACGGGTCCCTTCCTCCGGATATATGTATATAGCACCGTCTTCGCACTCCGCCCGT
Source organism: Agave tequilana (assembly GCA_038442645.1). Classification (NCBI taxonomy): domain Eukaryota; kingdom Viridiplantae; phylum Streptophyta; class Magnoliopsida; order Asparagales; family Asparagaceae; genus Agave; species Agave tequilana. The sequence goes on from JAVJIF010002424.1 coordinate 194,216, forward strand.
GCAATACGGGTCCCTTCCTCCGGATATATGAACGTATATAATGCAATAACACTGTCTTTCCCGTCCTACCGCTCCCGCTCGGCCCCTTCCTCCAATGAGTAAGAAAGCGAAAGACATGCTTATATTTACATGCAGATAACAATCAGTGTAGTAACAATATGAATATCAATAAATACTATGGTTTGCTTTGCAGCTCATCAGTTCTATTACTGAAGATCTTCATGTGGTTCACTGCATGTGTATGCATACACTCAGATAACAATCACTTCATCTATATTAACAACATCTGACCATTTATTATAATTCGATTCTCTGCTTATCACTTCTATCACTGGGGAATGTATGTAATTCACTGTATATGTGTATGCAAACATAAGTTACATTTTACCTTCCCGTCTTAGTAATTCTATTATCAATAAGATGTACATGTTTACTGGTTATTACAATCACACATGAGTTGTAAGGCAACAGTAAGTGACCTACGTATCTCATTCATGTAAATTGAGTTCTCATTCATATTATCAACAACTGCGTATCCAGATAGAGGTGTATGTGTATGAGCATGTATAATTGTATACCTCATGTTACACTTAATCACATCATACTTCAGTATCATTCATATGTAATAATTAATTTACATACAAAATATTATCAATGTCAATCGTTCAGTATTTCGTTTAACCATTGATTACACTTTTAATACATAAATTCCTAATTCCTACGAGTAAGTCTTGCATTTAGCTATACTCTATCCTTCATACATCTTATTGTTTAACTGATAGAGTTGATTAGCCCACCAATCAGGTTTTTTTGACTTACTCTAATTGTTCACTATAGATGATTGCTCAATAGTTATACTCTAACAACACTCGCATTTCTTTTATCAAAATTTTATGCGCATTCACAAGGTATAATATTTAATGATTTAAGTTCATTATGCAAGTGTAAATGATCATCAAATTTCATATCGATTTTTGAGTTTATCAAGAGTTTATTGGTTCTTCGTCCTTCTCCTATCAGTGATCAGTGTTTTAAATGTCGGATATCGGAAAAATGTCGGATGTCGTAATCGGATATCTGATTTCGGATTTCGGAGATATTTCGGGGACATCTAGTAATTTCGGACATCATGACTAATAACAAATATATGTCCTAAATGTCTTAAATAATGTAATCTTAAATTTTTTATTAAGGCAATACATACACAACTTATGCAAAAGTACATAAATATTCTTAAATTCGGTATACTTACCTTAACATTTTGCATACGCTCACTACCCTATTGTAAAAATTTCTCAATTGCTCCAACTTTCAAGACCAACCAACCAAATGTCCCAACCTACAAAATATAAACATAGATCAATAGATATATAATCAACCAAAGGAATAATATAAAGAACTGAAAAGTTAATATTCAATCTATGTTTTGATCATTCAATCATGAATTGATTTAAAAGATTATAAAAACATAATATAGAAAACCAACCATAAACTAGAAGCCAGAAGGCTAGAAGCAAGCAACTAATCAAACAAGATTCAAGTGTTTAAAAGTTACAATCCAATAATTGTATCTCATGCAAATTTCAAAGGAAGAATCTATTATCAAGCTTCTCCATGCTCAGACTCCGACGAATCCTCCTCCTCCAAAGTAATGTCAATGTTTAGGTCCTCCTCCGATGACGATTCTGTTGATGAAAATTCTTCTTCATCTTCTTCCCTTGTCAGTTCTTTTGATTTTTCTTTTGATGATGATGCTCCTTTAGTTCCTTTTTCTCTCTTGTAAGTTTTTGTTCTCACATTTTTTCTTGTCTTTGGATTAGCTCCATAGATTTTGCAACTTGCCTCCAACTCAATCCTCTCCGGGAAACACTTCGTCATCACTATTGATATGCGGTCCACCATTCCGCTTTGGCGGCACCAACCAATCCGTGCCCTTTCTTCATCATCATAAGCGCATAAAGGATCTCTATTTTTCAAGGTAAGCTTGTTTCTAAGCCTAGCATTGAACTTGACAAAAACCAAGTCACGTAACTTTTATATGACTTAGCCTATTTCTCTTCTTTGTGTGAATCTACAAAAAAAGAAGCATTCAACACAATATAAATAGTAACTACTAAACTAGAAATTTCAAAAAGAATAATGTTTGTAATGTATTAATATATAAATTGCAATACCATCTCAAATGTGCTCCAATTCCTTTCACAACCGGAAGAGCTAGTTGTCAAGTTCAAAATTCTCATCGCCATTTCCTTTAATTCAGGAGTATCGGTCCCATAAAATTCCACCAATTACTAGAAAATTAAAAATTTAGTAATATTAATATGTGAAACTTCAAACCAAGGTGTTGTCACTTGTGTATATTTACCTGGGTTGAGGTTAGGATTTTTAGCTCCATTCTTTGCAAGATCTCTCCCAAAGATCCTCTTTGGTGTTGATACATAGCCATTTGCTCGCCGATCTTCTCCACCTTTTCAGCGTCATTTGGATAAAACATGTGCATGCACTCGACAAATCCATTCATGAATATGCGGCCTTTTCAGTAGCTTCTTTTTTCTCATAATAGAAATATGGGTTCAAGTAGTAGCCTGCTCTATGCAAAGGTCCTTTTAACTTGTCTTCCATCTTGTATCAATAAGCTTTCATATTGGAATAAATTTCTTCTCTCATGGTTGAGGTTTCTTGCAATTTCCTCTTTTGCATTGTCTAGATCACCATATAGAAAGCCCATGGATGGCTCGTCACCATCACTCTTCGAAGAACTTTTACCAATGGAGAAAACATTTGAGAGCAAGATCAACATTGTCCCAAATTTATTACTCGCAATAATTTCAGCAACCTACAAAAAAAATAAGTTTGTAATTTTACTATTTACTTTCTATCTAGTATGGCCTTTCCACTCTAGTTTTGATGATGATCAACTCATGTAGTTATATTTACTAATATTCTTGTGTTTCTAAGTTTCAGATCATTAGCAGGATTTAGTGTTGGTGATTAGCTCAACAAGGTGTTTGGAAGCTTATCATGGTGATTCCGGTGCCAAAGCTTAAAGATCATACCTTTGCACTCGGTGGATCGCGTTTGGGAGCAAGTCTACTTGAAGATGGAGATCATCAAGAGAAGACTTAGGTATCCTAGTTTAGTTTAGTGTGTTTTAGATCCATTGTAAAGCTTAGTTTAGTTGATATGCTCAAGTGCACAAACACACACGTTTTATGTTTTAATGTGTGATTTTATGAATAGTTGGATCAAAACAAGTTTTCATGATTTATATGTATAGTAGATGTTTTCTAGTTATACATACATGCTTAACTTATAGACAAACTTATTTTGACATTCCTATTCATGTTTTGGAAAAAATCTAGTTTGATAAAATACAAGTTTTATTTATGATAAAATTGGCAAGACACAAAAATGAATTGATATGATTGATATATGTCTTGAAATTTTTATCACAAGTTTAGTTTTTCAAGTAAAATGATAAAACATATTTTTGTGGATTTTTTTAGAAGTGTTAAAAGATTTTTTACAAATTTTCTATCTCAAAAATCTGCCCAGAAAAACTGTATTTCAGGCAGACCGTCGACCGGGACAGTCGACCGGCTGCTGTGTCCGGATATGCACAGGCGGTGCATGTCCGTCGGTCGACCGGGTCACGGACCCAGTCGACCGATATAGAGAGTCTGCTCTCTGTATCTTTTCGTCGACTGGGTCGGTCGACCGATAGAAGGAAACTGTGTTTCCTCCTTGTTGGTCGGTCCGACTGGCAGTCGACCGAAGCCCCAACGGTCATATTTTCGACCGTTGGCGGTCGACCGGGCCGGTCGACCGGTGGCTGTCAAAATTGCCACATCAGCCTAACGGCTAGTTTTCTGTTTTGGCCTATATAAACCCCATTCTTTGGGATTTTGGCTAAGGTTTTACAAGAGAAAAATTCTGGTTTTCAGTAGAGTTTAAAAGAGTTTTGAAAAGAGTTTTTGTGCTTTAAACTTCTAATCTTTATTGTTTTGGGTTTTGGAAAATCAAAGAAATAGGAATTTTGGATATTGTATTGTTTTTCATTCTCCATCTTTTACAAGATTTCCCAAGTGTTTTCTTTGTTGCTTGTTTTCCAAAAACACTAGTTTCAACTTGAGCTATATCTTCTATCCTAAGTTATTAGGATCTTTGTTTTGTGTGGAAAAAGAAAAGAGAAAAGAAAGAAAAGAGAGTTTGTGGTTTTGGAACCACTTGTTGTAAACACCCTTTATTTGTGAATCCCTCTTCGGTAGAGGTGATCGGGTGATTGGTTGTGAGCCTCTTAAGGAGAGGCATTTGTTGTGTTGGCTACGGGCCGTATCCCTCTTCGGTAGAGGTGGATTGTGTGTTGTATTGCCTCGGTGGCATTGTAAGTTGAGAGAGGAGTTAGGGGCTCCTATAGTGGATTAGAAATCCTACACGGTGTGTAGGCGGGGATGTAGAGCTAGGGGCTCGAACCTCGAAACACATCTTGGTCTTTGCGTTTGATCCAATTTCTCTCAACTCTACTCTTTTACATTTGTGCAAGCATCATCCATCTATCATCATATATACTTGCTTGTGTTTTGAGCATTGTTTCATATTGCCTTGCATATATTTCTATTGCTATTCATCTATACTTGCTTGGCTTAATTGTGTGCATTGTTTGCTATATCCTTGATTGCTTGGATTGCTTGTGTGTGTGTGCCTACTTATACTCATCCAACAAGAGCTTCACATAGCACCTCAACCCATTTTAAGGGGAATCAAGAGGAGTTAGTTCAGAGCCTCGCAAGGGGAATTCGGCTACACTTGTTGAATTGTATTAGTTTGTCCAACACTTGCATTAGCTTCCGCTTTTAGAGCATTAGAGTTTGCATTTAGCCTTTATTAGCATTTTACCCTATTCACCCCCCCTCTAGGGGTACCTTCAATTGGTATCAGAGCCAGTGCTCCTGATTAAGGCTTAGCATCCTAGGAGTGATCCATTTGCTTGCTAATCTACATTTGCATTTGTTCTTTTGCACACATATAGTTTACCATGGACTTCATGACCCCACCTATGTATGATGCTTCCAACATTCTTGTTTGGAAGACTAGGATGTCCATTTACCTACAAACCCTAGGTTTACATGTTTATCTTGCGGCTACCAAGAAATGCTATCTTGGTAACCTCATTCATATAAGGGCCAATGCACAAGCCCTAGAGGCTATTAGAAACACTTGCCTAAAGATTATCTTTACATGTTTCTAATATTGATTCCGCTTTTGTAGTGTGGAATTTATTGACAACCACAACCGCTACCTCCGGGCTTCAAGAACAAATCCAAAAGGAAGAGGAATCTAGTGGAGAATCCGATTTCCAATGCTTCATGGTCCAAGGGAATGACTCCCTTGAGGTACAATCGGAAACTCTATTAGATTGTGATGATAGTGCTAGTTCTTCTAATGATTATATTGATCCCCATGCTTTGAATGAAGGAACTTTCATTAGTTTGTGAAAATAATTGAGAAGTATACATTTTGAAAAGAAAAGTCTAGGCATTAATAAGAAAACAAAAATTTGATTGCTAGACTTGATATTGTTTTGCAAGAAAAGAGGAGATTGCTAATGAGAAGGATTCATTAAAATCTCAACTTGACCTTGCACTTAAAGAAATGAACTTTTGAAAAATAAAATGATTGCCATGTTCTTTTGAAGAAAAATGAAATTTGACTTCAAAAGTAGATTTTATTTTAAAGAGAATGTTGCTTTTGAAAAATAAATCATTTCCATTTCAAATGAGTTTAAATATTTGCTTAGAGAAAAATATTGTTTTGCAACATAAGATGGTGCACATGTTTGCCATGCTAGTGTAGCCTCATCATCTAGACTACCTAATGCATGTACCTCTTCTTCTAGGATTAACAATGATATTCCATGCTTAAGAAGAAGGTAGATTGTTTGGGCTCCCACTATGAGCCAATGTGTTATGAATCATACACGGTTGGAAACTTTGCTTCGAAAGAAACAAGTTCCATCCTTCATGCATGCACACCCTCCACGGCATACACATGCTCCTCACGGAACCATCCTAACACTATGTATGCTCATGTGTACATTTGTACACATTGTGGTCGAAAAGGCCATCTTGCTAAATTTTGCTATGATAGATTAAATACTCCAAATTTAGTAAAAATATGTTTTTGGGTTAGAGAAGACTACCCCATGGACCCAAAAGACAATGTACCAAGAACCACCCCTCCAATTTTTGATGTAGGTGAGGGCTCTCACATGACGTGAGAGTGATGGCACCTTGGAGTGGATGCGTTCCGGGCTTCATGGAATCAATTGGATGCATCACTTTCAAGGAAGATTTGGTGGAGAGGACCACCATGTTTTGGAGACAAGGAAAGTTGCCCTCTTGGCTTTGGTACAGATCCTAAACTCCCATTTACTACATGCTTTACATTTTTATCATTCTTAGCATGTATTTATAGCATGTTTTATTGTTTGATTTATGACATGTTTTATTGTCTTTGGATAGTGTGTAAATGCCATGCTTATTAGATCCTTGACATCATGTATAGTATTTGAGACACATGCTTATATAATCCATAATTAGTGTTCTCATGTTTGTTTAAACTATAATGTACATCATGATCTATACATGTGTATTGACATATTAATCATGTTTTAGTTTTATCATGATGATTTTTAGCTTGGTTTGTACTTCATGTGGTATAAACTAGTTTAGATGTAGATATTATCAAACTTGCATATATACATGTACACATAGTGAGAACAATTGACTTATATATGTTTTGTACTTCAATGCTCATTTGTACCCACTATGTGCACAAGTATAGGCTAGTTTTGATGATTCCTTTATTTACTTGTCATACCTATTTTTTATGATTCTACTTCATGTATATGTATTTTAAATTCAAACCTAATAAATAACCATGTATACCCATGAGTCTTTTTGCCTTCAATGCAAATATTTTTAATAGACTCGTTTATGGTTGGGATATATATGCATATGGTTAGATTTGGATGGATCATACATATACCTAGAAGTTGGTTCACAAAATAAAAGAATTTTGATGAATTTATGTGTTTTGTTTTAACAAATGATATTCGTGTTTGTCTTGTGCTTAATGATTTGATTACTTGTTTAAGTATTAGTCTTCATTGAGACTAGTTATATACCTATACATATAGTGGGACACAAATCAATCTATATATGATTGAGTTGAATGCTTATTTGTTCCCATTAGTTGTATGAGTATAGTCTAGTTTTGATGATTCTATATTTTAGACTTGTATTCATATTTTTTATTTATATGAGTTTTAATTTCGTGTATATGTTTATTTTGCCAAACATTAAATATAACATGTATAATCCTTGAGTCTTTTGCCCTTCATGCAATCCTTATATATGGACTCAATTGTGTTTAGGATATGTATGTATACTTATTGCGTTGACAATTTATACATATACCTTGAAATGAATTAGTTATGAAAATTGTTTTTTTTTTTTTTTTCGTGTTTTCATATTTAGTTTTACTTCATTATATGTCCATCTAGTTCAAACTAATCCTATACATATACATTCCTTTTTGAGCACGTGCCTTCATGCATATACTTTGTGGACTCGTTTGTATTTTGGATATGTATGTATACCTTAGTTTATACTAGACATACATTGCCTTGAAGATTAAGTAGTTCTATGATCTTTTGTTTTAGATAAGTATTATTGTTTAAAGGAATTAAAAGAGCTTAATGAAATATTTTTCATAATTGATTTTCACATGTTAGTTATACCTCGTAATTACTACCTTACTCATGTTTTGTTTCTCATGAGTTGTGCTTTATTGATTAGAGTGAATGATTATATGTGATTTTCATTTCTATGAAAAATAATCTTGTTTTATATTCCTTACTTGAAGGATTTCGTACTAGTTTACAAAACTTTTCTTTTTAACTAGTTCGAATTCTTCTTTGTAATATGAGATATACCATGCTTGTTATTTCAATTGGTATCATTGAACTCTTTCAATTGGTATCCATTTTGATCTTCTTGTATACTCTATAATTTTTGTATATGTATGCTTACTCTTTCAAGAATATCAATGTCAATTGGTATCTAATTTTCATACATATTTTTGTTTATGCTAGTGCTTGAGTTTCAATTGTGTTTAAATTGATTACTTTAAATTGGTATCAAGACTATGCATTATTTTAGTTGGTATTTCATAAAGGGGGGAGCTCTTTATTTATTTTATTTATGCATGAGAATAATTTGTTTTTATAATTTTACCCCTTATTGATGATTGACAAAAAGGGGGAGAAGAATTTGGCTTTTGCTTTTATATGCATGTATTTGTTTTAATAAGTTTTATTAAGAATGTGTTGTTTATGTTATTGGTATCTAGAGCTTAGAGTTGTCTTACTTCATTGGTATCTAGAGCGATAACATGTTTTATATGTTTAATTTTTTTATTTATTTATGCATGAGTTAAGGGGAGCTTCTTTGAAGCTTAACTTTAATCCATGCATAATAACTCCATGAGTTTTTGTCATCATCAAAAAGGGGGAGATTGTTGGCCCAATGGCCTTTCCATCTAGTTTTGATGATGATCAACTCATGTAGTTATATTTACTAATATTCTTGTGTTTCTAAGTTTCAGATCATTAGCAGGATATTAGTGTTGGTGATTAGCTTCAACAAGGTGGTTTGGAAGCTTATCATGGTGATTCCGGTGCCAAAGCTTAAAGATCATACCTTTGCACTCGGTGGATCGCGTTTGGAGCAAGTCTACTTGAAGATGGAGATCATCAAGAGAAGACTTAGGTATCCTAGTTTAGTTTAGTGTTTTTTAGATCCATTTGTAAAGCTTAGTTTAGTTGATATGCTCAAGTGCACAAACACACACGTTTTTGTTTTAATGTGTGTTTTATGAATAGTTGGATCAAAACAAGTTTTCATGATTTATATGTATAGTAGATTTTTCTAGTTATACATACATGCTTAACTTATAGACAACTTATTTTGACATCCTATTCATGTTTTGGAAAAAATCTAGTTTGATAAAAATACAAGTTTTATTTATGATAAAATTGGCAAGACACAAAATGAATTGATATGATTGATATATGTCTTGAAATTTTTATACAAGTTTAGTTTTCAAGTTAAAATGATAAAACCTATTTTTGTGGATTTTTTTTTAGAAGTGTTAAAAGATTTTTTACAAATTTTCTATCTCAAAAATCTGCCCAGAAAAACTGTATTTCAGGCAGACCGGTCGACCGGG
>JAVJIF010002425.1:0-165024 GCA_038442645.1 Agave tequilana
TTCCACACATCTTTCACAAGGTGATTCAAGAGCCTAAGCATCAAAGATGCACATCTAGCACTCATTGGAGTCAAGCTTGGTGAATCACGGTTTGGACCGAGTCAACTTGGAGACGGCGCGCTCTACAAGAAGACTTAGGGATCCCTAATTTAGTTTGTGTTTAGATCCAAATTGTTAAAGATTAGAATAGTATGATAATGCTCAAGTTCACAACACACACGTTTCATGTTTTGAATATTGGTTTTGGTTTTTCGGTTTTAGTTTTTAACCGATCTTGGTTTTCATGAATAGATCAAAACAAGTGTACATGGTTTAATGTATATATGATTTGTTCTATATACATGCATGCTTTAATTTCCTAGACAAACTTAGTTTTGACTCCTTATTCATGTGTTATATGTTTTGGTATTTTGACAAAACATATTTGGGAATTAAACGACAAAAACTATGATATATATTTGTTTCATGTATATTGGATTTCTATCCATATGCATCATGCCTAAATGTGTTAAGTATCATGTTTTTGTACTTGGAAGAGTTTTGGACAAAAATGTATTTTCTATTCAAAATCCAAGTTTTTTTAGAAAATACAGTTTTGGTTTTTGACAAAATTTCTATAACACAAAAATAGTTCATATTGATTGATATTTGAGCTAAAACTTTTTACCACATGTTTTATATATCAATGCAAATGATAAAAACTATTTTGGTGATTTTTAGAAAGATAAAAGAATTTTTAAACATATTTCTAATTGAATTCCAGGCTTCACCAAGTCGACTAGTAACCTGACTAGTCGACTAGGGCTGAGGTCGGCGACCGGGACGACGACCGTCGACCGACGTGCACAGATCTGTGCACGTTTGGAGACACTGGACGGTCGACCGGACCCGGTCGACCGGACTGAGAGCAGTCTGCTCTCTGTTTGATCGATCGACCGGGCGCGTCGACCGGTAGCTGACAACGGTCAAAAATTGACCGTTGGGCGGTCGACCGGGCGGTCGACCGGGCGGTCGACCGGCAGGGTATTTCTGGCAGTTCTGATGCCAACGGCTATTTTCTGGATTAGCCTTAATACCCCATTTGCAAGAGTTTTTCTCTAAGAATTTTTGTGCGAATTTTACATACTCTCTGGTGTTTTTTACAGCATTAAAAAGAAGTTTTTGAGCTTGATTTGAACAATCTTTTTGGTGTTTTCATTAGGGTTTGAAAAATCAAAGAAAAGGGTTTTGGGAAAAGCTTTGATTGAACTTCTCTATCTTGGTTCATTTATTTCCCAAAGATTTTTTTGAGTTGCTGGTTTCAAATCCCTTGGTTTTCTCCACACTTGAGCTAAAATCTACTATCTTTTCTGTAGGATTTTGTGTGGGAAAAAGAGATTGTTTTGTGGTTGTTGTTTGAAACCACTAAGTTGTAAACCCTATCTTTAACTTGGCTTTGTGCCTTTCCCTCATTGTGTTGAGGAAGTTTGGCTATTGGGTTGTATCCCTCAAGGTTGTGAGGTGATCCTTGTATTGGTTTTGAGTTGGAAATCCTCAAGTTGTGAGGAGATTGTTGGCTTGGAGTTGTGCCTCAAGGAGGAGGTTGTGATTGTAAAGAGAGGAGTTGGGTACTCCTTGTGAGAATTCTTGGTGAACTAGCTAGTGGATTAGAAATCCTTCGTGGTCGAAGGCGGGGATGTAGAGCTGGGTGCTCGAACCTCGATAACTATATCTGTGTTTGCGATTGATCCATTGACTCTCTCTCTCTCTTTACTTTGTGTATTGTGCAAATTGCTATATCTTATACTTGCTTGTGTGTGCATCATTGTTGTAATTGCAATTAGTTTTTAAATTCCGCATTAAGTTCACTAGATTAGCATCGTCACCTATTCCCCCCCTCTAGGTGACTTTTCAGATTTTTCTTTGGAGGTAGAAAAAGAAGTAGTTTAGACTTTTTATAGATTATAGGGATTGAAAAATCAGAATTTCAGTTGGATTCAAACTGCTTGACTTAATAGTTTAGGATAGGATTAATTAAGGTTATAATTTTAAAATAATACTTAGATTTGAGTAAGTTAGGATTAGATATAATTTTTTGTAATTACCTAGAGGGGGTGGAATAGGTGACTAGCTAATCTAAAGGTCAATTAATACGGAATTAAAACTAATTATGTAAACTAAAACTTCTTATAATAAACACACCAAGTATAACACAAGAGTGTAGCTGGATTCCCCGTGAAGGGCTCTGGACTAACTCCTCAAGATTCCTCTAGATAAGAGTTGAGGTGCCGCTTTAACTCTCTTGGTTGAATACAAGTGTTAACAACCAATCTCCAAGCATATAACAATTAAGTACACAATATATCAAGCATATAAAGATAAAGACTGTAATCACCTAGAGGGGGTGAAATAGGTGATGAGCTAATCTAATGGTCAATTAATGCGGAATTAAAACTATTTAATGCAAACTAAAACTTCTTAAACTAAATACCAAGTATAACACAAGAGTGTAGCCGAATTCCCCGTGAAGGGCTCTGGACTAACTCCTCAAGTTCCTCTAAATAAGAGTTGAGGTGCCGCGTTGGCTCTCTTGGTTGAATACAAGTGTTAGAAACAATCCCCAAGCATATAACAATAAGCCACAATATATCAAGCATATAAAGATAAAGATAATATTAGCATGCAAGATATAAAGACAAGTAAGAGATAGAGAGAGCAATTGCAAACAAAGGAGATTGTTTTGAGATTCGAGCAGCACCTTGCTCTACACGTCCCCGCCTTCAACACTATGAAGGATTTTCACTATAAACCGATCTCACTGGATAACTCGGTGCCGCAACACCTACAAGGCGAGTTCACACTTGAACTCCTTGGACTCTCTAGTCCCTTCACTCGTTCCCGCAAGAACACACCGCAATCCCACTAGCTCGCCTAGGCGCACCTCAAACACCGAGTTCACACTAGAACCCGAAACACCGCGAACACACAAGTCCGCCTCCTCAAAATAAAGATGAAGTCTTTGGTGATCTAAACACTTGATCACCTCAAATCCTCTCACAACAAAGATCCCTATAGGATAGGTATAGCAATGGATAGCTCAAGTATTTGTGTGAGAAAACTAGGATGGAATGTGTGGAGAAAAAAATAGGAATCACTTTGAAAAACACTCTTGATAAAACTTTCCTTTTGATTGAAAATATTTGCTCTCAAATAAGTAGAGAAAATCTCTTAACAGAGTAGGAAAAACTATATTTAAAACTCTCCAAAAATCTTCTACAAAACAGCCCAAGAAACCCCCAATTTATATGCTATCCAAAAACTAGCCATTGGGAATCCAATCAGCAGTTCTGACTGCTGTCGGTCGACCGGCCCGGTCGACGCTAACGGTCAGAAATCTGAACGTTGGGCCAGCGGTCGACCGGCCCGCGCGACCGAGGCCTGGAACAAAGAGCAGATACTCTCTGCCGGTCGACCGACCCGGTCGACCAGGGCTTTCTAGAGAGCAGAAGTTCTCTGGCGGTCGACCGGGGTCGGTCGACCGGCCCTCCAACCAGACTGGCGTGCACGTCTGTGCTTGTCGGTCGACCGACTCGGTCGACCGACTCCTACCTCGGTCACCAGCCTGGTCGACCGCAGAAGCCAGAACAGTCTCTTTTAGGGATTAAAAACATGGCTTTTTGACTTAAATAAAATCCCATAAATTCACGAAAAATCTACAAAAATAGGTTCAGTATTATACTTTGATAAACAAACATGTTTGAGTAAAATCAAGACATGTTACAAATATTTTGAACTATTTTTGTAACTTAGAAATTTTGACTAAAAATAAAATCTGTATTTTTCCAAAATAGATTTTTCAAAACTTATTTTTTCAAAACTTCTCCAAATACAAAAACAAGATATTTTAAGCACTTTTAAAGCATGGTATATGTGGATATAAATCCACTACACATAAATGATGAAATATCTATGTTTTTGACAATAAGCACTAAAACGGTTTTGATTAAAACACATGTATATAATAAACTCCAAAAATCAAACTGATATTTTGCCAAAATGAAAATTCTTTTATGAAAACTCATCTAAATTAAGAGTGTGTGCGTATATGGTATACTTGAGCATTCCACCAACTATTCTATCCTTTACATTTTATCTAAAAATAAAATTTTACAAAACAATCTAGACTCAAGTCTTGATCTTGAAGGTCTTCACATCTTCTTGACTTTGGTTCAAACTTGATCCAAAGAGTTAGAATCCTCTTGAGTACTTGATGTGGTATTGATGCATTGGCTCTGAATCAAATCGTGTTAGCTCCAAAACTTGACTTTAAATCTTTTGTTGAAGCTACACACCTACTAAGATCTTGATCACAAATCTAAAACTAAATAAACACAAGATCATTAGTATTATAACTACATGAGCTAATCATCATCAAACTAGAGTAATGGGCCTTTGGGCCAAACAATCTCCCCTTTTTGATGATGACAAAACTCATGGAGTTATAATGCCATGGATTAAAGTAATGCTTCAAAGAAGCTCCCCCTTAACTCATGCATAACAAATAAGTAATAAGATATGACAATAAAGCACATAAAACTAAACAACTAAACATGCATCAACAAGGTGAGAGGCATAAAACATAAATCTAAAATCCTTTTCCAAAATTTTTTCTCCCCATTTTGTTTAAACTTTTAAAAACATTCTTCCCATTTTTAAAACACAAGATGCATAAACTCAATATGTGCAAAAAAACACAAATATGCATATATACACTCAAAATCTTTCTCCCCCTTTTCGTCAATCATTAATAAAGGGGATAAAGTAAACACAAAACAATGTTCTCCCCTTTTTGTCAGATATAAAAAAATCAACAAAGGGGTGAACTCAAATCAATCAATAAAAGATATATACGATATACATTCATGAAGAGGAAGACGCTAAGTTAACTTCCCTACATACATGCATTACATGAAGAAGGATGACAAGCCCTAATTCACATGACATATAATATGCCAATGCATAAGAGGAGATGTGAAGCTCCCCTTACACACGTGTATCGCATAAAGAAGAGTTGTCAAGCTCCTCAATATAAGATACACTCAACATGAATCTATATGTAGAAGAGATGTTAAGCTCCCCTTGCATTTAGACAATATATATCAAAACATTTTTAAGTCAAATTTTTAATAATTACTTAAAACAAATTTTAAAATTTACTCAAGGTAATAAAACACATTTTGAGATACCTTTGTAAATAAACAAAATTTTGAGATACCAATTGGAACTAAAACATATCAAAACATTTTACCAATTAAAATTTTGATACCAATTGAAATTTTGATACCAATGAAGGAAAGTATTTATATTTTGATACCAATTTAAATTTCATGGATACTAATTGAAATAAATAGTTCAGTAGATACCAAATGAGATATATTGTACATTTTGATATCAATAATAAACAAATACCAATTGTAAAAAAATACCAATTGAAGATAATGCATAAGCTTATATAAAAGATATCAATTGAGAAATCAATTGAAAATTAAGATTGAATTAAGCTTAGCATAAACATACTTGTGTTTTAAACATGTAAATATCTTGAAAATCAATCACAAACAAATCATATATATGTATGAAAAGAGAATAACAATAGAAATTGATATTATTTGAAATGAAGCATACATATATAGAAAACAAAATATGAGTATATATAAAATAAAAATCAATTGAGATACCAATTGAAAATAACAATATAATCAAGTATATAACTCATAATTACCACCCTTTTTATGCACAAGATAAAAGATTTTCAATAAGGCTTATAAGGCATACTCGCCTATCCCGTCCTCCCTTTAAAAGGGGTTGGTAGGGGTTTTCAAAAATAGGTGTTTGAAAATATTTTAGTATAGTGAAAATACTACTAAATGAAGAATACATAATTAGTTAAAATAATTTTTAAAAAACTAGTTAAGATCCTTCAAAAACATGAAAACCAAATAATATGTATATCATGAAGCATACTAAATACATAAAGTTGACACTCGAAATCTATAAGGCTTAAAATAAATCATGAAACAAAGTCATGAATAAACAAATAAAGTGTGAGTGCACAAAATCATGCAATTAGCATTTTCTATGAAGATAATTAATGAAGCTCAAATAAATATGAAAATCATAAAAAATTCATTTTTCATCTTTAAAAACAAACTTCGAGGTATATGTATGTTTTTTTCCAAAACTAATAATATGCATACATATCCCAAACATAAAAAGAGTCCATAAGATAAATTGCATGAAGGCAAATGACTCAAGGGGCAAACATGTATATTTATTAGATTTGAACAAAAATAAATATACATTAAGTAAAACATGAAAATTGGCAAAATAAGTGTAAATGAGGAAATCATCAAAACTAGCCGATACATGTGCATATGTGAGTACAAATGAACAATGAAGTGCAAACATATATGAATCAATTTGTTGCTCACTACTTGTACACGTATATATCCAAGTTTTGACAAAGACTACATTTAAACAAGTTATATACCTCATGAAGCACAAAACAAATAAATATGAACATGCTAAA
Source organism: Agave tequilana (assembly GCA_038442645.1). Classification (NCBI taxonomy): domain Eukaryota; kingdom Viridiplantae; phylum Streptophyta; class Magnoliopsida; order Asparagales; family Asparagaceae; genus Agave; species Agave tequilana. The sequence continues at coordinate 6,569 of JAVJIF010002425.1, forward strand.
AATATCATATATAAAAAAGCTGTAAATAAAATAGGAGTTTAGAGATAGTTACTGTAACGCCCCAATCCCGGCGGGTACGGAGACGTTACTGCAACGTATATACGCAGGTCAGAAATACCCTCACGTATATACGCTAAGCATCAGTACAGGCAAGAATCAGAGTACGGAAGCAAGTGGTGCATTATACATTCCAACATATGAGTACAATTATAAAGTTATCACCAGAGGTGATCCAATATTACATAAATATTACATCACTGATATGCGCAATTGCGAGATTACAAGAGATGTACAAGTATGAACAGTACACAGGCACTCACAAGTTTACAAAGGAAAACTCGAGAGGCACACAGGGGGGCCTGGAAGGATAGAGCTCTGGATGATCTGTTGGAGATCCACGCTACCGCTGCGCATTACAGGTCAGCAACTGGGATTCTACAAGCTCCAAGCTCCGACATGCTCCAAGCTTCAGGACCTGGACATGAGAATCCAGGGGAGTCAGATAGAACTCCCCAGGCGAGTAGTGATACGAAAGCCAGATGGCGTGCAAGGATAAACACACGTGTAACGATAAAACCGAATCATAATCATGCATTGAAAACCGTGTCGTGAGCATAAGCATGTAGATATATAACAAGTGATATCAAGCAGGAAGTACTCATGGTATGATGAGATAAGAACAAGAGACGGGTGGAATAGAATACGGGTGGTGAAACCGGGTGTAAGCAAGTATAGTATAATAATCATAAAACCGGAAAATCCGAAGTAAAACCCGATAGAAGCAAGCTCGGCAAAGCATACAACAGATCCATGGTTGGCATCTTTTATTATTATTATTACTCGTCTTACCCTGATGTCTAGATATGTGAACTAGCGTCCCAGCACACATATATCCACATCCGAGTAAAGCAAGGTTGTTATTGGAAACCAACGGGGGTATCAACGAACTATGTTTACAGTGGGTCCCGTACATGCCCGGGACCACGACCCAGGATGTTCCATCGCTGGTGTATGGAACCGGCCGCAAGGCCTACAGGAGGGTCTTATAGAATGCCCTTATCAAGATGGTACCAAGAAGGAGGGAGCCAGCACTCCCCTCGGTCGCCTGGAGGCCCACAGGTCAGATCGAAAGTTTTAGTTGCACAACATGCCTAGTACCACTGTAAACACGAACACATATTGATAGCCGCAAGTTTCCCCCGACCCGATACAAGTTGTCTCATTTTACGGTTTATTAGATGATTATCAGGTTCCGGGAATGAGCAGGAACAAGTCAGGAATATCAGGAATACATGCATATCAGGAGTACTGGTTCGTACTGTAATGTATATCAAGTTTGTAAGCAAGATGTCAGGTCATCATTCCCGTTATCGTGGTAATCATAAGAGTCAAGTATAACATGTCGGGTGTCAAGTGATAGCATGATAGGAGGATGATATTTGGCAGGTGACCAATCATGTCAAGAGATTGATAATAGTCCGGTGGCAAGTCATATCATAACAAGGGGCCTCGCCAAGTAGTAGCATGTCTGGTGTTAGATGATAACACATCAATTGTCAGGTGATACAAACAGGTGTTAAATAGTAGCATGTAAAAGACAGGTATGAAGTAATGACATGGCAAGTGTTAACGTATCAGGTAAATACATGACATGTGATAGAATTGTAGCTGAGCACAATCAAGCGGAGCTGAGCAAGCTGGAGTGTACAGACAGCAAACAGTATTTAACACTGGAGCGTCTGGCATGATTACCGGGACGACTCGGCTTAAAGTGCGAGTAGAAAATCCGGCAGCATCTCGCCTAGACGAATCTAGTGGTAAAGCGCTTGACGCTGATCATGATAACCAGGCGGAGCTGAACAAGCTGGAGGCACAGGCAGCGAACAGAGTTTAGACACTAATGCGCTCTGTGAGGTTACCGGGACAACTCGGTTTAAGATACGAGTAGAAAATCCGGCAGCAACTCGCCTAAACGAATTTAGTGAATAAGGCACTGAGCGCTAAGTATGCTCACCAGATGGAGCTGAGAAACCTGACGATCCCAATCACGTCTCTTTCGAGATAGTGAGAGACCGGAGGCTGAATGAGAAACCTGACGATCCCAATCACGTCTCTTTCAAGATAGTGAGAGACCGGAGGCTGAATGAGAAACCTGACGATTACAATCACGTCTCTTTCGAGATAGTGAGGGACCAGAGGCTGAAGGGTCCGGAAGCCAAGTACGCTCGGGGTTTAAGCGCACTCTCGGTGACTACTAACCATCCCAGGAGTGGGCAGAAACCCAGAGTCCAACGACCACGAAGGGTCGACCACGCATGGTATAAAGCAGTAAAATACATCACAGGCATGGTATGTATACAAGAATGAAACTACCCTAATACAAGCATTCGTCACAGAGCAATACATGTCCAGTTATTGGCACTCGGCCATACACAAATACAGGGACTCAGCCCAAAGCAAAATACATAGAAACATGGAATAAAAATACATGTCGACCCGACGAAGCGGGGAAACCCAAATGGAGGCGAGAGCGAGGACACTCGCCTAAATCACCGGAAATGCCGAAAAGTCCGAAATCCATGGAACTCGCGCACGCGCCATAAAATATAATAATATGAAAATATTGGAGAGAGAAGGAGAAGAGGGGAGAAAGAGTTAGAGAGAGAAAGAGGGAGAAACCTAGAGAGAGAAAGAGACACAGGGAGACGCGGGTTTTGAGGGAGAGACGCGGGGGTCGCGTCGCGGGAATAGCAGACGCGGGAATCACAGATGCGGGAGTCGAGGCGCAGGAATAGCAGACGCGGGAATCACAGACGCGGGAGTCGCGTTGCGAAGATGCCACAAATGTGGGGTTCGACACTCGCGTCCAAGTCAGGACGCGAGGATAACGCCGACGCGAGCATGAACCCCGCGTCGCGTCGACACAAGAATGCGAAGATCCGCATCAAGGGATTATCTGGACGCGGGGTGAGATCCCTCGTCAGCAATTTAACAGAGAGAGACAGGGAGATAAGGAGAGACAGTACAGGAGAGAGAAAGAGAGGGAGAGAGAGAAAGAGATTCCTAGAGAGAGAATCTAGAGAGAGAAAGAGAGTTAGAGAGAGACTAGAGAGAGAAAGAGATGATGAGAGAGAGAGAAGAAAATTCAGGAGAGAGAGAGAGATACAGGAAGAGAGAAAGAGAATTGGAGAGAGATGAGAGGGAGAAGGTTCAGGAGAGAGAAAGAGAGAGAACAAGGGAGAGAGAGTGGAAGAGAGAAGGGGGCGGTTGCCCCCCTCTCAAGGCTCACGGCCAGGCCAGGCCTGGCCGTGGCTCGCCTGGGCCGGCGCCGGCGGCCCTCCGGTGGCCGCCGGCCAGGGGTGGCCGCGCCGGCCACCCCAGAGGAGGGGAGAGGATCAGTAGGGGGCTGCTGCCCCCTGCCCACGCGCAGGCCAGGCCGGGCCTGACCTGGCCTGGCGCCCCTCCCTGGCTGCGGCCAGGGAGGCGAGGGCGCTGCGCCGGCTAGGGGTGGCCGGCGCAGGCAGGGGTGGCCTCCGGCCACCCCAAAGAAAAGAAGGGAGGGGGCTGCCGCCCCCTCCACAACCGCGTACAGGGGGCCAGGAGGCCCCCTGGCCGCGCCCAGGCCGCCGGCGTCGCGCCCAGGCCGCCGGCGTCGCGCCGGCCCCCGCTGGGGCGCCGGAGGAGGGAGGAGATCGGCGGTGATGGTGGTGGCGGCCGGATCTAGGGGGGAGGAGGAAGAGAAAAAGGAAAAAGAGAAAGAAAGGAAAAGAAAAGAAAAGGAAAGAAAGGAAAAGAAAAGAGAGAGGAGAGGGAGATGTCCGGAGTTAGGGGGTCTCCTCGCCGGCGTCGTGGTGGCCAGAGGCGCCGGCGGTGGTGGTGGCGGTTGGGCGCCGGTCATCTCTTGGAGAAGAAGAGGAAGAAAAGAAATGAGGAGAAGGGAAGAAGAAAAGAAAGAAAAAGAAAGGAAAAAGAAAAAGGAAAAGGGAGTGATGGAGATGGGATGGATGGGAGAGGGAATTAAATGAGGGGGTGAGGTGGCGTTGGTGAAGTCGGTTGAGGGAAAAGAAAAGGAAAGAAAGAAAGAAAGAAAGAAAAGATAAAAATAATAATATTATAATATGGTCGCGAAAAATCGACTGTTCCGAAAAAATCCCAAAAAATATCCGGAGGTAGAAAACGTCATCCTGAGGAATAATATGAAATCGGTTTTCATAAATAAAATCCCGTTTTCAAATTAAAAATCCGAAAGTCAACCGCCGATACCGGTCTACACCGGGTCGGCCAGATTTTGATAAATTCTGAAAAATCCCAGAAAATGTATTAAAGAATAAAATATGATTTTAAGAAGTAAAGTGAAAGCAGAATTCAGAAATTCAATTCTGATTGTAAACTAAAAATCCTGGAATCAACCAGCGATACTGGCCGACACCCAATCCGGTGGAATTTTCATAAATTCATAAAATCCTCAGAAAAAATATTTAGATAGGAAATGTGATTTTAAGAAATAATGTAAAAAGACTCTTCTTGTAATTCCAATCCGTTTGTAAATTAAAAATCCGGGAATCGGTCAGCGGCATTGGTCGACACCGGTTTTGAAGATTTTCAATTTAATTCAGGAAAATTCCAGAAAATCATAGAAAATTTAAAATATTGGAAAATGATGTTTAAAACTGAAATCGGTCAAATCGGAATACCAGAATGTTCAAATCGAGCAATACTCTAGGATCGGGTCCTCGGTTCAGACTAGGGCTGACTCCGAGTCTGGGAATCCGGATCCAAGACAAAACGATCATATAATTAATTCATAATACAAAACAATTACAGGGAGTAAATCGAAAAATACGATCGAAAAATCTGAATACGCAACTAAGTACGTATTCCGGGAGTGGGGTGTTACAGTTACCAAACCAAAAAACTATGCTCTAATTCTCCAAAACATGATGGTTGTCCCACCAAACCTCCTTGATAGCGGTGTATCAAATGTGTGTCCATCAAGTCCATGTGCATCCTCCATCAAGGCACCAACTCTCTCACGTCGTGTGAGAGCCCGCACCTACATCAAATACAAAAGGTGGAGATTTTGGTACCTATTTTCTTTTGGGTCCTTGAGAGTTAGCATTGTAAGGAACCCAAACCTTTTTGTTAGCAAAATTTGATGAATTTATTCTATCATAACAAAATCTTGCTAAATGGCCTTTGCGGCCACAATATGTACACTTGTACACTCTAAGATGCATATGTGTATGAGTGTGATCATGACGTGCAAAGTGTGCATATACATGTTGTGGATGTTGTGCATGAATATGGGGAACTTGTTTCTTTTGAAACAAAGATTCTAATCTTTTATGATTAAATGCACAATTGCTCAAAGTTGAGCTCAAACAATCTATTTTATTTTTCAAAAATTTAATATCATTTTGATTAATGGTTGTGGCATGAAGAGCATGATCAACAATCTTTTTCTTTTTAGAAACATTTACTTTTCTTCTTCAACCATTTTTCTTTTCAAAGAAGTGTTTTCATTTAAAGCAACTTCTTTTTGTTTTTTCACCAAAATGATTTTATTTTTCAAAGCATTATTTTCTTCACACATGTCATTTAATTTAGAAAGCAAGGAAACATTTTCATTTTTCAAATTTTCATTTTCTTTTTCAATGCATGCAACTTTATTTTTAAAAGAATCATTTTCTTTTAACATGCAATCAAATTTCTTTTTCAAATTCTTGTTATCCTTTTTAATCATTCATATTTTTCTAGGAGTTGTTGACAAAATGATTTAAGTTCATTATAGAACATATCAACATCCTCTTCTAGCTCGGATTCGGTAGTTACCTTAAGGGAGTTATCCCCTTGGACCATGTAGCACACGTTGGAAGCCTTACTTCCACATCCGAGTCGCTCCCCGCATAGTATTGTTCTTTTTCGCCAAGGGAGAGTATTGTGTTTCAAACTACAAAAGCCGAGTCAAGATTAGCAACCCTACATAAATAATCATCATTTAGGGTACTCTTCAAAGCATGAATGGTTTTTGAGTTAGCCTCAATATACTTGCTATTGTTAACATATGAATCTTTAATAGTAGCAAGATAAACATGAATGCTTAGGTCTTTGAGGTACAAAGACATCTTAACCTTTCAAGTTTGGATGTTAAGAACGTCAAAGGTGGGAGGTGACATGAAATCCATGGGGTGTGTGTGTGTGTAAACAAATATTGTGATTAGCTATAAAATGAGGATCTTTAACTCTAGGTTGTTAGACCCAAATCAAGAGCACTTGGCTCTGATACCAATTGTAATCACCTAGAGGGGGGTGAATAGGTGATGAGCTAATCTAATGGTCAATTAATACGGAATTAAAACTTATTTAATGCAAACTAAAACTTCTTAAACTAAACACCAAGTATAACACAAGAGTGTAGCCGAATTTCCCGTGAAGGGCTCTGGACTAACTCCTCAAGATTCCTCTAAATAAGAGTTGAGGTGCCGCGTTGGCTCTCTTGGTTGAATACAAGTGTTAGCAAACAATCCCCCAAGCATATAACAATAAGCACACAATATATCAAGCATATAAAGATAAAGACAATATTAACATGCAAGATATAAAGGCAAGTAAGAGATAGAGAGAGCAATCGCAAACACGAGAGATTTGTTTTGAGGTTCGAGCACACTTGCTCTACGTCCCCGCCTTCAACACTATGAAGGATTTTCACTATAAACTGATCTCACCGGATCACTCGGTGCCGCAACACCTACAAGGTGAGTTCACACTTGAACTCCTTGGACTCTCTAGTCCCTTCACTCATTCCCATAAGAACACACCGCAAGCCCACTAGCTCGCCGAGGCCGCACCTCAAATACCGAATTCACACTAGAACCCGAAACACCGCGAACACACAAGTCCGCCTCCTCAAAACAAAGATGAAGTTTTTGGTGATCTAAACACTTGATCACCTTAAATCCTCTCACAACAAAGATCCCTATAGGTATAACAATGGATAGCTCAAGTATTTATGTGAGAAAACTAGGATGGAATGTGTGGAGAAAAACACAAGAATTACTTTGAAAAATACTCTTGATAAACTTTCCTTTTGATTGAAAATATTTGCTCTCAAACAAGTGGAGAAAACCTCTTAATAGAGTAGGAAAAACTATCTTTAAAACTCTCTAAAAATCTTCTACAAAATAGCCCAAGAAACCCTCAATTTATAGGCTATCCAAAAACTAGCCGTTGGGGTCCAGTCAGCAGTTCTGACTGCTGTCGATCGACCGGCCCGGTCGACCGGCAACGGTCAGAAATCTAACCGTTGGGCCAGCGGTCGACCGGCCCAGTCGACCAGGCCTGGAACAGAGAGCAGATACTCTCTGCCGGTCGACCGGTCCGGTCGACCGGGGCTTTCCAGAAAGCAGAAGCTCTCTGGCAGTCGACCGGGTCGGTCGAACGGCCCTCCAGCCAGACTGGCGTGCACATTTATGCACGTCGGTCGACCGACTCCTAGCTCGGTCGACCGGCCCGGTCGACCGGCAGAAACCAGAACAGTCTCTTTTTAGGGATTTAAAACTTGGCTTTTTGACTAAAATAAAATCCCATAAATTCACAAAAAATCTACAAAAATAGGTTAAGTATTATATTTTGATAAACAAACATGTTTGAGTAAAATCAAGACATGTTACACACATTTTGAACTATTTTTGTAACTTAGAAATTTTGGCTAAAAACAAAATCTGTATTTTTTCAAAATAGATTTTTCAAAACTTATTTTTCCAAAACTTCTCCAAATACAAAAACAAGATATTTTAAACACTTGTAAAGCATGGTGTGTATGGATATGATCCACTACACATAAATGATGAAATATCTATGTTTTTGACAATAAGCACTAAAACGGTTTTGGTTAAAAACACATGTATATAATAAACTCTAAAAATCAAACCGGTATTTTGCCAAAATGAAAATTCTTTTACGAAAACTTATCTAAATCAAGAGTGTGTGTGTGTATATGGTATACTTGAGCAATTCACCAACTATTCTATCCTTTACATTTTATCTAAAAATAAAATCTTAACAAAACAAACCTAGACTCAAGTCTTGATCTTGAAGGTCTTCACTTGAAGTCTTCACATCTTCTTGATTTGGTCCAAACTTGATCCAAAGAGCTAAACTCCTCTTGAGTACTTGATGTGGTGTTGATGCATAGGCTCTTGAATCAAACCGTGTTAGCTCCAAAACTTGAATTTAAATCTTTTGTTGAAGCTATACACCTACTAAGATCTTGATCACAAATCTGAGACTAAATAAACACAAGATCATTAGTAGTATAACTACATAAGTTAATCATCATCAAAACTAGAGTGATGGGCCTTTGGGCCAACAAAGATAATATAAGCATGCAAGATATAAAGACAAGTAAGAGATAGAGAGAGCAATCGCAAACACGGGAGAATTGTTTCGAGGTTCGAGCACACTTGCTCTACGTCTCAACCTTCAACACTTAAAGGATTTCTACTAAAATCGATCCCACGGGATCACTCGGTGCAGCAACACCTACAAGGAATTCTCACTAGAACTCTTAGACTCTCTAGTTCCTCTCTTGTTCCGCAAGAACAAAACACCGCAAGCACGCAAGCTTGCCTAGGCCGCACCTCTACAAAAGCTCTCACTAGAACTCGAAACACCGCGAACACACAAGTCCGCCTCCTCAAAGCAAAGATGAAAACTTTGGTGATCTAAACACTTGATCACCTAAAATTCTCTCACAATAAAGATCCCCATAGGATAGGTATAGTAATGGTAACTCAAGTGATTGTGAGAAAAATAAGGATGGAAGTTGTGGAGGAAAATACAAGAAAATCACTTTTGAAAAACTCTTGATAAACTCTCCTTTTGAATGAAAGTATTTGGCTCTTAAACAAGTGGAGAAAACCTCTTAATAGAGTAGGAAAAACTGGTGCAAAAACCCACTTCAAATCTACTTTAAAACAGTCCAAGAAACCCCCATTTTATAGGCCTAGAAAAAACTAGCCGTTGGGGCAAAACTGCAGCCTGGACTGCTGTCGGTTGACCGACCAACGGTCAGATTTCTGACCATTGAGCCAGCGGTCGATCGGCCCAGTCGACCATGGCCTGGAATGAGAGCAGAGCTCTCTGCCGGTCAACTGACCCTGTCGACCGGGGCTTTCCAGAGAGTAGAGCTTTCTGGACGGTCGACCGGGTCGATCGACTGGCCCTTCAGCCAAACTGGCGTGCACGCTTGTGCACGTCGGTCGATCGACTCGGTCGACCGACTCCTGACTCGTTCGATCCGCCCGGTCGACCAGCAGAAGCCAGAAAACAATTTTTCAGGATTAAAAACTCGGTTTTATATTTAAAATAAAATCCCATAAATCTTCTAAAAATCTATAAAAATAAGTTCAGTATAATACTTTGATATACAAACATGTCTGAGTAAAATCAAGACATGTTACAAACATTTTGAACTATTTTGAAAACTTAAAAATTTTGACATAAAACAAAATCTGTATTTTTCCAAATAGATTTTTTCAAAACTTCTTCAAATATAAAAACAAAATATTTTAAACCTTTTTAAAGCATAAAGTGTATGGATATGATCCACTACACATATATGACGAAATATCTGTGTTTTTGTCAATAAGCACTAAAATAGTTTTGGTTAAAACACATGTATATATTAAACTCCAAAAATCAAAACGGTATTTTTTTCAAAATGAAAACTCTTTTGTATTTTTCCAAAAAAACAACTCTTTTATGAAAACACATCTAAATCTTTTGTGTGAGTGTATATGATATACTTGAGCAATCCACCAACTATTCTATCCTTTACATTTTATCTAAAAATAAAATCTTAACAAAACAAACCTAGACTCAAGTCTCCTCTTGAAGTCTTCACTTGAAGTCTTCTTCTCCTTCTTGACTTGGTCCAAACTTTGATCCAAATAGCTAGACTCTCTTGAGTACTTGATGTGGTTTTGATGCATAGGCTCTTGAATCAAACCGTGTTAGCTTCAAAACTTGACTTTAAATCCTTTATTGAAGCTAAACACCTACTAAGATCTTGATCACAAATCTGAGACTAATTAAACACAAGATCATTAGTACTATAACTACATGAGTTTATTATCATCAAAACTAGAGTGATGGCCTTTGGGCCAACAATCTCCCCCTTTTTGATGATAACAAAACTCATGGAGTTATATATGCATGGATTAAAGTAAAGCTTCAAAGAAGCTCCTTCTTAACTCATTCATAACAATAAACAATAAGATACGGCAATGAAGTACATGAAACTAAACAAATATATATGCATTAATAAGGTGAGAGATAAAACATAAGTCCAAAATCCTTTTTCTAAAAACTTTTCCCCCTTTTGTTTAAACTTTCAAAAACATTTTCCCATTTTGTAAAACAAAAGATGCATAAACACAATGCATAAACATGCATAAACTCAATATATGCAAGAACTCAAATATGCATATATAAACTCAAAATCTTTCTCCCCCTTTTTGTCAATCATCAACAAAGGAGTTAAAGTAAACACAAAATAATGTTCTCCCCCTTTTGTCCGAAACAAAAATCAACAAAGGGGTGAAATCAAACAAATCAATAATAAGGATATATGTGATATACATTCATGAAGAGGAAGACGCTAAGTTAACTTTCCTACATACATACATTACATGAAGAAGGGATGATAAGCCCTAACTCACATAATGCATAATATGCAATGTATAAGTAGAGATGTGAAGCTCCCCCTACACACGTGTATCGCATAAAGAAGAGTTGTTAAGTTCCTCATTATAAGATACACTCAACATGAATTTATATGTAGAAGAGATGTTAAGCTCCCCTTGCATATAGGCAATACATATCAAAACATTTTTAAATCAAATTTTTGATAATTACTTAAGACAAATTTTGAAATTTACTCAAGATAATAAAACACATTTTGAGATACCTTTGTAAATAAAATTTTTTATGATTCTAATTATAAATAGACAATACAAATTTTGAATTCTTCTTAAATCAACAAATCAAGATATCACAAGATATAGATACCATATGAAATAGGAAATTTGTGATACCAATAGAACTTGAAAAATTGAAATCGAAATATTTTTACATTTTGATACCAATGAAAGAAAATATTTTGATACCAATTTAAATTTACATTAAATTTTGATATCAATAGAAATACATGATAAATTTTGATACCAAGTAGGTAAAACATATTGATACCAAATGAAATTTAAATCCAATTAGAAATATATGGATACCAATTGAAATAAATAGATACCAATTGAAGTATATTGTAAACTTTGATATTAATTGAAATACCTATTGAAAATAATGCATAAACTTATAAAAAAGGTACCAATTAAGAAATCAATTGAAATCAAGATTTAATTCAAGCTTAGCATAAACATACTTTGTGCTTTCAATATGTAAATATCTTGCAACTCAAGCACAAGCAAATCATATAAATGTATGTAAAGAGAATACCAATAAAAATTGATATTATATGAAATGAAGCATACATATATAGAAAACAAAATATGAGTATATACAAAAAAATATCAATTGAGATACCAATTGAAAATATGATGTAAATTAAGTATATAACTCATAATAAATTAAGCATACTTATTCCATTTTTTATTATTTTATTTAGAGTTACTATTTTATTAATATAACAATATTATACTTTACCATATATTTAATTATTTATTTTTTAATATAAAAATTACTTTATTAATATCATAATATATTTTATTACTATATTAATATTTTATTATGTTAATATTGTAATAATAATCCAGTATAATAATACTATAATGATAATTTATTATTAATTATAATTATATTTTACTTTGTTAAATTTATATTTCTATAATATTACAATAATATTATAATAAGATTTATATTATTATAGTTTTCAAGTATTTTTAATATTATAATATTATAACTATATTTTATTATTTTTGTAAGATTTTTAATATTTATATTTTATTAGTATTCTTAAAATTTTATTAATGTTCTTTAGATTTTCTTAAAATTTTATATTATTTATTTAGTTAATATTTTAGTAATATTTTACTATTTATACTAATATTTTATTAATATTATTGTTATAAATAAAATATTAAGATTATTAATTTTTATCTCAAATTTATTAATATAATTTAATTTGCAATAGTAGATTTAATTTAATAGTATTTATAATATTTAAATCACTTCTACAGTTAATTTTGTGGTCAACTTTTCCACTTACACTTTTACATTACCAAAACACAATATACTTTACCATTTACACTTTCACTTTATCAACCAAACACCGTAAAACACAATATACTTTTCTATTTACACTTCACTTTATCAACCAAACACCGTAAAATACAATATATTTTCTCTATTACAGTTCACTTTTTCCATTCTCATTTTACGACTTACGACTTGCGACGTTTTGCAACGAAACAAACATGCCCTTTCTGTAAGGATATTCTCGCCTAAAATAATAAAAGGGATAAACTGCTGATTTTGAAACTTTCACGCGGTATTAGTACTTTTTTCTTCTCAAACAAGGGTTTTCAGTCCTTGCTCCTTGTTTTTTTGGGCTAGGTTTGGGCCGGATCTGGACGGCAGAACTGGGCCGGTTGAATTTGAAACCAAGCCCAACCCCTGAAATCATCGCCAGCAGCAAGCAAGCAAAAAGGGCCGACAGAGAGAGAGCTGAACTAGGGCAAAATCATCAGCAGCATTGACCACAGTGAGAAGAGAAGAGAAGAGAGCAGAGCAGATCAAACATCATCATCAGCAGCTGAATCCAAATCCCCGATCCTCAATTCTCTGAAGATGAACACCGATATCACTGCATCTGTGAAGCCGAGTACCCAGTAGTCGACCGCAACCCTCCCTTCATGAAGACGGTGGCCAACTTCAGCACCCTCGACTACCTCCGTCTCTCCACCATCACCAGCATCTCCGTCACCGTCGGCTACCTCTCTGGTAATTTCCCTTTAATTTTTCTAATTATTTATAAAAATTGTATCTTTGATTAAGATGAGACATGTTGCAGGGATCAAGCCTAACATTCGAGGGCCGTCGATGGTGACGGGAGGGCTGATCGGGCTGATGGGCGGATTCATGTACGCGTACCAAAACTCGGCCGGCAGGCTCATGGGTTTCTTCCCCAACGAGGCCGAGGTCGCCCGCTACAAGAAATAGAGGACTGTAATGCTCTCACACTGCCTCACCCATTCTTCTCTTTCCTTATTGTTCCGTTTCAAAATGAATAACTCGTTACTTGTTGCTGCATCTGCCTTTATGCGATAGACCCGTTTTGGGACACAGCCCTGTTGTTCTTTGTTGTATTGCCGTGAAACCCGAGTTAGATTGAGGCCTTAGATACCTAGATTTGTAATCCGACCGATATTGTGACTTAATTGATGGTTTGTGTTCTCTCATCAAATTGTGGAATGAAAAAACATGTTATGTTAGTTGCCCTTTTATGCATTCATTATTCTGAAAATGTTTGGTGTGGGAACTGCATGTTGTAGATGGATTGCATTTCCTTGACACAAGATCTAGTAATCTTATTATTATCAAGAAGGTGGAGCATATCAACATATATTATTTGCCAGGGAGATTATTAGTGCGGATAAGGAAGGATTTGTGTGTATTTCTCTAATGTCATTATGTAGAGAAAATCAATGATCATAACTCGCAATTTGTGTATGAAGTGGAGAAGGAAAATAGAAATTGCCATATGTCTCTTGTTAATCTGGTTTTAAGTGTACTCATATAAAATCTACCACCAACTCTTGGGCATAATCATTATGAATTATATACAGAGTGCAAAATTTCTCAATAATGATAAGATAAACAAATGAGAATACACGGCCTTATAATGAGGGAATAATTTAGCAGACAAATCTGTTTCTACAACGCTTCATTTACATTGGACCTCTTCCTTACAGTTGAAGGATCATGACTGGCATAAAAATTTAAAACTTCACCGTGCCAATTTGTACTCATTATTTTTTAAAAATTGATTCTAATTGTTTAAACGTATTGCTTAAGGATGAGGTGGACGTCACATTCGTTGTTTAAAATTTCCACCAGGAGATAGGCACAAACCAGTACATTATATATATGCGTTTTTGAAATATATATGTACAACTATATAACTTTTATATGCTTGTAATTATATACATTTTGCTCATCTATGTGTTATGACTAAGCAAAATATGTGTTATTTGCTTTATTTTTATTCCCATGAATTGTTAACCAGTAAACAGTTGTTGGTGCCTTCTTACTTGCTTCCAAATTTCTCTATTATATAATAAACTAATTCTGAATAATGTGTCGGGCAATTCAGGGGCTGTTTGGATTCAAGGAAGTGGGCGGAAGTAAGAAAGTGTGAAGTAGTTTTTTTTTCTTTTGGAAAATGAGAATTTGTGTGTATCTTTTCTGGTGTTTGGTTGGTAGTTGGGAAGTGGAAGTGGAGAAGTACATTGTGTTTTCCGGTGTTTGGTTAGTAATGTGGAAGTGAAAATAGAAAAGTTGACCACAAAGTTGATCGTAAAGTAATATTAAAATAAAAGTTATTATGAAAAAAGAAATTAGACGTAATTAGAATGCAAGTGAGATTTACATGACCACAAAATTAATTATTTTGAGCTACAACTTATTACAAATGAGATTTACATGACCACAAAATTAACTGTAGCACCTTGAAAGTAAGGAAATGGTTGTGTAAAAGGAAAAAGAGAAAAGAAAAAGAGGTTTTCCCATTTTTCTTTTTCGGTGTTTAGATGGACAACGGAAGTGGGAAATGACACTTCCCCACTTCCTCACTTCCACCCACTTCCTTGAATCCAAACAGCCCCTCACTGTATTTTGACCTAGGAATTTTTGAGAATTTGATGATTGAACATAAACTGGTAAAAGGCATAACTCTTTTCGAGATAAGCTCAAGATAGTGGTGTCTAAAGCATACCACTGATTAGTTTTGGCATTGGGTGAACATTTGTACTAAGTGGTTAGAAAAGGTGGGTTTGGAATTCTCAAGAAAGAAGCCTCATTTTCAAAAATGTGTTCAGGAATTATGTAATGCAAAATATAGTTAAGGAAAAGGGATCTATTTCAGATATGGTAATGAATTAATGGCATCCATAAGAAGAGAGTAGATAAGAGAACATATAGTGACTAAATGTGTAATCAGGGTAAGTGCATGTTGTGTAATGGTTTATATAGTGGAATAGGCCCACAGCAGTGAACAAGATTCTTCTGTGATGACAAATATTGTTGTAAAAAGAAGGAAGTTTTAAGTTCAATAATACAATGGTATTGAGATTTAAGGGTGAGGCTGGCTTGGTTGTAATTTTTGTGATGATAAGATTGATGTAACGGATAAAATTGTCACTGTAGTGACTGGTATATACTATTATGAGGTTATGGAGAACCTTAGGTCTGAAAAGGAAATATTTTGTCTGTGTGATGACTCTATTGTATAATTGTTGTTACGGAGAATCTTAGGCTTAAGCATATAACTTAATTGCATCCCTTGAAAGTGTGGAAAACTTTTAAGTGATATAAGGATGATTTGAGAACGACGTTCTTCTAGAAGAAGGTTACAAACTTATAATAGCTTCAACATGTAGCTACAGAAGGCTAGTAAATTAGGACACAAGGACACTTCAAAATGCTCTATTGTAAGAGCCTGATGCATGTTGAACACCAACACTTGCATGACATTGTTGAAGCTTACAAATTGATAGATTTTGATGATGGATAATACAGATGCATTGGAGATTTATCTCAAGCATTTCTACAGAGTTCTGGTTACTCAAACTCATGTAAAGAATTTGATTATTTTTGTGTAATCTTAGAATTTTTTGTTAAAAGCCTTGATCACACACACAATAGTCATATAGTCGACTTATATCCTATCCTAGTCGACTAACATATATTCCAGTCGACTTGACCCTTTATATAGTCAACTATATCGTTCCACAAAAAATATCACTTCTCTGTTTTTTGACTGATTAGCAGTATTAGTCGACTTATAATTATAGTCGACTAACTCATGTTATAGTCTACTACGATTTTTTTGCTGATCGACTAATTATAGTTTTCAGAAACTTATCATCCGTATCAGTCTTTATATAGTCGACTTATGTAGACAAAAATTATTCTTCTAGTCGACTACCCCATAGACCCTAGTCGACTAACAGTAGTTTCTGACTGTTAAACAGTTATCGATTTCTGGTGTTTTATCCAATGTTTTAAGTTTCAAATTTGAATTAATAACTTCCCTAACTGATCATAGATTTCACCTGTAAATAGGTATGTTGTCCTAGGATGAATTCACCAATTCAAAACACAAGTTTTCTGCCCAAAAACTCTGTTCAAAATTCTGTTTGTTTGAAAACTTGCTTCTACTTTTTGTTCTTCACATAATTTCTACTCTATTGTGAAGAATTCTGAAAGTCCACCTATAAGAGACCTTGTCCACAATCACATACAGATTCAAGGCTTATAGGATTCAGTATATTCATTCAAAGATTTGTTGTCTTGGTGAAGAGAAGAGTTGTACGGATTTGGCAAAGGCTGTTTTGTCAGGTGGTGTGTAAGGAGTTGATTTTGGGGGTGTATCAAAATCAGGATAAGGAAAATCTCAAGCGGGTTGCTTGGGGACTGGACGTAGGTCACAAGGACCGAACTAGGATAAAATCTCGTCTTTGCGTTTGCATTTTTCTGAGTTTTATTCTGTGAATTTTATTTTCCTGCAAGCAGTTTTATTTAAAAAGTTTATAAACACTATTTACCCCCTCTAGTGTTTGTATTGCTTGTTTATAGATCCTACACTTGGTATCAGAGCACCTACTTGCAGGAAAGTAAACAAGCAACACAAAAACTAGAGGGGGTGAATAGTGTTTATAAACTTTTTAAATAAAACTACTTGCAGGAAAGTAAAATTCACAGAATAAAACTCAGAAAAATACAAATACAAAGATAAGAGATTTTATCCTGATTCGGTCCTTGTGACTTACGTCCAGTTCCCAAGCAATCCGCTTGAGATTTCCTTATCCTGATTTTGATACACCCCCAAAATCAACACCTTGTACACCACTTGACAAATAACCTTTGCCAAATTCGTACAACTCTTCTCTACAACAAGAAGACAATTTTCTTGTACATTTCTTTTCAACACCAAGAAGATAACCTTGTACAATACTTCTCTTTGAGTGATTACAAAATAACCTATAAGCCTTGAGAACTTCTATGTGATCGTGAACAAGTACTCTTATAGGTGGACTCTCAGAATTTTTCACTAGAGGATTGGAATTTGTGTGAAGAACAGAAAGTGAAACTAGTTTTCTGGAAAACAGAATATTTCAACAGAGTTTGAACAGAAAACTAATCATATGAATTGGTGTGTTTAGCCTAAGACAACATCCCTTTTTATAGCTGATATCTATGGTCAGTTAGGACAGTTATCAAGACAAATTTAAATATTAAAATGTTGGATAAACATCAGAATTCAATAACTGTTTAACAGTCAATAACTGTTATAAGTCGACTAGGGTAGGGAGTAAGTCGACTAGGGGAATAAGATTTGCCTGGGTTAGTCGACTAGGGTAGGAAGTAAGTCGACTACATTAAGACTGATACAGATATGCAAGTTTCTGGAAACTGTTATTAGTCGACTAACAGAAAAATCGTAGTCGACTATAACATGAGTTAGTCGACTATAATTATAAGTAAATCGACTAATACTGCTAATTAGTTAAAAAACAGAGAAGTGATATTTTTTGTGGAATGACATAGTCGACTATATAAAGGGTCAAGTCGACTGGAATATATGTTAGTCGACTAGGATAGGATGTAAGTTGACTATATGACTATTGTGTGATCAAGGCTTTTAACAAAAAATTCTAAACATACAAAAAAATAGTCAAATTATTCATATGAGTTTGAGTAATCAGAACTCTGTAGAAATGCTTGAGCTAGAGCTCTAATGCATCTGTATCACTTTTGTTATCCATCATCAAAATCTATCAATTTGTAAGCTTCAACATTCTCCCCCTTTTTGATGATGACAACCTGTGCATGAAAACTACCCCTGCAGAGAAACTTCCCCTGTAGCGAACAGGTTATAATAAATAGATATATAACAAGTGTTCTTGTTCTTCTCTGCATGAGTCATAAAATATTGCAATCGCAAGTGTTCCCTGCATGAGTCATAAAATATTGCAACATCGCCATATATCCATATATCATATATCCATATATCTTGAATCATATCACAATACACATATGACAACACATATATCAGCACATATCCAATATTCTAACTTTCTCCCCCTTTGTCATTAACAAAAAGAGAAATAGCAAAGATCAGAAAGAAAGACAGTAACAACCATCGTTTTCATAACATAACAAAAAAGGTCAAGTAGTACAATAGAAAACTAAAAGAGTCATAAGTCATAACAAAAGGAAAATACAAAAAAATGTAAGAAACTCCAAAAAACACGTAGCAACACAAAAATCAAATCCAACTCCATATGCATCAAATGTCAGATCCGGTAGGAGGTGGTGGTGGAAAACGGGTCTTGAGGAGATCCAGAATTTCTTTTTGAGTGGTTTCAAAAGACTCCATCTTCAGTTGCATGTTCATAAAGTGCTCTATAAGAAGAGATTGATTTGTGAGCAATGCAGACTGCGAGTTGAGCATAGATTATTGTTGGGCTTGAAGAGTCAAGATTTTAGCAGAAATAGAGTTGTAGAAAGCATCGGGATATGAATGAGGTGGTTGAGAGGAAAGGGTTCAGTGAAAGGAGGTTGAGTGGAGAAGGAAGGAACTTGAGTTGAACTTTAGAGAGGAGGAGAGGGTGGATGTTGAGGTTGTGGTGGAGGGTGAGGAAGTCATGAAGTTTCATACGATGGAGTACGACACGATCAAAAGGCTCGAAAACTTTGATAACACTCGTTTCGGAAGATCTATGTGAAATTTCCGAAACGCATGAGATAAAAAGGCTCCATATGGTAAGAAGGAAATATGGTCCTTGATAAGATTATCAAAAATTATCTTAGCCCAGTTCACTTCTAGTCCAGCCATGATGGCATAGACACAAGTAGATAAATCACGGGAATAATAGTTATAACTCCCAGTTTTTGGGCATATGTTATAGGCAAGGATACGACCAATTAGACGAGGAATAGATTTTAATTTATTGTTTGTCATAGGAAGTTCTTAACCTGGAAGGAAGATATTTGATAAAACTTCATCATTATCCATATCAATGTCATTAAGAGATAGACCTTAATATGGAATAGAAAGAATACGACCTTTAATATGGAATAGAAAGAATACGACCTAAAGTTTTTGGAGATAACTTAAATGCACACCTTTAATCAGAGAATAGATGTGAACATTATTATCATTGTCTTCATAGGTTAAGTTTGTGTAAAACAGGTGGATCAAGAAATGATAATACCCTTGTCTAGATCAGTAGAAAACATAGTATAAAGACCACAATTTTGAAGATAAGAAACAATATCATAGTCATGAAAGTCTTCATACTTAACAAATCTACCAGGTAAGATTTCTAATTGAGAAATTCTTAAGAAATCTTCTTCATACCCATGTTAAAATCTGTCTTCTGTTATTGGATTTTTTAACCCGACCCATTTCTTAAACTTTGGATTCGATCTTTACCTATTTTCGATCCTAACCATTGAACTTTTATTTAATTCTCATATTTACCCTTTCCCTTCATAAAAACTTACCCTTGGTTCCTCTCTCTAGCCGCAAGCTCAGTCGACTACATCATTCAGCAGCAGCAGCAGAGAATCCACTTCATTCTTCAATTTCTTGGTAAATTCGTTCCAAATCTCTATAGTATATTTCAATTCCTGCTTTCACTACCTTTAATTTCAGTTCTTATCATGTCTAGGTCTAAGAAATTCAAGTTTACACCATCTTCTTCTTCATCTCAAAGAGATTTTAGGGTTTTTCTTAAAAATCCTGCCTTAGAAGATGATTTCTTAAGAATTTCTCAATTAGAAATTTTACCTGGTAGATTTGTTAAGTATGAAGACTTTCATGACTATGCTATTGTCTCTTATTTTCAAAATTGTGGTCTTTATACTATGTTTTCTACTAATTCTATATAAGGGCATTATCTCTTCTTGATCCATCTATTTTACACAAGCTTAACCTATGAAGACAATGATGATAATGTTCACATCTATTCTCTGGTTAAATGTGTGCATATTAAGTTATCTCCAAAATCTTTAGGTCGTATTCTTTCTATTCCATATCAAGGTCTATCTCTTAATGACATTGATATGAATGATGAAGTGTTATCAAATATCTTCCTTCTAGGTCAAGGACTTCTTATGACAAACAATAAATTAAAACCTATTCCTCATCTAATTGGTTGTATCCTTGTCTATAACATATGCTAAAAAACTGGGAGTTATAACTATTATTCTCGTGATTTATCTACTTTTGTCTATGCCATCATGGCTGGACTACAAGTGAACTGGGCTAAGATAATTTTTGATAATCTTATCAAGGACCATATTTTCTTCTTACCATATGGAGCCTTTTTATCTCATGTGTTTCGGAAATCACATAGATCTTGCTTCCGAAACGATTGTTGTCAAACTTTCGAGCCTTTTGATCGTGCCGTACTTAATCGTATGAAACTTCATGACTTTCCTCACTCTCCACCACAATCTCAACATCCACCCTTTACTCCTCTCCAAAGTTCAACTCAAGTTCTTTCCTCCTCCACTCAACCTCCTTTCACTGAACCCCCTTCCTCTCAACCACTTCATATCCCGATGCTTTCTACAACTCTATTTCTGCTGAAATCTTGACTCTTCAAGCCCAATAACAATCTATGCTCAACTCTCAGTCTGCATTGCTCACAAATCAATCTCTTCTTACGGAGCACTTTTTAGACATGCAACTGAAGATGGAGTCTTTTGAAACCACTCAAAGGAAATTCTAGATTTCTTCAAGGCCCGTTTTCCACCATCTCTTCCTCTCGGATCCAACATTTGATTTTTGTGTTGCTACGTGTTTTTTGGAGTTTCTTGCATTTTTTTGTATTTTCTTTTTATTATGACTTATGATTTTTTTAGTTTTCTATTGGTACTACTTGATCTTTTCTGTTATGTTATGAAAACGTTGGTTGTTACTATTTTTCTTTCTGATCTATACTATCTCTTTTTGTTAAAGACAAAGGGGGAGAAAGTTAGAATTTGGATATGTGCTGATATATGTGCTGTGATATGTGTTGTGATATGATTCAAGATATATGGATATATGATATATGGATATATGGTAATGTTGCTATATTTTATGACTCATGCAGGGAACACTTATTATTGCAATATTTTATGACTTATGCAGGGGAGAATAATAACACTTGTTATATACTTTTTTGTTATAACCTGTTCACTACATGTGGAGTTCTCTACAGGGGGAGTTCTCATGCACAGGTTGTCATCATCAAAAAGGGGAGAATGTTGAAGCTTACAAATTGATAGATTTTGATGATGGATAACAAAAGTGATACAGATGCATTTGAGCTCTATCTCAAGCATTTCTGCAGAGTTCTGGTTACTCAAACTCATATAAAGAATTTGACTATTTTTGTGTATTTTAGAATTTTTTGTTAAAAGTCTTGATCACACACACAATAGTCATACAGTCGACTTATATCCTATCCTAGTCGACTTGACCCTTTATATAGTCACTATGTCCTTCCAAAAAATATTACTTCTCTATTTTTTGACTGATTAACAGTATTAGTCGACTTATAATTATAGTCGACTAACTCATGCTATAGTCGACTACGATTTTTCTGCTGGTCGACTAGTTACAATTTCTAGAAACTTATCATCCATATCAATCTTATATAGTCGACTTCCTATTATAGTCGACTTATGTAGGCAAAATTGTTCTTCTAGTCGACTACCCATAAACCCTAGTCGACTAAGAGTAGTTTCTGACTGTTAAATAGTTATTGATTTTTGGTGTTTTATCTAACATTTTAAATTTCAAATTTGAATTGATAACTTTCCTAACTGACCGTAAATTTCACCTATAAATAGGGATGTTGTCCTAGGATGAATTCACCAATTCAAAACATAAGTTTTCTGCTCAAAAACTCTATTTGTTTGAAAACTTGCTTCTATTTTCTGTTCTTCACATAATTCTTACTCTATTGTGAAAAATTCTGAAAGTCCATCTATAAGAGATCTTGTCCACAATCACATACAGATTCAAGGCTTATAGGATTCAGTGTATTCATTCAAAGATTTGTTGTCTTCTGGTGAAGAGAAGAATTGTACGGATTTGGCAAAGGCTGTTTTGTCAAGTGGTGTGCAAGGAGTTTATTTTGGGGGTGTATCAAAATCAGGATAAGGAAAATCTCAAGCTGGTTGCTTGGGGACTGGACGTAGGTTGCAGGGATGGACTGAACTAGGATAAAATCTCGTCTTTGCGTTTGCATTTTTTTGAATTTTATTCTGTGAATTCACTTTCCTGCAAGTAGTTTTATTTAAAAATTTATAAATACTATTTACCTCCCTTTAGTGTTTGTGTTGCCTGTTTATAGATCCTATAGACATTTGCTTGACACACATCAGAGCCTTGTTAGTGGAGAAAAAAAACGTGTCATTAGGGGTGTGAATGGGCCAGGTCGGCCCGCTAACCCACACGGACCCGACCCCTAGGGCCTAGACTGGCCTGGGTATGCCTTGCCTATGGGGCGTTCCCGGGTGGGTCAATGCCGGCCATGGCCTGGGTGGGCCGAGTCGCGCCTGGGCCGCTCCCAACGGCTAATTTTTTAGCTATTGAGGGCTTGGGGGGTTTGCATTTTTTTTTGGCAAATCCCCCAATGGCTATTATGGGCTGAAAAATAGCCGTTTGGGGCTACTAGTAATTTCTTTTTACACATAGCCCCCCAACGACTAGATTGGGTCAAATATTGATTTTCTTTGCAAAAAATTACATTTTAACACCCTCTTCCCCTCTATAAATACAGCCTCTTCCCCCACTCCATTTCATCGTAACAAAAATCTCTAAAATCTCCAAAAATGTTGTACAAATTTCTATTTACAAATTACAACTTCTCTCAAGTTCTCAAGCTCTCTCAAGCTCTCAAGATCTCAAGCTTTTTCATATCAATGTGTATGTCATATCATTAACTTGTGTGTACAGGATGGTTTAAAAAATATAGATAATTATATTTAAAAGTTAAGAAATACTATTTTATTTATTAAAAGTAGTGAGGCCAAGGAGGCAAAACTTTAAACATATTTGTTTCGGCTTAGGGCTACCAATTAAAAGTTTACCTCAGGATATAAGAACTCGTTGGAACTTAACATATAATATGTTGAGTAAAGCTATTCCTTATCGGAATGCAATAGATCTGTTTATTTTCACGGAATTGCCAGATCAATTTATTTTCGATGACGAAAGAACAATTTGTGAAGTAATTTGTAAATTTCTAAAAAAAATGAAAGAGTACAAAGATTATTTTATGGAATTAATTATCCCACAATTAGTTTAGTGTTTTACAAGTTAAATGAAATTATTGAAGTGTTTTCTACAAACCAAGATGATTTGTTGCTTAAAGATATTATTTCTTCTATGGAGAAAAAATTCAATAAGTATTTTAAAAGATTTTCTTTTTATATTTTATTTTGCTGCTATTATAGATCCTCATATTAAATTTGAAGGATGTAAATATTTACTTGAAATTTTTTATGATAAAATAAAATATACTGATTCTGCCTTAATATGGATAGATATTGAGATTTCTATAAATAATTTGTATTATCTTCATGAAATACAATTTGAAAATAAATAATCTATTTCTTCATCCCAACATGCATCTTCATCTAGGAATAAAAGTTCTTTATTATCTGGTTTATTATCAGCATAAAAAAGATTTAGAAGTTCTGACACATTGAATTAGCTCATTATTTTACAACTCGTTCCATAGCTCTTGCATTGATGCAGACTTAGGATTTGAAAATTTCAATATTTTGGCCGGTTAGAAATTACAGGAATCAACTTATCCTGTGCTTTCCATCATGGTACGTGATTTATTAATCCCTCCTGCCTCCACAGTAGCATCATAGTCTGCTTTCAGTACAACTGGTCGAGTGCTGACTGATACAAGGAATCACCTGGCGTCAGAAACCAACAAGATGACCATCTATGAGAAGGATGGACTGGATGCGGGGACGAGAAGCCAAAATAAATTAGTCGAGGAAATCATTGAAGGCTTTCCAAAAGATGACTGAAGAAATGAACATCTACAATATTTGAGGACTTTTAATTTGTATGTATGGAAGATAAAATATTAGAAGACTTGTAATTTCTAAATATGAATGATAAATTTCTAATTTTTTTAATCTTGATACTTCAATTGTATTTGTATCAATTTATCCATTTTATTGAATTATTAATAAAAAATTTTAACATTTGCATTTCACAACTTGTAGCAAATTTGTCAAATTTTGTGGATTTTTTTATTTTTTTGGATTTTAAATATTTTTTTTGGATTTTTAATAACTAGTTGAAGATTATTTATTTATATATATATTTTTAATGACCAGCCCGGCACAGACAATGCGGGTCTGCGGGCCGGGCCTGAGTCCCCCTAAGGGGGATCGGGCAGGGGTCGAGGCCGACCTGCCCGTTATTAGGCAGGCGGTGCGGGCTTGGCCCAGTTCGTTTCGCATCCCTGTGTGTCATAGTTCTAATGTTACATGTTGAGCAGACAAAACCATGCCTGATTTTAAATAACCGTAAAAAAGGTTCATTTAACATGGTTGACCACTACTTTGGCCCAGCATAAAAATCTCCCAATCATTTGAGGAGCATCTTGATCTTATATTAGTTTCTATTGGAGTTTCATATATTTTTATTTTATTTAAGATTAGAGTCCGACGATGTTAATTGTTAAGGTTTTGTGGGTTTCTTCTTTTTTGCTTTTGACAAAGCATATTCAACTTCATATTAATCATTAGGTGTTCTGGTGTGTATAGATATGACTCTGCATCACCATGTCCCCATACCCTACATTTTATGGATTTGCTTTCTCGTAGTGTTCATATCCTGTCATATCCATGTTTTGTATCAGCCTTTGTACTTCCTAGATGGTAAATGAAGCAAACACACCGAGAAACTTTCCGTCTCTAGGTTAGCCTTGGCAGGAGTTTTCCAGTGTAGTGGAGACCTGCATTCGAGATTCTAAATTTTACTTTCATACTAAATCATCATGATCACTGCTTTCTCTCTTGTTAACTGTGCACACTGTAGATCAGAAACCATCATGCCATCAGCAGAAAACTTTTTCTTTGACTTCTTCCAGCTCCTTATAGGAGAAACATGTTTGTGGCTTAAACATTGTTTCGGCATAAATTCCTTCTGCAAGTATCTTGTTTAGATCTACATCGAGTATAAATGATACTTGGGGCCTGTTTGTTTCGTTGCAAAACGTCGCAAGTCGTAAGTCGTAAAATGAGAATGGAAAAAGTGAACTGTAGCAGAGAAAATATATTGTGTTTTACGGTGTTTGGTTGATAAAGTGAAGTGTAAATGGAAAAGTATATTGTGTTTTACGGTGTTTGGTTGATAAAGTGAAAGTGTAAATGGTAAAGTATATTGTGTTTTACGGTGTTTGGTTGGTAATGTAAAAGTGTAAGAGGAAAAGTTGACCAAAAAATGAACTGTAGCAGTGATTTAAATATTATAAATACTATTAAATTTAATCTACTATTGCAAATTAAATTGTATTAATAAATTTGAGATAAAAAATTAATAATCTTAATATTTTATTTATAACAATAATATTAATAAAATATTAGTATAAATAGTAAAATATTACTAAAATATTAACTAAAAAAATAATATAAAATTTAAGAATACTAATAAAATATAAATATTAAAATTACAAAAAAAATAAAATATACTTATAATATTATAATATTAAAAATACTTGAAAATTATTATAATATAAATTTTATTATAATATTATTGTAATATTATAGAAATATAAAATTAACAAAGTAAAATATAATTATAATTTAATAATAAATTATCATTATAGTATTATTATACTAAATTATTATTACAATATTAACATAATAAAATATTAATATAATAATAAAATATATTATGATATTAATAAAGTAATTTTTATATTAAAAAATAAATAATTAAATATATAGTAAAGTATAATATTGTTATATTAATAAAATATTAACTCTAAATAAAATAATAAAAAATGGAATAAGTATTAATAAAATAATAAAGTACTAAATAAAATATTAAGTAAAAATATTAAATTAAAATAATGAATATTAAATATTAAAACAATATTAAAAACAATAAAAAATTAAAGATTAAAATATAAAATAATTAAATAAGAAATTAAACACTATTTAAAATATTATATATTTAATAATATTAAATTATATATTGATTATCAAGTAACTATTATGAACTGTAAGTGTACTACTAGTGAGTTACATAACCACAAAATTAACTGTAACAACTGCAAGTGGGAAAATATGAGTGTAATAGTGAGATTTACATGACCACAAATTTAACTGTAGCAACTGCAAGTGGGAAAAGAAGAGTTGCATTTTGCAACTTGTTTTTCAGCGAAACAAACAACGGAAAATGCAAAAGAAGTTTTACGACTTGCGTTTTGCGGCGAAACAAACACGCCCTTGATATCAGCCTCCATCTAGCAAAGAACCAAATGAACCAAATCTCTGTCATCCTTTGAGGTCAGCAGATTCCTCATGGTTTCTTACCAGATTTATGGATGTAGTTCAAATGTTGCACCAAACTATATCACATGCAACTTATGGATGGCCAAATTACCTTCCACTCAGTCATGAAATGATGAACCAAAAGAAGAGCGCTACCCTCCCCTGATCAGAAGTAACTTCCATAATCTCATTTCATCTTGATTCCATGTTAGGAAATTGAGGAATTTTCCACTGGCCATTAGCATGGAACTATGCCCTTCTAAGTTACTGCCTTTATGCATAGCTAGGCCTGATCATCTAACCCCCGTAAATAATCCTCTCTTCGACATATGTCAAATCAAAACTTGCCGCGTGAGCTCTAGTAACTTTTGCTATACCTTGCAAAGTCACCTTCCAAGTGCTAAACATTTATTATTTCTAGTTGCTGAATTATTAGCTGCAATTTTGTCTAGCCTAAGCCTCTATGTTGCGAGTTGCAAAACAAGTGTTTTCTTGTTATTCACATGACCCTTACAAGGGATTTCCGATACAATATAAGCTTTCGGGTCAGAAAGACACTCCCACAATACCTTCGTTTTGCCCCCAAAATGAAATCCAGGACGTCTTCTCAATCATCTTGATTGTTGTAACGGGGAGTTGAAAAGTGTGTCCAATTATTATAAGGGTGTCATTGCCTTGATAACTTGCATTATGCCAGCAAACATAAGAAATATTTGCTTTTGACCTCTCACTTTCATCTACACTCACTCACTACAGAACATCATATTCTTTAGCCAATTTTTTTTAGGGCTACATATTTGATTGGGAGTTTGTCCCATATAATACCAAGCTAATGTAGAGGATATTGCCTAATTCTGCATCTCTAACAAAAGAGTAGTTTTCCCTTTCCTGGTGACATATCTCAGACATGCTAGTAAACCAGAAGAAGTTTCTTCCTGAAGCCAATTAATGAGACAAACCTCAGAGACAAAAACAAGGTTATCAGTTCATGTAAGGTGAGACATCATTGTGAGATGACTACACTTAAGGCAGAAAAGTAACAGAACTGATTTTGTCTGTCTATACTAAGAATATTTCTAGCCTAAGGTAAACAGTTAAAGATATAAAGGGTTACACTGTCTTGTATTAATATTGCTATTCATTACCGTGACGACTGCCTTGTACCATCCTTGAAAAGAAAGGTCCAGCCAAACTCGGGGAACCTAAAGCAATCTTTGTTTATTGGATAAAAGCTTTTTCTCAAGATCTCCTTTAATGCAAATTCCCCCCTCAAAGTCACATCACTAACTAACGAGCAAGTAGGGAGAAATCAACAGTTAATCCTCCCTTTAACACTGTTGCCTTTAAATGTCATCTAGTCTGCCAGAATTTTGGTGACGACTTTTGTTTTTATTAAGAAATAGGCTCAAAGCTTCGAAAGAAGTAATATTAGATCTGTCAACTAGAGTAAGGATGACATGATCACACTGCTAGCAACCCATCACGCTTGAAGTATCTATTGGCTACAAATTTTTTGGTTTGATTTTATGGCTATTCTATCGGAAAAGGGGTGTGAAACCACTCTTAGCCTGTGTGGCTCACTCAGGACACATCAAATTACTCTTTAAATGGCAACCTTCCCCTTGTTTGCATGCAGTGTTTGGAAAGGCTTTTTCAAGGCTCACCTCGAGGATCGCTTCAGGGTATTTTCAAGGCTAATCGCCTCAAGACGCAAGAGAAAAGCCATTTGTCCCAAGAGGCATATGCCTCACTACTTGAAGCACATCTAAAGCATGCACTTCACGCCCCATGAAACACTTCTCAGCTGAATCATATGCTTCAAGAGAAAAAGGGTAAAAGGAAAAATAATTTAACTTAAAATAAAAGTGGAAAAATTAGACTTCATACCCATTTTTCTTATTTTCTCTACCTATTCGAGACACTATTATCATTCACCGCTTTCACATTTATGAAATTTGGTGTTGCAAGTAACTATGTTTCTTTTATTGTCACAAGTGACACATCTACTTTGTATTTTCTGTGAATAGTTCAACTTCTACTTTCCTGTTGTAGTCAACTTATATTGCGGTGATTTTGAATTTGTGATTGACTTCTGGATTTCTTTTTTTCATTTTCATTTGTAGTTGAATTCTCTCTTTGAGAATTATGTAACACATTTGTTTTTAATAGTCATTTTCTTTCAACTTTATGTAATTTTTATTTTGTTGTTTGTGTTTTTATGTGAAACCTTTATCCACAAGGTCTTGAGCAAGACCGTGTGGCAATAATAGGACAAGCGGTCTTTGGCTCTTCTCCATCCAATTTATTTCATAGTTGTTTATGTTTGTATACCAAGTCTAATTCATTTTTGATTAGTGTCTTGACTTGATTTTATCCATTGTAGAATATTATACCATTCCATATTATTTTATAACATTTAGAAAATTTAGAAAATAAATATAAAAAAATCATGAGGCCTACGCCTCGCCTTATCAAGGGTCCAACGCCTTGCCTCGCACTTTCGTCTTTTCAAGCACTGTCAGCGCGTCACCACGGTCTAGTACTGGGGCCAATGACTCTCTTGATAGGAGATGAGGGAGATGACAAGGATGAATACCTGGTAACAAAAATTCTTTTAAGTATGAGAACCTAATTTTGGCTGAACAGGATCCTGCATCATTAAAACAGAAATAGGCTCCAACCTGCTACACCATCCATTTAACATGAAGGTAGAGAATTGCTTGCTTGCAGCTTGCCACTATTTCAAAAAAGTTTCTTGAAGCATGTTAGCTACTCCATAATGTAGCTTATCATGATATTATCTGGAGGATACCGAGATCAGCTTGGGTGACTCCAGGCCTGCCTCAACTATGACTATTTAGTTAATAAGAAAGAAGTCCCATGTAGTCCAAGTTTCCAAAACAACATTCTCCCAAAGCTTCGTAGTAGCACAATCATTAGATATTTAGCAAATAAACAATAGAAACTAGTTACGTAAGACTTTCTCTAGTATGCCTGAGATCCTCCACCTTTAGGTTATTCAAGGATCACAACTTTCCAACAAATTGTTTCTTTATAAGACCACAGAAAGCTAAACAGATGTTACAACATCTGAAAGCTAGAGTTATCTAAATCAGCCTTGTTTTCAGAACTATAGATCTTACAAGTTCAAGATATTCCAAGCGAGCAAATGGTCCACACCAAACTAAGGATACTCGAAAGTCCAAACACAGCTTACCCAAACAAGGTGGGGATGCTCGAAATGTATACTAGTTATGCATAGCTCAACATCCTTTTCCCATCTATAATTATAATGTTTTGAAATTTTGTTGGAAATAGATGTTTTTGCTGAAACTTGTGGGTTTTGGCGGAGGATTTGACTAACCTACACCAAACTAGGGATACTCGAAAGTCCAAGCACTACCATCCTCATTGGTACGTGTGGATATGTTCTTCCAGTTATGGTCCTTATGGACTACTGAATCACAAGCATTAAGAAGTGTACTCAATTACCAAATAAAAAAAAGTGGATATTGGACAAAATTTTTATTCCTTGGGTCGTAGTGGAGAAGATGAGGTTCTTTTGATTTCTTAAGTTATAAACATTTCATGGTGATAAGTGATGTAATACGGGAGGATCACAATCACCTTCAATCTAGAAATTGGGAGTTAGAGTTTTGAAAGAACTAGAAGAGGAATTAGGGTTAGGAAATAAGAAAATAGGGAAAATGGATAAATTTGGGCTCACCTCTTGCGCCACGGGCTTCACACACCTTACAATACGAGCTTCACACCCCAATCTTAAGAACTCAAGAGCTCTGAAATTTTAACTGAAAAAGTTTTTTTAATTCATTCATTGTCTACCGAATAAAAATTATCGAGGCCTATTTATAGGCTTACAAAAGGACACTACTCTGATATAACTGATGTACTAAAACACAATAAAAATAACTAGACGAAAAAAATAACTAAGGTAATAGAAGACAACTAGCATTTGTGTGATGTCCCCATTATTTCCCCCAGGGTGGGAATAACTCGACCCTGTTGAGTGATGACTCCCCTCACGAAGCATCTTAATCGGGCCAAAGTGGTGGCCGTGGCAGAGGTGGAACTGGTTTCCGTGACAGATCAGATGTGAAGGGTGGTAGATCGAGCCAATCACAGGTAGCAGACAAATATGAATCATCTATGATGAAAACTGAACCGACTGCACTTTGCATCATAAGTAGCCTGATCTCCTGTGAATCTATTTCTTATAGACATCTGCAAGGAGTTATACTCATCATGCGATCTAATGATAATGAGGTCTTTATAGCTGCCAAAGTTGGCACTAACTCCATAGTAGGCTTTGCTAAAAGATCTACAAGGGTCTTAATGGGCAGCTCTACAACTTCCGTGGGCCCTGAGGGAATCTCTTCTTGTAGTGACACCAACTTAGCAACAACTCCTGGTCCTGGCTCTGGCTTATCATCAACTTTTGACTTTGATTCTGAATCTTCAACAATTACTGCGTTGCTTTCTAGAATCTTCATTATGCCAGCAAAAATCTCCTTACATTCAGCGACCAGATCACTGAATTGTGGGCTCTTGAGGTGTGAAGCATACCGAGTACGAAGAAGATCTTGTAAGACCACTCAATCTCGACAGTTGATATGACTGTCTTCCCACCACCAATAAGCTTCTCTAGCTAGTTTCATTTGGGCATAGTGGCACTTCTGCTCAAGTGTCAAGGAGAAATATCTGAAGAAAATTTCAAGTTGGTTTTCTCATTTTTCATACCCATCATGATCATTAGAACTCTGAAAATACGGGAGAGCTGCATGTATGTCCCTTCCAACCTCCTTTTCATCACCATCAGTATGTATGTATTTATCACAAAAGTAAAACCCTAGGAGTAAAGTTCAGTGCATAAAGATCAGAGGTTAACCAAGAATCTCAGTGGCTCGAGCTTGACTTAAATCAGGCTGAAAATTTGGCCTGAAACGCTGATTTTTTACCGCAGGGACAGTATCGGCACTAAACACGGGCTCGTGGAGGTCGGATCTGTTGCTCAAGTGCTACAATTCTCTTCAGTGGCTCCGGAGCTTAGTCATGAACCTAACGCTTTGAATATAGCTCGAAACGAACTCCGAACGAGCGAGGAACGAGCTTTGGACTAAAACTGCACAGGCTGTTAGAACAGTGTGGCTCAGAAAGGCTGTGCTGATTGGCTCAGTGAGCCGCTGACGTCAGTTTATAGCTGCTGACATCAATGCGGCTTCGGCTCAGCTCGGCTTGGGCCGATGACAGACGGCTCGAGGAAGGCTCGTCGAGCCGATGACTTCAGCGGGTCAGCAACTAAGCGAGTCGGATCCGGGTTGTAATGGGCTGCTATAGTGCTCTTGGATCCAGATCTCGTAATGGTTTGAGATTTAAACCCGAAATCAATTTAAACCTGAATTTTAACCCGATCTCAGTTCGGGTTTTTTGATGACGACGACTCTTCTCTTGGGAAGGGGGAGCTATGCGGCCTGCGGTGGCGTGGATGCAATGATGATGAAGATTGGTTTTTTTATGAAGCTCTGATACCGAGGATAATGATGAAGGTAGGGCTTTATGCTGATGGTGATGGCGGATTTAGCTGGGATGATTGGTGGTGGTGGTGGGCGGCGGCGGCGACGATGGGGTCAGGCGGCCATGAGGTCTGGCAGGGATGATGAGAGGAGGGAGGGAGGAGATGAGGGAGATGGTGGCGATGATGGAGAAGATGATGACAGAGAGTGTTGTGGGTGTTGTTGGCGCTGTCGAGGGAGAGGGCAGCGGAGGTGAGGCGACGGGAGGTGGTCGTGGTTTGCAGAGGGAGCAAAAGTCTGGTTTTCAAGTGAGGGGGAAGGAGAGGAAGAACAATGCTAATTTTATTTTTGTAGAAGGAAAATGAACTGCAGAGGGTTGGAATTTTGGGGATTTTCAAACTGAATTTGGAAAATTTTGAGCCTTTTTTTGGATCAGACATGGATTTTGTTCTAGATTTAGGATTTCAGATCTAGAACTAGGGTTCGAGAGAGGCTCGTGTTTTAGTTAGGAGAAGAAAATTTTGAAGGGGATTGGAATCAAAAGCTATAATACCAAACTGATGTGATACGAGAGAATCACAATCACCTTCAATCTAGAAATTGGGAATTAGGGTTTTGAAAGAAGAACTAGAAAGAGAAATTAGGTTTAGGAAATAAGAAAAATAGGGAAAATGGATAAATTTGGGTTTCACACCCCTTGCTGATGGGGGAAACAAACGGTTTAGATTTAGTAGATTTGAGATTTTTATTTAAATTAGATTTAGGAGTTATTTGAATTTAGATGTGGTTAGATTTGGTGAGATTTGATGTTATCAATAATTGCACATATAGTGTACGTGTCGTAGGTTATATATATAGCCATGTAGTACAACAACAACAACTAAGCCATTCATCCCAAGTATTTGGGGTAGGCTACATGAACCAAAATGGAATTACGTCGGATCGGGCACATAGATCAGCTTTCTCCACTCATTCCTATCGAGCAATATGCCTTCACTAAAACCTTTAGCCTCTATATCTTGTCGTATTATCTCCATCCATGTTTTCTTCGGTCTCCCCTGCTCTCTTTTAACTTGCCCTAAATTGATACGCTCTACTCGCTGGACTGGCGCATCTGTAGGTCTACATCGCACATGACCAAACCATCGTAGACGGTTTTCTCTCATCTTCTCTTCTATAAAGGTTACACCTATCTTAGTACAAATATCCTCATTTCTCACCTTATCTCTCCGCGTGTTACCACACATCCAACGAAGCATGCGCATCTCTGCTACACTCATCTTCTGGGCATGATTTCTCTTTATAGCTCAACATTCTGTGCCATATAACAAAGCTGACCTAATAACAGTCTGATAAAACTTTCCCTTCAGCCATAACAGAATGTTATGATCAAATAAAACTCTTGTTGCGCTCCATTTCAACCAGCTGGCTTGGATACTATGGTTGACATCACTATCGATCTCCGCATCCTTTTGAATAATAGAACCCAAGTACTTAAAATGACTGCTCATTGGTATTTCTTGTCCATCTAGTCTCACAATACTATAATCTCGGATGCTCTGTTTACTGAATTTACACTCCATGGAGTGATTTTTGAAAATTATTGAATGATTTGGATAAAAAAAGTGAAGCTATTTGCTTTAGTATTGATTTTGATCTCATGGATTCAATCATAAGCTGTGAAGCCAAGATTCGGGTTGCCCGCGATCATATCTTTCCTTTCTTCTCTTGTTCTTCCTTAATTCCACAAAATCTCCACCACATCCTAAATCACCCCTCCGTCCCACATCAATTTGGTACCGAACTTCCTGTTCTTTTTTTCTTTCCACAAAAATCCATTTTAAAAAAATTTACTGTTCCGTGAACAGTAACTTGACTGTTCACGGTTACTGTTCATTGTAAAGCGCTGTCGCAGTTTGGAGTTTGTTTCAGGCCCGTTTAGAGTCCGATTCGAGATTCGTCTGAAGCGTTGGATGCGTGACTGAGTCTTGGAGCTACTGGAAAGATTTCACGGCAGTTGGATAGTAGATCTGACCTTCACAAGCCCGTGTTTCTTGCCGGTACTATTCTTGTAGCAGAAGATCAACGTTTCAGGCTACATTTTCAGCCAGATTTGACCCTAGTTCGAGCTTTTGAGATTCTTAGGTAATTTCTAAACTTATGTACTGAATTTTTATCATGGGATTTTACTTTTGTGGCCGATACATATTTACTTATGGTTATGAAAAGGAAGTTGGACGGGATATGTATGCGGCTATTCCATGTTTTCAGGGTTCTGATGATCATTATGGGTATGAGAAGTGGGAAAGCAATCTTGAAGTTTTCTTCAGTTATTTTGTTTTGACTTCTGAACAGAACCAGTATGCCCAAATGAAGCTGGTTGGAAAAGCTTATTGTTACCTGAAAGACAGTTATATCGACTATAGATGTTGGTTTGTCTTAAAAGATCTCCGTACTTTGTACGCTCCACACCTTCTTTATTCATCTGAGGCAGATTATAAAGAGCCAGAAGTTGTTGATAAGCTAGAGTTAGAAGCTGTTGATGAGGCAGATCCAGAGCCTCCAGTTCTCGTCGAGCTAGACATTATTGATGAGCCAATTCAGAAGTTGTTGATGAGTCAGAATTAGAACCAGAAGTGACAGAGCCTTTTGTTGAGACTTTTGTAGATCTTCCAGTGGAGCCTATCATGTAGCCATCTTTGACAGTTATATCCTTAAGATCGCCTGATGTTTACGACCCATTGTAAATATTTCTACAAGAGACATGTTCACCGGAGATTGGTGCCTTGGTATGTGAGTTAATTTTCAGTGGAATTGAGTTGCCTTCTTATGTTGCACGTATCTTGTTCGAGCTACCGTCAACTTCAGCTGGTTTGACACGGAAGCCAGTTTCACCTCCACCACCTTGGTTCAGATTCGTGATGCAGTTCAATTTCAGCCAGTCGTGCTTATCTTGTACCAACCACTACATTCATCGGGAATCAATGTTTTTAAGTCAAGGAGAATGATGAGGGAAACAAACGGTTTAGATTTAGTAGATTTGAGATTTTTATTTAAATTGGATTTGGATAGACTTAGTTGAGATTTAGGAGTTATTTGAATTTAGATGTGGTTAGATTTGGTTAAATTTGGTGAGATTAGACGTTATCAATAATCGCATGATTAGTGCATGTGTTGTAGGCTATATATTATAGCCATGTAGTGATCTTTAAAAATTATTGAATGATTTTGATAAAAGAAAAAGGAAGCTATTTGCTTTGGTATTGATTTTGATCTCATAAATTGAATCATAGGCGGTGAAGCCAAGATTCGGGTTTCGATCCACGATCATATCTTTTTTCTTCTTTTCTTGTTCTTCCCCAATTCCACAAAATCCCCACCACAAACCCTAAATCTCCCCTCTGTCCCACATCACTTGCGCCACGGGCTTCACGATCCTTACACTACGGGCTTCACACCCCAATCTGAAGAACTAAGTGCTCAAAATTTTAAGTGGAATTTTTTTTAGTTCATTGTCTACCGAATAAAAAGTACTGAGTCCTATTATAGGCTTTACAAAAGGACATTACTCGGATATAATCGATGTGGTACTAAAACACAATAAAAGTAACAACTAGACTCAAAAATAAATTAAGGCAATAGAAAACAACTAGCACTTGTGTGATGTTCCTATCAATAAGTCTTAGTGTTAAAACCACAATACCTTGTTTCTTGATTTCCCGAGACCTAGAAAAACTCTAGCACCACAATGCTATGAGAACTTGTCAGGTGGGTAAGATTAATCAGAAGTTAGAAACTCATTCATGAAAGCAACATCATGACCTAGAAAATACAAAATGTAGCTTTGGCTTATCATCTCAATCTGTTACAGAAGATATTCTGCTAATGGTTCTGTCATTAATGCAAGGATTGATGATGTATGTCCCTAGATGAGTGACAAGTACATACTGAAATAGACACTGGATTCTGTAACCCAAGTTTAAGCACTTGGAAGCATCATACAAAACCTGAAGTTAATGATTACTGTAGAGCATTAATAGCAGGATGCATATGGCACACAAGGTCAAACCAGGGAGTCTAGTTGGAAATTAGTATAAATAACTGAACAAAATATGCAGTAGGTGATCACGTCCATCTGACAGAAGGGCTAGTGTCAGTGCAACAACAAAAAATGTGCGCTTGAAGAATTGTCATTTTGGCTGGTTAGTTCTTTATTCACTAGTTTACTAACTCTTTACCTTTTTAACGGTCGCAGCTAGAAGGATGGAGGGTCCTCTCCATGGGAACAGGAGAACTGAGCTACATGACTTGAACCTATTTTAGATAATTTTGAGGATAATAAACTTTCTCCACAAGTTTTTTTGTTCCTTATTTGGGTGGGCTATTTGTTTACATATACTTGAAACTCTAGTGAGTAGGAATGGGAGAACATAGATCCGTAACACGTACAAATGTGGCCATATCATTATGATAAATGAGTAAGCAGGAGATTTGGAATTATCTGCTATCCATGCTTATGGAGCTAGTGAATGAGAGGAGGCATCTGATAAAGTTAGCGCACAAGGTATATTGCAGTACCACTGAGAACAAAATGGTATAG
Organism: Agave tequilana; assembly: GCA_038442645.1. Classification (NCBI taxonomy): domain Eukaryota; kingdom Viridiplantae; phylum Streptophyta; class Magnoliopsida; order Asparagales; family Asparagaceae; genus Agave; species Agave tequilana. The sequence continues at coordinate 43,529 of JAVJIF010002425.1, forward strand.
AAGGTAGATGGCTTATTGCAGTAATACTGAGAGAACCTAGGCTGGTGGGGAGAAGGACACAAAATGGAATTAGAGAGGAGCTGAAGGCTCAATTGCAATGTTGACCGACCTAACTATGAGCAGGAGACAGTGCAACCTGAAGTGAGCAAGGTTCTTTAGACAATGGTAACACATTCAATGGTTTTTGTTTCAAACATAACCATAAGATGCTGCTACATGCGATAGGAAATTGCAGCCAACATGTACTGGTTGGGAGTTTGTAAGGATGAAAAGGACATTCATAAAGGCAATGCTTCAAGGACTCCTCTGGAGTACCCATTTGATTACGACACAACTGCCAAGGTGATTTTTAAGTGGGCCTTTTAAAAAATTTCTGTCAATTTTGCCGAACTCCTATGTTCAGCATTGAGAGTTGTGTGGGTATATATAGAAGGGAATGGGGACCCATAGAAGTGCTCATTCTTATACCCTTTTTGTGACGCCCCGGTCCCACGGGTACGGAGACATTACAGCGACGTATGTACGCAGGTCGGAATTACCCTCACGTATATACGCTAAGCATCAGTACAGGTAAGAATCAGAGTACGGAAGCACAGTGGTAATATACATTCCAGCAATAATAGCACAAGTACAAAGTTATCACAAGGCATGATAAAATATCTCAAGAATATATGATCACTAAGAAGCACAATAGCAGGATGTACTATATGAAATACGGGAAAATACTCATGAGTAGCAAGATGAGAATTTCGCGAGCCGATCAAGGAGAGGCTGGAAGAAGGGGGTCCGGACAGGCAACTGCTAATCCACGCTTCCGCTGCGCCACTCTGATCAGGTACAACAAGGCCGCCACGATCCAGACTCCAGGATCTGGACATGAGGATCCAGGGTTGTTAGCAACCCCAATGAGTACATATAATAAAGCCAAATGGCGTGCATAATAGGCACACGTGTACATGATCAAGTGATGTGGTCCAGGCATGCATGTACAAGAAATAAAAGTAACATAAGGGAAATTAAAGGAACGACAGTAAATCATGTATATCGATGAATATGAAACTGAAAACATGCATAGAAGACAGTATGAAGAGCATAGGTACATATAAACATGCAGTAAATAAGTTAAACATGCGATAAATACAAGTATGGACAAAACTAGTTGTACAAGCTCAAATTATGAATTCACGGGACAGATACGTCAAGGGGATAATCCAAATAAGGAACCCTCATCTATATACCACATCTCTCATGTCGCCATCGTCTGAGTTTATACAATTTGAGTTGCCCTAAGAATAATAGAACTATAGTGTATCTGGAGTAATCATCATGTGTCATAAGTAAGGTGTTAACTCAGGGCATAACATTATAACTGGAATATAGAGGTATATCATTTTAATTTATCCAATAATAATAATCAGTACCGTTTGATATTCCAATCACCTCCCTACTAGCGCCTCACATCACCTATAGTCCATACTAGAGTTCACACTCTGTAGAACTTACCCGGGTCTGATATGTGAGTACCAGGGCCCGAACAAAGGAGAGACCAAATAACACACGTTCCTAACATTATTACTGTTTGGTTTTTTATATTATGCATCCGATTCATATGTTTAGGTATGTGCTACCGGTACACATACATCCACTTATGAATAAGACGAGTTATTATTTGGAAACTGATAAATCTGATGCTCATATTTAAGTGGGTTCTGTCTCTACCCGGGACTAGCTCAGGAGTACATGCTACTGCTTCCGGGGACTTATCATTACGCGCCCCCCACGACACTTCAGATTCAGGCTGCTACTTCCGGGGACTTATCATTACGCGCCCTACACGACACTTCAGAAATATCACCATTATAAATATGATATCATACCGGTTTCCATCAGTTTCCCCCACCCCAGTGTAAGTTAAGTACTTTATTATATTTATGTTGACCAAAGCTAATGTCCACAAGTGTCCACAGTAATCCAGTAACCATGATTATTTAATTACGGGGATTAACAGGAGTATAATATCAGGAGTCTCCCTGTACAGGAGTACATGAGTTTAGGAGTACCAAATATCTGGTAATAGTATAATAATCATGCCAAGTCCTCATAAAAGTAATAGTCATGAATATGCAATATAATACAGGTGTCACAATTTTAGGTCAAGTGTACTAGTACTGGGTGATAGCATGTCAAGTGTTAAGTGTTATTATATCAAGTGTCACGTATCAGGTGTCAAGTATAGCATGGCAAGTACCGGTGTCAGGTATCAGGTGTCAAGTATAGCATGGCAAGTACCGGTAACAAGTGTCAAGTATAGCATGACAAGTACCGGTAACAAGTGTCAAGTATAGCATGGCAAGTACCGGTGTCGGATATCAAGTGTCAAGTATAGCATGGCAAGTACCGGTGTCGGATTTTAAGTGTCAAGTAACAGGTGTCAAGTAATAACCGGTCAAGTATCAGGTGTATACATGTCAGGGTTAGGTAACTAATATGTCGGTGAGAGTCAACATTAAATATCAGGTATCAACCGGTCACGTAACATGGTACAGGAGAACGGTATAAACATTTCAAACTCTTCACAACCATATAAATTTATCTTTTACTTAGCTATGCGAAGCCGAGTAAAGCGGGAGCAGATCTAGGCATACCCGTATAATACCGGTTCAATAAAGTATAATAACGGCCGACAGCTATTTATAAAACATGATAATTTTAGAAACACTTATATAACATATACCAACTTGCATAAAGAGACATCATATATTAAAAGCAAGATAATAATTATTAGACATGAAATGATGGTAATAAAGCAAGAAATGTAATCGCTTAAATCACCGGAAAACAGCGAAAATCCCGGAACACTAGAAACACATGCACACCCCAATCCATATATTAAAATATATTTATATATATATATATATTTATATAATTAATATTAATTCATTGAGAGAGGAGAGAGAGGAGAGAGAAAAGAATGAAAGAGAGATGTTGGAGAGAGAGACTTGTAGGAAAGAGAGAGAGAGTGTAGGAAAGAGGGGGGAGAGAGAGAGCTTGCTGGATATTAGTAGAGGGGTAAGGGAGAGAATTAGAGGGAAAAGATGGGGGTATAATTGGAAAGAAGGAAAAGAAGGAAAGAAAGAAAGGAAAGAAGGGAAAAGAAGGAGGGGGACATGGCCGCTGGCCAGGTGGCCGCCGGCGGTGGCGGCCGGGCCTGGGCGGCCGGCGGTCAGGTCGGCCGGCGACCGGGGGAGGCGGGTGGTGGTGTTGAGGGTGATGATGGAATTGTTGTTGGTTGTACTTGATGTTGGTGGTGGTGGAGATCTTGAAGGTGGAGTTGATGATGAGGAGATGAAGGTGGTATGGTGAAGGTGTTGGTGGTGATGGGGATGATGGAGTGGTGGTGAGTTTATGGGTGTTGATGGTGGTGGAGTTGGTGATGGGGTGGATGGTGGAGTATTTGGGTGGAGAAGTTGAAATTGGAGAGGGGAATGGTGAATTTGGAGGAGATAGGGAGAGACGTAATGAGGGGGTTGTGGTGGTGGAATATGGGTGGTGGATGGTGTTAGCAGGTGATGGGATGGGGGAGGGGGCTGTCAGTTGGTTGACTTCGGAAAGGGAAAGGAAAAAGAAATGAAGAAAGAAAACGAAGTGAGAAGGAAAGAATAATATTATTTAAGTAGGGTAAAAATTGACTATTTCAGAATCGCTTTGAAAAATTTTTAAAAATAAAATATATTATTTTAAGATGCCTGGTGAAATCGGATTTGAGAAATTCAATATGGTTTTCAAATTAAAAATTCTGGAATCTTCCAACGATATCGGTCGACACCAAAACCGGTGAATTTTTGATAAATTCTGAAAATCTCAAAAAATGCTTTTAGTTAGAAAATAAGATTTTAAGAAGTAATGTGAAAGCCGTTTCTAAAAGTTCAACTCCATTTGAAAATTAAAAATCCGAGAATCAGTCAGCGATGCCGACCGACACCGGTTTTGAAGATTTTGCAAATATTTTTGAAAATTTTCAAAAAATCATGAAAAATTGAAAAATTGGAAAACGATGTTTGAAACTGAAATCGGTCAAATCGGACTACCAGAAAGGCCAAATCGAGCAATACACTAGGATCGGGCCCCCGATTCAGAGTAGGGCTGACTTCGAGTCCACGAATGCGGATCCAATACAAAACAATCACACCAATAATCATAAAATAAAATAAATACAAAACTATATCAAAGAAATATGATAAAAAAATCAAAATACGTATCTAAGTACGTATTCCAGGAACGGGGTGTTACATTCTATCCACCTTACAAAAATTTCGTCCTCGAAATTTCGGTAAGGGAAGATGAACACAAAAAGGATAGGAATGAGGAGTATATCAATCAAGATATGGGTAACTGAGAGTAATTCTCAGAAATCGACTGAATGATAAACTTAAGACTGAGACGTTTCTACACTTCTGCCGTATATATTCTCTGACGGTGCCATAATAATACTGACCTGATGTCTGCTGATAAAAGAATAATGCCAGAACTTATCGAAAATTCACCGGTTTTGGTGAATTTTCGATCTGATGTCAGAATTTATCGAAAATTCACTGGTTTTGGTGTCGACCTGTATCACCGAAAGATTCCAAGATTTTTAATTTGAATACCAGATTGAATTTCTCGAATCCGATTTCATCGGGCATCTTAAAATAATATTTTCTTTTTTTGAGAATTTTTTGGAGCGATTCTGGAACAGTTAATTTTTACCTAATTTAAATAATATTATTCTTTCCTTCTCACTTCGTTTTCTTTCTTCATTTCTTTTTCCTTTCCCTCGACAAAGTCAGCCAACTGACAACCCACTCCCCCATCCCATCACCTGCTAACACTATTCCCAATCCCATCATTTCTCTCCTTTTCTTTTGCCTTTCTTTTTTTTTCTTTATATTTCCTTCTTCCCTCTCATCTTCTCCCGTCACTTCATCTTCCTCTCCATTTGTTGGCCGGCGCCCAAGGCCAGCCCCCAACTCCGGCGCCCCTCTGGCGACCTAGGCCGATGGTGGCCACCCCCTCTCCAATCAACCCCACCAACACCAAATTCCATCATCACTTCCATCATCTTCTCCTTCCAACAATCACCATGAACCTATCTCCACTAACTCCACCACCCATATTGCACCACCACAATCCCCTCATTACTTCTCTCCCCATCTCTAAATTCACCATTCCCCTCTCCAATTTCAACTTCTCCACCCAAATACTCCATCCACCACATCACCAATCTCCACCACCATCACCACCCATAAACTCACCACCACTCCATCCCCATCACCACCAACACCTTCACCATACCACCTTCATCTCCTCACCATTATCAACTCCACCTTCAAGATCTCCACCATCACCAACATCAAGTACAACCAACAACAACAACAATTCCATCATCACCCTCAACACCACCATCCCTCACCTCCGGCCGCCTCCCCCCGGTCGCCAGCCGACCTGACCGCCGGCGGCCACCTGGCCGCCTGCCATGTCCCCCTCTCCTTCTTTTCCCTTCTTTCTTTTCTTTCTTTTCTTCTTTCCTTCTTTTCCTTCTTTCCAATTTTACCCCCTTCTTTTCCCTCTAATTCTCTCCCTTACCCCTCTACTAATATCAAACAAGCTCTCTCCCCTCTTTCCTACACACACACACACACACTCTCTCTCTTTCCTACAAGTCTCTCTCTCTTAACATCTCTCTCTTTCATTCTCTTCTCTCTCCTCTCTCCTCTCTCATTCTCTCAATAACTTAATATTAATAATATTAATATATATAAATATATTTTAATATATGGATTGGGGGTGTGCACGTGTTTCTGGTGTTCCGGGATTTTTCGCTGTTTTTCGGTGATTTAGGCGAGTACATTTGTTGCTTTCTTACCATCATTTCATGTCTAATAATTATTTTGCTTTTAATATATGATGTCTCTTATGCAGGTTGGTATATGTTATATAAGTGATTTCTAAAATTATCATGTTTTATAAATAGCTGTCGGCCGTTATTATACTTTATTGAACCGGTATTATACCGGGTATGCCTAGATCTGCTCCCGCTTTACTCGGCTTCGCATAGCTAATTAAAAGATAAATTTATATGGTTGTGAAGAGTTTGAAATGTTTATACTGTTCTTCTGTACCATGTTACGTGACCGGTTGATACCTGATATTTGATGTTGTGACTCTCACCGACATATTAATTACCTGACCCTGACATGTATACACCTGATACTTGACCGTTATTACTTGACACCTGTTACTTGACACTTGATATCCGACACCGGTACTTGCCATGCTATACTTGACACTTGTTATCTGATACCGGTACTTGCCATGTTAGACTTGACACTTGATATCCTACACCGGTACTTGTCATGCTATACTTAACACTTGTTATCTGATACCGTTACTTGCCATTCTATACTTAACACTTAATATCTGACACCGGTACTTGCCATGCTATACTTGACACCTGATGTCGAACACTTGATATAATAACATTTGACACTTGACATGCTATCACCCGGTACTATTACACTTGACCTGATATTGTGGCACCTGTATTATATTGCATATTCATGACTATTACTTTTACGAGGACTTGGCATGATTATTATACTATTACCAGATATTTGGTACTCCTGAACTCCTGTACAAATTTCAAACTTTCCATAACTTTTACGAGGGGGGTGAAGTACAAATGAAGATTACAGGAGTTTTCATGGGAGTATCAGTTAAGTACATGTAAAATCTTAGAAATATTTAGCATTTCACTCTCTGAAAATGATTGCTCCTATTTTTCATTCTTGTATGTGCCTGCAGCACGTATGCTTTAAGAAGAAGACTAAAATGGGATAATGTAGTCAATAGCTAACCAATAGATGAGATAAATGGCAGAATCATTATGTCATTTATGCATTTTTAATTGTATGCTTCGAGCCATCAACATTGTAAACAATGCTGGTTGGGCCGTAAGCGTCACAAATTAAAACCAGCATGTATAATATACTTTTTCAAATGCAATTAGCAGGCTTCTGACCTATGCATCAGGTTAACCATGGAGTTGCTTCAAAATCAAGTCAGTTAATTCAGGTATTATCTATCTACGAAATTCTTATAAACCAAAATTAGTTTTTGGAGGCTTCTGATCCATGCATCAAGAGACCTCTAAGCGAATTGTTTGAGGACCATGTTTTTTTGGGTAAGGTGCAGGCTATGTAATTTAATATACTTACTGTTTGTTGAAAATTATAGGGTGCACAATTCACTTGTATGTAGACCATGTTTTGCTGGGATTTGTTATAAATCAAACAGTACTACTGAAGCAGCTGAAATCTCCATCTCAAGAATTGCCGATTGAAAAGTGTGGAGTTGACAAGCATCCTGGTTTGTTATATTTTAATGTTTACGGATGCTATTGAATCAAGAGAATCTCACTAATTGTGATATGTTCCAATATAGGTCTTTCTATGACTAATCTTATTGTGGTCTGCATTACACATTTTGAAAGTTGAGACATTTTAAAGTTCTTTTTCCCCATCATTTGTCAAACAATGTTTCGAAAAAATTATGAGGGTGTGTTTATGATGTGAAACGTGTATGTGTGTAAAAATCAGTAATAAAACACTCAAACTACACTTCACCAATATGAAACGATCGTTGGTAGGAAAGGATTAAGACTAATAATCTAGCAAACTGTTGATCAAATAACATGCATAAACTAATCAATATCAATTCAAGAATAAATTAACAATATTATTTATTTTACGCATGCAAAAGATTCTATTACCAATAAAGAAAATTATGGAACTAAAGGGAAGCAGATACACACAATCTCACATTTGTGAACATCAGTTAAATCGATAAAACTCAAAGATTAAATACCAGACTCAAAATAACTGATTGAGATTAGAAACATACCTAGGATCATGTGACCTCAGTGTCCTTGTGATGACTATTGATTTGTAGAGGTCGTCTCCACGAATGCAACGCTTCAAACCGTGCGTTATTCGGACTTCAGATGAGAGATACGATTTGAAAATGAATCTTGAATGCTTTAACGAATCTGTTTTTTATACTGTAGCTACGGCGGTATTGTAACAGATTATTGTAGCAGGTACTGTAGTGGGTAACTATAGCAATACTGTTTTTTCGAAATTTTTTATTTTGTTTTTTTTTTTGATTGGAGATGAAGATATGAGATTAATTTATCTAGGGCTTTGAAGAGGTTAAGGAAAATCGTATTAGGGTTTGGAAGAGAGAGAGAGAGGAGAAATGAGATATGCTCGTTAGGGTTTCACACCACTAATCTAGAGTTTCTCTCGGGCTTCACACACAAAGAGAGAGTTGGTAGAGATCACAACTCACACAAATTTTGAGGAAAAACTTTCATAATTTCATTGTCTTTTTTGTTTGATACAAAAGGCCTTTGTATAGGCTTTTACAAAATTTGAATACAACTCAAATTAAAACTACTAATCAAAATAGAATTACAATTCAAAAATAAAAAAAAAACTAAACTCCTAATAAAAATATAACTCCAAATAAGAAAACTCAAAATAAAGAAACTAAAATTCCATAAAGTTCTATTACTACTAGAAAACTGGAACAAGGCGTCTTCTCCACCGATGATACACGTGCCATATACTTGGCTTGATGTCCGCGTCATTCTCCCTGTGTTGGAGAGAACTCGACTCCGTCGAGTTAGAAGTGGAAGTGTTTTTATACTGCTTCAAAATTCATGGTCAATCTCGGCAGTTCATTTCAGTCTAGGTATGTATCATCAATTGATACTTTTTCTGTCCAACAAATCAGATATTTTTGAATCTCACCAACTTGGGTGGTGATAATTTTATCATATAAGAATTTATCAACTTGACATGCTATATATGGTAAAATATGTGGTAGTGGTGAAAAGAATAGGCTCTCGAAAATAGGCTCCGGAAAAGGCTCATCAGCAAGTGTGATAATATTTATAAGACTTTTATAATTCATTAAGCAGTCAATATTGAAAGTAGAACTGATGCCAAAATCTATAGGATGATTTATAACGTAAAATCATCGTTCAATTTCATAAGATTTGAAACGAATGAGAAATATAATCATGCAACTTTTGAACATCACCAACATTAAAAGTATTTTATCACTGATCTTCGTGGGTTCGTGCATGTGTGATATAAAAGATGATGCAGATGATGATGCAGACTCAATGACTTGATATTGATCGGCTATGGGGATAAGATCTGTGGAGAATTTTGATTTAGTACCTAACATGGACCATAAGAGAAGGGTATGGTGTTGGCAGTAGGAGAGGAAGGGGTTAGTGATCAAAACAGGCAACGATGACAGGAGTCAGTAGTAGAGCGGAGAAGGTGTTAGCAGTAAAGCTGAGGAAGGAAAAGGACGGGTGGTTGTAAACTCCTTAATTATAGGAGTGACTTTTAGAGAAATAGAACTATCAGGCTTAGGTGCTTCAATGGGAACTCCGCCATTAATGACAATCTTAAATGAGCTTGGACAGTTAGCAGCATTGCAAAATGCTCATAATCTTGGCATTTGTAGTACTTAGTTGTGAGACTAATTTTGGAAGTCTTTTTAAGTGTTCTTGCTTTTATTGTTATCACTTCTTTGACTTCGTTAACTGTAGGAATCACATAAGGAACACTACTTTTCGAGTTGGTTGGAAGAATTTTTGATTCGGAGTAGGTTATCAATTTTAGCTATGAATCATCAAGTGTTGGTTGAGACTCCTTGGTTTAGTTCGAGGAGTGAATTTGGCTAGTGGGGATGAAAGTGTATTACACCTATGGGGTTGAACAGATGGGGGAGATCTAGACTCGTAGAAATATGGTGACACATATTTAGTGATGAGTTTGTCCTTCATATATTCCCAAGTCTCAATCAGTCGTTGAGTTCGGGCTTTCCTTTCTCTTTTCAAATCTGTCCAGTATTGAATAGTTTGTCCAGTCAGTTTTGTGATAGTGAACCTGACTTTCTCAGCTTTAAAAAGTGGGTATCGATTGAAGTACATGTCCATAATTTGTAACCAATCGAGAAAAACTCGAGGATCTATTAAATAACCAGAATAATCTAGACGACCATCAAAAGTTGATACATTCATGGTGTTGGTGAGAAATTTGTAATTTTTTTATTTTATATTTTTAAAATGCAAGAAAGCAATGAAGTTTCCTAATAAGGGCCTACAAGATTGTGAAAATGAAAGTTTTTTTTGAATTTGATATTTTTTCTAAATTATCGGGTCAGTCAAATCCCAATTTTACCCATCTAATTGGCCAGGTTGGTGTAACTCAGGTGGAAGGTTTTCTGCATTTGACGTTCCTTGCTTACAGAACTACATTGAGTACTTTTTCTTGGTTAGACACCAATCATACGGAATTTCAGGGAAATGCTAACCTTTCAAGGTTTCTTAATTTATGCTATTTTTTGGATTTTAAATAAAATTTAACTAGATGCAAGAAACTATGTTTAAATGTTTTTTAGATGCAAATCCTACCTAACTGTGCTCTGATACCAAACTGATGTGAAACATGTATGCGTGTATAAAATCATCAATAAAACACTCAAATTACGCTTCACTAGCATGAAACGATCGTTGATAGGAAAGAATTAAAACTAATAATTTAGCAAACTGTTGATCAAATAACATACATAGATTAATCAATATCAGTTCAAGAATAAATTAACAATATTATTTATATTATGTATGCAAAAAATTCTATTACCAATAAAGAAAATTATGAAACTAAAGGGAAGGAGATACACACAATTTCACGTTTGTGAATAACAGTTAAATCGATAAAAATTCAGAGAATATATATTAGACTCGAAATAATTGATCGAGATTAGAAACGTACCTGCTGAGAATTTTATGTGACCTTAGTGTTCTTGTAATGACTGCAGATATGTAGAGGTCGTCTCCACGAGTGCAACACTTCAAACCGTGCGTGATTTAGACTCCGAATGAGAGATACGATATGAAAACGAACATTAAATGCTTTAACGAATCTGTTTTTACTGTAGCAGATTATTGTAGCCGTTACTATAGCAATACTATTTTTTTAATTTTTTTTTTTGTTTTGTTTTTTTCTATTGGAGATGGAGAAAGAGATATGAGACTAATTTTTGTAGGATTTTGAAGAGAGGTTGAGGAAAATTGTATTAGGGTTTGAAAGAGGGAGAGAGAGAAAGAGGATATGCTAGTTAGGGCTTCACACTACTAATTTAGGGTTTCTCTAGGGCTTCACATACAAAGAGAGATTTAGGAGAGATCACAACTCGCACAAATTTGAGGAAAAACTTTAATAATTTCATTGTCTTTTTTGTTTGATACAAGAGGCCTTTATATGGGCTTTTACAAAATTTGAATATAACTCAAATTAAAACTCCTAATCAAAATAGAATTACAATTCTAAAATAAAGAAACTAAACTCTCAATAAAAATACAACTCCAAATAAAGAAACTCAAAATAAAGAGACTAAAATTACATAGAGTTCTATTACTAATAGGAAACTGGAACAAGGCATCTTCTCCACTGGTGATACACGTGCCATACACGTGGCTTGATGTCTACATTAGTTTGTGAATTTGGTGAAGCAATTTCAGGGTGCTATTAGAGGGTATATTCATTACATACAGTCAAAATCAAAGGAAAGCTGATTGTTATTAAGATATGATTTCTGAAAACTGCTCACAATAATATCGATTGGAGCAATATGGTGGTGATTCAGAATTTAAAAATAATAGTTGGGCAAGATTGCCTAATGTTGAGATGGCACTGTGTGTGTATGGTGGATTGCTTGTTTGTATTAAGGGGGGTGATGGGGATTCATAGCTCAGGTTGTAATGGGTTGGGTTGGGTTGTGGAATTCCGAGGTTTAAGTTTTTGTTCCAAACAAAAGTGGAAAAAAGAAAGAAAAACAGAAGGGCAAAAAAATGCCTGAAAGGGATGGTTGTAATGGCGAAGGAGGTTTTGGAATACCAGAAATCCAAAATGTTTTGGGTGTTCATTTTACTTAAATTCATTGTGCAACATTGATGTTTGAAGTCCTGATCCTGATATGGATGGTACCTAATTTTGTCATTTATGTGTGTATTATGTTAATTTTTGTCAGATTTTGAGAAGTCTTTTATTCTTCTCTTTTTGGTTCACATTTATTTAAGATTCTGTCAGATTTACCTTTTCTGTGGATAAATTAGAGCACACGTGTGCACGTGCGTGCACATGCAATGAGAAAGCAAGCGGATGGAACTTATCAATGGAGCTTTAGACCTTAGAGTGATCTTCTTATGCTTAAAAAGCCGACACTGGAGAGGAAATTTTGAAATATGGAGGAAACATGATTTAGAAGACTAAATTACTGAAGTTGTTGAGCAAGTTGTTCTGTAATAGTGAATTGTCATTCACTACTAGTTGGATGTTTAAAAATACCAAGAAAATGATGAAGAATGTATGTTTTCCCCCTATTGTCTTGGTGGGTAAACTAATTATCTCAGGTAAAGATGCTTGCAGTTCATCTGTGGGAGCTTTTATTTGGAAGTTAGGCTGTAGATAAAATGCTTGATGTATGAAATAGTTTTCGAAATGAGTTTTCCCTAATGTTTTATCTTGTCCATGAACTCTTTTGTACGACAAAGTAACGAAGCGGGAAATTGCATCGTTGATCATCTATTGAATATTGATAGAGATGGTATGCCAAGAGCTGAAAGCTCCTTCGGAATTGTATACAAATGTTTGAGTTAATGACTTAAATTATCTTTTCTGTGTCCTTTTGGTTTATCTTCTGTAATATATTGACATACTATATATAAAATCAAACTAAATGGCTAAGGGTCTGTTTGGTTGTCGTAATTGGCCGTAATTCGTAAGTTGTAATTGGTAAAATCTTTTACAGTTGTAAATGAGTTACATGCATGTAAGCTTTATGGTGTTTGGTTGGTAATATAAAGTTGTAAGTGGAAAAGTGTATTGTGCTTTACGGTGTTTGGTTGTCGTAATGTGTAAGTCGTAAGTGAAAAAGTTGATCACAAAATTAACTATTTGGTGATTTAAGAAGTTTTACTATTGCAAATAAATATTAAAAATGTTAAATATTAAAAAAATTTAATATTAAAATAAAAAAATAATAAAATTTGCATGACCACAAAATTAACTGTAATTGGGTTGCAAGTGAGTGGCAATTGGGTTGCAAGTGAGTGGCAATTGGGTTGTGTAAGTCTTTTACGAATTACGGTCCAAACAAACGCCGTAGTTATAACTGGGTTGTAAGTCATTTATGAATTACGGACTTTTACGCGAAACAAAGGGCCCCTAAGTGGAAATTAACTTCTTATAGTTTCTTTTGTTTTAGAGGTGATTAAGAGATGTTTGAGATGATATCTTCTTGTTGATTGTCCATGGAATACTGGAAGGTACCTCAATGGACAATGGAGTTCTCTCTTCTCAAGCAGTACAAAGATCTGATGACTGGTAAGCTTAAAAAGTATGTATTGCTTGAATGAAGCTACGCCAGATATTTCCATTGTATTTTCTGATTGATAAATCCTCTCGTCGAGATAGAGATTTTTTTTTAACAGTGGTTTTCTTTTTTTCTTTTTCCTTCAAATGGTTATCAGTGATTGTCAGATTTTGAGTGAAGAATTTGTTCTCCAGCCCTGGCTTTTCTTCTGGCTGGCGAAGTTTAATTATGGGCAGTACCAAGAGATCTTTGTTGCTTTTTCTTGATTGAGAGTTCGACCTGCTGATGCATTTGGTCTGTTTGTCTTCTGGGAATTCTTTTGTTTCTTGTTTTTGTGAAAGAGTCGAAAACTTTTACATCATTAAATTTTCTTCTTCAGACAATCAGTTACAAACGCTTTATATAATATACAAATATCGGAAGCTTAATGTGAAGGGTCGTCAAATAAACAAGTCGTTGATGAATTGTATGAATAATTCATGTTCAGTTCGAATTTTAATTGTCTCCCTTGTGTCTCGCTGGTTTACTAAATAAGCGTAATTCTCTGATTCGCTCGAGTTCGACTTGTTTACATCTATGTTGACATGGTATGATGTCATGAATGACATTATTAGTAGGATGTCATGACTCTCTAATTTACTCGAGTTCCACTCATTTACGTTTATGTTTGAAGAATCTCTTAGACGTATTACCGTATCACTAAGGGTCGGAACTGCTTCTTAGGAGTCATCGATTCTCAAGCGCATAATGACTCACCTTCTCTAAACTGACATGGTCACAATGCAATTGCAAACCATAGACCCACGAAAATTTATACGGTAATAGTAAGAAAAAGTTCTAACCATAGTTGTAGACTTGGAATAAAACGAACTAGTGGCAAACTGTTCATGCTAGCTTTCCTACCCCACCCGAGTTACCTAATTTGTGAAAAATGTGACGGACTTTTCATTGAGCCTGGAACTTCCCACAATCAATTCCAACATTTCCAGTTATTAGGCCTCACTGGTATAATTTATAGGATTTGCTCCTATTGGGTTCTAAACCAACAATTGTAGAGAGAGAGAGAGAGAGAGGGCAAAAACAAAGGTGGATAGAGTTTTTTTAACTCTATGCCAGAGAGGTTCGGTCGACCGTGCGGTCGACCAACATGCACAAGAATCGAAATCGGCCGACCGAGCGGCCGACCGATGTTGCACGAGGAAGAAGACCCCATTTGGTCAGTCGACCGGATATATGCAAGTCAGAAATACCTTCACACATATACGCTAAGTATCAGTACAAGCAGGAATCAGAGTGCGACACAGTGGTAATATACATTCCAACAGAAAAGTACAAGTACATAATTATCAGAGAGAATGATACAATACTACAGGAATATAACATCTCCAGAGGATACAAAAGTACGATTTATAATAAAATATACATAACCAAGGCTGAGAAGTGCTCACGAGCAGCAAGAGGAGTCTCGAAAACTTGATCAAAAGAGGGGCTGAAAGGAAAGAGCTACGGGCATCAACCACACTTTCACTGCGCCACTCTGATCTCCACGGAAGGATCCTCTACGCTCCAAGCTCCACGCTCCAAAATCTAGACGTATAAATCTAGGTTGTCAAATACAACGTGGTAATGTGGGTGCCAAGTGGCATGCATAGACAAACACAGGTGTGTCGATGAATCTGAATAAAGAAAGCATGCATTGAAAATTGTATCATGAGCACAGTCATGCATGAGCAGACAGGTTAGCAGCAAGCAAAGCTGAGATGACAGCACTAGCTATCTCCTAAACTAGGAAAATTGCATAAAAACCGTTAAAGCCAATAAAACCCAATAAACTCTTATTAGCGTCTTATAATTATTATTCCTCCGATTCATATATTTGGGTATGTATCCTCGTGTACATATCAACACAAATAAATTCATATATGAGTAAGTTGAGGTTGTTATTAGAAACTGATGATGATTGATGGATTATATTTATAGTGGGTCGCGTCACTGCCCGAGACACGGCCTAGTGGGAATTAAGACACCCAAATCGCGTCTTCATATGGGGAATTAAGACACCACAACACGAGTCGTCAGTCCTATGACCACTATAAGCACGAAATCACCGATATTCATTAATTTTCTCCATCCCAACGTAAGTTGTCCTTTTTATAGCTTATTAAGCATAATTATCTGATCATGGCAATAAGCAGGAACATAACAGGTTCAGGTATATATGCATAACATGAGTACCGTCAGGAGATCAGATACTACATTCCCGTAATGTGATAATCATAAGTTAAGAGTTAAGCATGACATGTATCTGATCGGGGAAAAATCGTACACGAAAAGTGTATGTTTTAAAATCACAAGTTAAAAGTGCGTGCTTTGGCTTCCTCGATACTTCCGTTATAGCATAGAGGCTGAACGGGTCGAATCCACATGGACGGAAAGCGATAGAAGTTTTACTGTTATGTTCACGTGTTTGTTAAAGTTTCTTCAACGTTTTAAGGAATAAAAAAGAAACGAAAACAAAAAGTGAAAAGAGAAGAGAACGGTGAAAATAAAGAAGTGAGAAACATTAAAGAGAAGGTATTTGTGATTTTGAGGTATATCCAAAACAATGTAAAAAGGAAAGAAAACTCATGGCTACTAACTACTAATGGCTCACTAACATGCTAACCTCTTAGTGATAGTTACCTCACATGTATCCTTGGCCATCACTAGTCCTTGGTTCAAGAGCGTTTTAAAGCATGACCCATAAGATAACTCATCACATCTAAACTCAACAAATAAGTGCAAGTTACACTTAAACCATTAAAACTAAACAAGAGCAAGTATGGAATAAAGTAATGTTAGCTTCTTAGAGAGTTAGGATGTTAGAGTGTTAGAATCCATTATCATGAGCCATCAATGGCTCTTCAAGAGCAAGACCAAGTAGAGGCTATTAGATTCATGTGGATTATCAAGTAAAAAGTTAGCAAATTAGTGGTTAATAGTTAGTTACCATGAGAGAAAATTAGCTAAGCATGTAAAAAGAGTTAGAGAGAAGAAAACAAGTAGAGATAAAGAGAGAACTTTTCATAGAGTGTCACCCTCCATTACAAGCACTCTTGTTTTCATCCTATATACAACTCTTCCATATTACAAGATTTACAAGAAATGAAAAATACAAAAGAGAAAGAAGAAGAACAACTAACCTAAATTACCCTAAAAACTACATACATAGAGAAGAAAACCCTAAAACTCTCCTCAAAACTCCTCCCTGAGTTCTGAAAATCTCAGGGTATTTATAGGTAAAAAGGGGCACCAGGGACAGTGTACGGAGCTGCGCGTCAAATCTCGACGCGCGGCTCCATGGTACGGTCGAGGAAATACGACCAGGGTCACGTTTCCGCGGCCGTCGGCGCCTTCTGCCACGCGCTGTCAGTTTGTTCCCCTGTCGGTATATGTTGCTGGTTTCTAGATATGTGCACCCGATTTTGATAGATACTCCTTCCAAAGTCAATGGCTATTCTTATAGGCTTTAAATCACCAAATAAATAAGATTTTAGGGCTTCCTCTTCATTTCACACCATGAACCTAGGAACATATAAGAGAGGTGTTATTAACAGAATTTAATATTGAATAAATGTGAAAATGTGGTATGAAATATGCAATTTTAGAGTTTAATTACACCCCCACACTTATCTTTTGCTCGTCCCGAGCAAAACATAAAACTAACTAAGAAGATTATTACACCACTTTGCAAGTGACGCGATTGTACTGAGCGTGTGCAACAAACCGTTAAACCTCTAAGTTTCTCCTAGAGGAGGAGTGTTTTCTTCTGAGGGTTTTGAGCGAATTATACCCACAAAATCCATAAAGAAAGAAATCAAATGTTAGTATTTTGAAAACACATTTTAAAATAGAGAAAAGTGTTGAAATATTTTTGCAAAAATTTAAGTGATCAACGGTCATAGGTTAACCAGAAATTATTCTTCCTTAAACTAAGTCTAAATGCAAAATCTTGTTTTAAATTAAATGTAAGAATTTAAAATTGAATCGATTCTTTGATCTTTCATAAAACTCTTAGAAAAATATGCACTTTATGAACTGTGTCTGTGAGGATTTTTGGGATATTGACTCTAACTTTCATGTTATTTATTTGTGTATATTTATTTTATTCTTTTTTTCTTCCCTTAATTTTCTTAGGCTTTCTTATTTACCCAGATAGTGAGCCTTTAGTTAGTGACTCCCAAACCGGATAGTTTTAGGGCACCAGATGAGAAAACATCTCTCGGGCTTAAGGACTTGAATAAACAAGGTCACAAAACTAAAGGAGATTATTTTGTTTTTGTCCACCGTTTTAGGCGTGAATAATCATGCTTCCTGAGGTATAATTACCCTACTTCAATAAGTGATTTTTATTATCATCATTTTTTTAATATTTTTTATGGCATATTCTGTCTTTGTTTCAATCCCAAAAAATTGTGTAAGTGTGAAGTGCATATATCTAAGGCAAAAAATTCAAGATCAAATTATCTTTCCAATCTTACTTTCTTATTCTAAAATTTAAATAAGATCTATTATTTTGACTCGATTTAAAAATTTATAATTTTAGGTCTTCCTAATTCTTAAGATAATCTTAATTTTCTTAAAAATAAATCAAAACTATTTCTCTTATTTCAAAAATTTTGTAAAAGAAAAGAAAAGATTTTCTATATAAAAGAAAAATCTAAAAATTTTCTAAAAAGAAGTGTAAAGGAAAGAAAATTTAAAATTAACTATGTTAGTAAATCCTCCCCCACACTTATCTCATGCATTGTCTTCAATGCAAGTGAATGTGTATATGCATGAAACAATATAGGGAAGGAAAAACTACCTCAGGGTGGTGGTTCCGGTGGTGGTCTGATTGGCCCACGAAATGCGGCCTAAATCATATATTGTGGAATTCGCAGGAGCCCCCAGTGACCTGTCCAATACGACCCAATAAAAAAATGATTAAGTGAATGATCTTATTTAAAAAATTATTTCCATCTAATTTTCAAAAATAATTACTGAGTCATTTTCTTCAACATCCTTGTCCAACAATGAAGTGTGATGTTGGGAGATGATTGGTTTGAACTCAAATGGAACATGAATAAAAACTGATACCGACTCAGGAATTTGACTCAGATCAAGTCGAAATTCAAAAGGGGGGTTGAAATTGGTTCAAAAATAGGATCCAAACAAAAGAATTGATGTTAACACACTTTCCCCATCAATGAAGTGTGATCATAAGATATTGGTGATTAATTTCACGGTGTACTTCGGGATAGAGAAAAAATTTGGTAAAGATACTAGAATCATTATTGAGTCAAAAAGTGAAATAAAATTACCAACGAGGTTCAGGATCACTTTCATGTTCAATTTCAATTTCAGGAAAGGGATAACCTGCCAATATGTCAATTTGATTTTCAAAACTTGGAGTTTGGTCAAGGTCCAATGGGTGTGCTGAAATTGAATGTTGGTTTCCAAAATAACATGATTCTTGGGTCCAATCGATGAGTTATGGATATAAGACAAGAAAGACTTTCCTCATCCTCATTGATCAATTCACTCTTTATTGAGTCTAACCTACTGATAGGCCGGGTAATAGAATTTTGAGTCTGAATCATATCTTCCATACTCTTGGCAATTAGTTCTTCTTAACAAGGTGAGTATAGAAGTTGATTTTGAAAATTATGGTGAAGTCGTGAGTCCATCAGATTTTGTGATAGTTGCTCGGACTCACGGAAGAGTTCCATATTCATTTTTAAGATGGATGGTTGTTCATTTTGAATCAGTGCGACTGAAAAAGATGAGTATGACTCTTGAAAATTTGGTTGAGATGATGAGTCAAGCATATTTTGAAATTGTCGCGCTGTTTCACAAAAGACTTCCAAACTCTTTTCTAGCTCAGATTTTTCTTCAATTGGATGTTCTAGAAAAGGAGTATATGGAGTTTGATGTGGGAAGGATTGTGAATTGAGCAAATTTTGAATTTGTTGTTGGGACTCAAGCATGGCTTCCATACTCCTTTCCAAATTCAATTTTTCTTCAGAGGGTGGTTCTGGAAAAAGAGTACAGCAAACAAAATCGAGAAATGAATATTGCGAAAATTGTGGATAAGGTGATTGAAAATTTGACTCGGGGAGGTGAATCCCCATTGACTCTGTGAAGAATGAAAATTATTTTGAAAATTATAGTCATAGGATTGGGGATATGGGTCATATTGAGTTGGATAATTCCAATTCGATATATGTGGTTAATTCATGTTGTACATAGCCGGGTCGGAGTTATCCGAATCAAATGGGGTCGGAGTGAAAAATGGATTCATTTGGTTGGAAAATTTTTGGTTATATTCCATTTTATCACAATAATCACAAAAAAAAAAAAAACAAACCAAGAAAAAAAATTCAAAAACAAGTCTATACTAGGGTTGACCTAAACCTAGACGACTGCTAACTGGTTAGACTGTCCACGGGGGTACCTTGTAGAAATCTGACCACAAGTTAATCGGCGAGGTAGGGGCAAGACCAGTGGGAGGTATCCGTGCCAGAGCAACGGGCCTAATTATGCCAAACCACTGTTCTTCTCAGGTTTCGCCTCTCAATCCCCAACCTTGAACACCGATTTGACAAGAGTCAAACTCTAACAAGTTTCCTCTTAGGTCAATCTTCTAAATGAGTTCGAGATGTCCCTAGGGGCCAACATCTAGCAAATTTTATTTAGGCTTAGGTTGCGTGAGTGGGGAGGTGGTTTTTGGGCTAAGGAAGGATAATGACTTCCCCACCTTATCTTGTATTGGGTTTTACCCTTAAGTCCAATTCGTGCAAGTGCACAATATAGATAAGAATGAACACAAAAAACGAGTAAATCACTGAAGTGTTTGTCCTAAACTATATGCAATGCAATATGTACACCTCCGTCAAGATCACAACAACACAAGAACAAAATACAGTATATTGGAATTGAAATCGACACATGCCTAGATGCAAATGCCTATACCGATTTAAAGCATCCAATTTTCGTATTTTAGTTCTTAGTTATTACAGTGCATAGGTAATCTAAACAAAAACTAGCAGCAAAAGATAGCAATATACTAAGATTTACCCAACCACACAAAAGTAAGTGTGGACTTCTGCAATGCTAAAAATTTAACTTGCACACCAAAAACAAAGAAGAAAAGTTAACAAAAATGTGAAATCAAACCGTTTCCATCCCCAGCAACGGTGCCAAAATTTGATCGGGGAAACCGTGCATGAAAAGTGTATATTTTAAAATCACGAGTTAAAAGTCCGTGCTTTGGCTTCCTCGATACTTCCGTTATAGTATAGAGGCTAAATGGGTCAAATCCACAGGGACGGAAAGCGATAGAAGCTTTACCGGTATGTGCACGTGTGTGTTAAAGTTTCTTCAACGTTTTAAAGAATCAAAAAGAAAAGAAAACAAAAAGTGAAAAGAGAAGAGAACGATGAAAATAAAGAAGCGGGAAACATTGAAGAGAAGGTATTTGTGATTTTTGAGATATATCCAAAATAATGTAAAAAGAAAAGAAAACTCATGCCTACTAACTACTAATGACTCCACTAACATGCTAACTTCTTAGTGATAGTTGCCTCACATGTATCCTTAACCATCACTAGTCTTTGGTTCAAGAGTGTTTCAAAGCATGACCCATAAGATAACTCATCACATCCAAACTCAACAAACAAGTGCAAGGTACACTTAAACTATCAAAACTAAACAAGAGCAAGTATGGGATAAAGTAATATTAGCTTGTTAGAGAGTTAGGATGTTAGAGTGTTAGAATCTATCATCATGAGCCATCAATGGCTCTTACAAGAGCAAGGCCAAGTAGATGATATTAGATTTACGTGGATTATCAAGAAGTTAGCAAGTTAGTGGTTAGTAGTTAGTTGCCATGAGAGAAAATTAGCTAAGCGTGTAAAAGGAGTTAGAGAGAAGAAAACAATTAGAGATAAAGAGAGAACTTTTAATAGAGTGTCACCCTCTATTACAAGTGCTCTTGATTCATTCTATGTACCACTCTCTACTCTATTACAAGATCTACAAGAAATGAAAAATGTAAAAGAGGAAGAAAAAGAACAACTAACCTAAGCTACCCTAAAACTACATACTGTTGGCCCAAAGGCCTTCCACCCTAGTTTTGATGATGATTAACTCATGTAGTTATGTTTACTAATAATCTTGTGTTGTTTAAGTTTCAGATCATTAAACAAGATATTAGTTGGTGATTAGCTTCAACAAGGTGTTTAGAAGCTTTTCATGATGATTCCAGGGCCAAAGTTTCAAGATCACACATTGCCTAGCCCATGGATGGAGTTTTGGAGCAAGTCTACTTGAAGATGAAGATCATCAAGAAGACTTAGGTATCCTAATTTAGATAGTGTGTTTAGATCCATTTGTAAAGCTTAGTATAGTTGATATGCTCAAGTGCACAAACACACACGTTTTCATGTTTTGGATTTGGTTTTCATGAATAGTAGATCAAACAAGTTTACTTTATTTCTATGTATATTAGATGTATTCTAGATATACATACATGGTTTAACTTGCTAGACAAACTTATTTTGATATCCCTATTCATGTGTTGAAAAATCAAGTTTGATAAAAATACAAGTTTTGTTTTTGATAAAATTTGCAAGACTCAAAAATGAATTGATATGATTGATATATGTCTTGAAATTTTTATCACAAGTTTGTGTTTCCATATAAAATGATAAAACTATTTTTGGTGATTTTTTAGAAGACTTAAAAGAATTTTCAAAATATTTTTAAACTATTTTTCTGACCCAGATTTCTGTTCCAGGCTTCAATCAGTCGACTAGTCAACCTGACCTAGTCGACTTGGGTGAAGTCGGTCGACCGGGCCGGTCGACCGACGTGCACAAATCTGTGCACGTTTGGAGGCACTGGGACGGTCGACCGCTCGGGTCGACCGGGGCACTTACAGTGCTCTCTGTTTGTTTCGGTCGACCGGGCTGGTCGACCGCAGTTGCCCAACGGTCATATTTCTGACCGTTGGCGGTCGACCGTTGCCTGTCAGAGCTGCCAGCTCAACTCTAACGGCTAGTTTTCTGATGGGCCTATATAAACCCCATCTCTTTGGGTTTTTGGCCAAGTTTTTTAGAGAAAATTTTTCCTGACTTCTTCAGTGTTTTAAAAGAGTTTTCAAAAGAGTTTTAAGTGCCAAAAGATCAATCTTAATTGTTTTTAAGTGTTTTGTTATTTTCAAAGAAAACAAGATTTTGGGAATTGATTTCTTGTTCTTTATCTCCATATCATTTTGGTATTTTCCCAAGAGATTTTCTTTGATCAAAACACTTGTGTTTTCCACACTTGAGCTATATCTTCTATCCTATTCTATTAGGATCTTGTATTTGTGGAAAAAGGAAAGAGGTTTGTGGTTGAAAGAGACCACCTATTGTAAACCCTTGATTTCTTGGTTGCTCCCTCTTTGGTAGAGGTTGAGGTTGTTGTATTGGGTTGGAGTTTGCTCCCTCTTTGGTAGAGGTTGAGGCTTGTGGTTTGCTCCCTCTTGTGAGAGGTGGAGTTTGGTTGTAAACCCTCTTCGGTAGAGGTGTTGGTTGTTGTGGTTGTTTGGCTAAGGGCCTACCCCTCTTGTGTGAGGAGGTGTTTGTTTGAGAGAGGAGTTAGGTACTCCATTGTTGTACAAATCCTTCTCGGTGAAGGTTCCCTCGGTGGGAGTCCTCGGTGGACGGTATAGTGGATTGGAAATCCTACACGGTGGTGTAGGCGGGGATGTAGAGCAAGGGTGCTCGAACCTCGAAACATATCATTGTGTTTGCGTTTGATCCACTTGTCTCTAAACTCTCTCTCTTTACATTTGTGCATAGCATCATACTTCATTCATATCTATTTTCTTGTGTTGTGCCTTGCATAATTCACATTGCTATATCTTGTATATGCTTGGTTGTTTGTGTGTGCCTCACTTGTACCTAATCAACAAGAGCTTCATATAGCACCTCAACCCATTCAAGGGAAATCAAGAGGAGTTAGTCCAGAGCCCTTCACGGGGAATTCGGCTACACTTGTTGATTGTACTAAGTGTGTTTGCAATATTTGCATTAGCTTCCGCATTTAGCGCACTTAGTTTTGCATTTAGTTCTAGATTAGCACAAACACCTATTCACCCCCCCTCTAGGTGTTCTTTCAATTGGTATCAGAGCTAGTGCTCCTAATATTAGGCTTAACATCCTATGAGTGAGATCCTTTGTTTGCTAATCTATTGTTTGCATTTGCTTGTTTTGCACACATATAGTTTATCATGACTTTCATGACCCCACCTATGCATGACCCTTCCAACATTCATGTTTGGAAGATTAGGATGACCGTTTATTTACAAACCCTAGGTCATAAAGTTTACCTTGCCATTACCAAGGAATCCTTCCTTAGTGATAGCAATCATATAGGGGCCAATGCACAGGCCCTAGAGGCCATTAGAAGCACATTACCTAAAGATTATCTTATGTGTGTTTCTAACTTTGTTTCCGCTTTTGTAGTGTGGAACAAATTGACAACCACCACCACCTCCGAGCTTCTATTGCCAATCCAATAAGAAGAGGAATCTAGTGGAGAATCCAATTCACAATGCTTCATGGTCCAAGGGAATGACTCCCTTGAGGTACACTCGGAAACTCCATTAGATAGTGATGATGATGCTAGTTCTTCAAATGATCATATTGATGCTCATGGTTTGAATGAAGAAATTTCTATTGTATGTGAAAAACTAATAGAAAAATATAATTTGTTGAAGAAGAAAAGTCTAGAAATTGAAAAAGAAAATAAAAGTTTGCATTCTAGACTTGATTGTGTTTTGCAAGAGAAGGTTGAGGTCTATAATGAAAGGGATTCATTAAGATCTAAATTAGACCTTGCACTAAAAGAAAATGATTTTTTAAAATCTAAAAATGATTGCCATGCTATTTTGAAGAAAAATGAAAATTTATCTTCTAAAGTTGATTTTGTTGTAAAAGGAAATAATTCTTTGAAAATAAAAATTGATTCTATTTCAAAGGATTTAGAAACTTGTTTAAAGAAAAATGAAGTTTTGCAAAATAAAATTGATGCACATGTTTGCCATGCTAGTGTAGCTTCTTCATCTAGTCTACCTAATGCATGTACCTCTTCTTCTAAGATTAATGATGATATTTGTATGTTAAAGAAGAGAGTAGATTGTTTGGGCTCCACTATGAGCCAATGTGCCATGAACCATACACGCTTGGAAACCTTGGTTCGAAAGAAACAAGTTCCATCCTTTATGCATACACACCCTCCACGGCATACACATGCTCCACACGGACACCATCAACACATGTATGCTCATGTGTACACATGTACACATTGTGGCCGAAAAGGCCATCTTGCTAAATTTTGCTATGATCGTTTACATATTGAGAATTTAGCAAAGAAGTTTGTTTGGGTTAGAGAAGGTACTAACCCCCATGGACCCAAGAAGATATGGGTACCAAAGACCACCCCTCCTAGTGTTTTTGATATAGGTGTGGGCTCTCACATGACGTGAGAGTGATGACACCTTGGAGTGGATGCGTTCCGGACTTAAAAGGAAATCAATTGGATGCATCACTTTCAAGGGAAGATTTGGTGGAGATGACCACCATGTTTTGGAGACAAGGAGAGTTGCCTTCTAGGTTTTGGTAACAATTCTTAACTCCTTATTATTGTTTACATGCTTTCATATTGATGTTTTCTAGCATGTTTTCATTGTCTATGGATTAGTGTGTAAATATCACATTTATTAGATCCTTGACATACATGTATAGTATTTGAGACACACATGCTTGCATGAACCCATACTTAGTGTTCTCACTTTTGTTTAAGCTATAATGTACATCATGAATCTAATGCATGTGAATTTACATAGTAATCATGTCTTAGTTTTATCATGATGATTTTTATCTTGTTTTTGATGCTTCATGTTAAGATTACTTGTTTAGATGTTAGTTTTCATTAAGACTAGTTATATACTTGTTCATAGAATGGGCGACAAATAATTTATATATAGTTGGGCTTGATTGCTTATTTGAACCCATTAGATGTGCTAGTATAGACTAGTTTTGATGATTCATACATTTCAAACTTGTATTCCATTTTTGATTTGTTTTATGTGTATAAGTTTTCAATTCATGTATATGTGTATTTTGCCAAACTTTAAGATATACATGTACACCCCTTGAGTCATTTGCCTTTCATGCAAATCTATATATGGACTCAATTGTGTTTAGGGATATGTATGTATACTTATTGCGTTGACAATTCATACATATACCTTGAAATGAAATGTGTTTTGGTGAAGATTTAGCTTTTCTTGATTTTGTGTTTAATTGTTTAACTTCATGTATATGTCTATCTTGTCCAAACTATTAGATATACATGTTTATCCTTTTGAGCCACGTGCCTTCATGCATATATAAATAGTGGACTCGTTGTGTTTTGGACATGTATGTATATTTTAATTTGTACTTGACATACATATGCCATGAAGATTAAATAAGTTTTGATGATTTTCGTGTTTTCAATGTTTAAGGAATAATTGAGCTTAATTGAATATTTTCATGATTATGATATTCACACTTTATTTGTACACTCACATTTATTTCTTGCTCATGTTTTGTATTCATGAGTCATATTTATGCCTAATTGAATTAGAGTGTTGATTTTCATGTGGATTCCCTATTTCATGAAAACTATTTTTAGTTTATTCCTTGCTTGAAGGATTTCGCACTAGTTAACAAGTTTTTCATTTTGACTATTTCGTATTCTTCAATTTGGTAGTGATTTTGAAACAAAACTATATTTTCAAATCTATTTTTGAAAACCCCTACCCTTTAAAAGGCGGTTGGATGGGAGATCATGCTCATGTATGCTTTACTATGAAAATCATTTTAAACTTGAACCATGATTGGGTGGTAGATTATATAAGTTATACCATGCTTTTATTGTTATGTCAATTGGTATCATTGAACTCTTTCAATTGGTATCATTTTGATCTTTGTGTATACTCATATGTTTATTGTGTATGTATATTTTCAATTGGTATCATCTATTGGTGATTGGTACTCATTCTATTTCATACACATATACTTGTTTTATTTGTGCTTAAGATATAAATTTTTCACAAAATCTTGTTTATGCTAGTGCTTGAGCTTCAATTTTGTTTCAATTGATTACTTTTAAATTGGTATCAAGCCCATGCATCTTTTTAGTTGGTATTTCATAAAGGGGGAGAAAATTTTAATTTTGTCTTTCAATTGGTGATTCTTCAATTGGTATTTGTTTCCCACTCCCTTACTTTATGATTGAAAATTTCATATTGGTATCATATGTTTAATATGAAAATTATTTACAATTGGTATCAAAATTTTGTTTAGACATTCAAATTTATTATGTTTAATTTCAATTGATATCAAGATGTTTCATGTGTTTTTACTTAAAATTGGTATCCAAAATTTTTGTTTAAAGAAAAATACAAAAGTTTTGATTTGTATTGACTATATGCATATAGATTCATGATGAGTGTATCTTGTATTGAAGAGCTTAACATCTCTTCGTTATGTGGTACACGTGTGTAGGGGGAGCTTCACATCTCCTCTTATGCATTACATAGTGTGTGTTATGTGAATTAGGGCTTAACATCCCTCTTTCATGTAATGCATATGTGTAAGGAAGCTAACTTAGCGTCTTCCTCTTCATGAATGTACATAGCATATAACATCTATTGATCTTTGTTTATTTTCAATTGATATCAAGATGCTTCATTGACATATTTATCTATTGATATCATGTTGTTTATAGTCACCCCTTATTGACCTTGTTTTTGTTTTAGACAAAAAGGGGAGAACATCGTTTTATTGTTTTGATTGACTTAAAAGGGGAGAAAGATTTTTACCCCTCATTTTATTGTTTGGATTGTTTAACCCCTTCTTGATCTTTTTGTTTGACAAAAAGGGGAGAAAAATTTGTTTGATTTGATTTTACTTTGAACCCTTTGTTGATGATTGACAAAAAGGGGAGAAGTATTTGAGTTTATGCATATTTTCATTGCTTAAGGGGGAGAAGTATTTGTCTTCCTTGTTATTTATGCATATATGTTTTTGTATTGCAAATAGGAGAAAAAGATTTTGATTTATGCTTGTTGCATGTTTTATCTCCATACTTGCATACATATTCATGTGCTTCATTTCCATATCTTATTATTTATGTCTATGCATGAGTTAAGGGGGAGCTTCTTTGAAGCTTAACTTTAATCCATGCATATATAACTCCATGAGTTTTGTCATCATCAAAAAGGGGGAGATTGTTGGCCCAAAGCCTTCCACCCTAGTTTTGATGATGATTAACTCATATAGTTATGTTTACTAATAATCTTGTGTTGTTTAAGTTTCAAATCATTAACCAAGATATTAGTTGGTGATTAGCTTCAACAAGGTGTTTAGAAGCTTTTCATGATGATTCCAGGGCCAAAGTTTCAAGATCACACATTGCCTAGCCCATGGATGGAGTTTTGGAGCAAGTCTACTTGAAGATGAAGATCATCAAGAAGACTTAGGTATCCTAGTTTAGATAGTGTGTTTAGATCCATTTGTAAAGCTT
Source organism: Agave tequilana (assembly GCA_038442645.1). Lineage (NCBI taxonomy): Eukaryota > Viridiplantae > Streptophyta > Magnoliopsida > Asparagales > Asparagaceae > Agave > Agave tequilana. The sequence continues at coordinate 71,669 of JAVJIF010002425.1, forward strand.
AGTATAGTTGATATGCTCAAGTGCACAAACACACACGTTTTCATGTTTTGGATTTAGTTTTCATGAATAGTAGATCAAAACAAGTTTACTTTATTTCTATGTATATTAGATGTATTCTAGATATACATACATGGTTTAACTTGCTAGACAAACTTATTTTGATATCCCTATTCATGTGTTGAAAAATCAAGTTTGATAAAATACAAGTTTTGTTTTTGATAAAATTTGCAAGACTCAAAAATGAATTGATATGATTGATATATGTCTTGAAATTTTTATCACAAATTTGTGTTTCCATATAAAATGATAAAACTATTTTTGGTGATTTTTTAGAAGACTTAAAAGAATTTTCAAAATATTTTTAAACTGTTTTTCTAACCCAGATTTCTGTTCCAGGCTTCAATCAGTCGACTAGTCAACCTGACCTAGTCGACTTGGGTGAAGTCGGTCGACCGGGCCGGTCGACCGACGTGCACAAATCTGTGCACGTTTGGAGGCACTGGGACGGTCGACCGCTCGGGTCGACCGGGGCACTTACAGTGCTCTCTGTTTGTTTCGGTCGACCGGGCCGGTCGACCGCAGTTGCCCAACGGTCATATTTCTGACCGTTGGCGGTCGACCGGGCCGGTCGACTGTTGCCTGTCAGAGCTGCCAGCTCAGCTCTAACGGCTAGTTTTCTGATGGGCCTATATAAACCCCATCTCTTTGGGTTTTTGGCCAAGTTTTTTAGAAAAAATTTTTCCTGACTTCTTCAGTGTTTTAAAAGAGTTTTCAAAAGAGTTTTAAGTGCCAAAAGATCAATCTTAATTGTTTTTAAGTGTTTTGTTATTTTCAAAGAAAACAAGATTTTGGGAATTGATTTCTTGTTCTTTATCTCCATATCATTTTGGTATTTTCCCAAGAGATTTTCTTTGATCAAAACACTTGTGTTTTCCACACTTGAGCTATATCTTCTATCATATTCTATTAGGATCTTGTATTTGTGGAAAAAGGAAAGAGGTTTGTAGTTGAAAGAGACCACCTATTGTAACCCTTGATTTCTTGGTTGCTCCCTCTTTGGTAGAGGTTGAGGTTGTTGTATTGGGTTGGAGTTTGCTCCCTCTTTGGTAAAGGTTGAGGCTTGTGGTTTGCTCCCTCTTGTGAGAGGTGGAGTTTAGTTGTAAACCCTCTTCGGTAGAGGTGTTGGTTGTTGTGGTTGTTTGGCTAAGGGCCTACCCCTCTTGTGTGAGGAGGTGTTTGTTTGAGAGAGGAGTTAGGTACTCCATTGTTGTACAAATCCTTCTCGGTGAAGGTTCCCTCGGTGGGAGTCCTCGGTGGACGGTATAGTGGATTGGAAATCCTACACGGTGGTGTAGGCGGGGTTGTAGAGCAAGGGTGCTCGAACCGCGAAACATATCATTGTGTTTGCGTTTGATCCACTTGTCTCTAAACTCTCTCTCTTTACATTTGTGCATAGCATCATACTTCATTCATATCTATTTGCTTGTGTTGTGCCTTGCATAATTCACATTGCTATATCTTGTATATGCTTGGTTGTTTGTGTGTGCCTCACTTGTACCTAATCAACAAGAGCTTCATATAGCACCTTAACCCATTCAAGGGGAATCAAGAGGAGTTAGTCCAGAGCCCTTCACGGGGAATTCGGCTACACTTGTTGATTGTACTAAGTGTGTTTGCAATATTTGCATTAGCTTCCGTATTTAGCGCACTTAATTTTGCATTTAGTTCTAGATTAGCACAATTACCTATTCACTCCCCCTCTAGGTGTTCTTTCACATACATGGAGGAAAAAACCTAAAACTCTCCTCAAAACTCCTCTCCTCTGAGCTCTAGAAATCCCAGGATATTTATAGGCAAAAGGGGTACCAGGGAGAGTGTACGGAGCCGCGCTTCAAATCTCGACGCGCGGCGCCTTTTGTCACGCACTGTCAGTTTGTCCCCCTGTCGGTATATATTGCCAGTTTCTAGATATGTGCACCCGATTTTTGATAGATCCTCCTTCTAAAGTCAATGACTATTCTTATAGGCTTTAAATCACCAAATAAATGAGATTTTAGGGCTTCTTCTTCATTCTGCACCATGGACCTAGGAACATACAAGAGAGGTGTTATTAACAGAATTTAATATTGAATAAATGTAAAAATGTGGTATGAAATATGCAATTTTAGAGACTAATCAGTATTAAGTGTTAATATGACAATGTCAAGTGATACAGGCAGGTGTCAGGTGATAGCATGTAGATGTCAGGTGATAGTACGACAAGTGTTAACACATCAAAAGATAACATGTCAAGTGGTAGAGTAATAGCCAAGCACAGTCAAGCGGAGCTAAGCAATGCTGGAGCGAAACTAGCGCACGCTATATGCTATCACATTCAGCGTGATTACTGCTCGCGGTGCGGCTAATGTACGAGTGTGGTGGTGGACGAACCGCTCCGCATCACCCGTGATGAAGCTGTACTTACGGCGTAACCACACTCAGACGGAGTAAGCAATAAAGCGTTGAGTGCTAGGTCCACTTACCAGGCGTGACTGAGAGACCCGATGGTCTATGCGCCTTGGGGGCTGTAGGGCCAAAGGCCAAGTAGATACCTGTAGGACTGTTAGTACCAAACACGCATGCTAACATGGTAATGTAACATAGCAGCAATAATAGCAAGCGATCAAACAAGCGGAGTTAGGCATGCTGGAGCAAAGCTAGAGCACAACGTTAAAGGCCATCACACTCTGACATACTTACTGCTCGTGACAATGCCACGATAACGTACAACTATCGATCACGGCGTAACTACACTCCAGTGGAGTTAGCAAGAAAGTGTGGTGCGCTAGACTCGCCATCAGGCGTAGGTAGCTTGAAGGCAAAACGTAACCCTAAGGTTGGGTATAGACAACCCGAAGGCTAAACGTACCCTGAATGCTGGGTATAGTACCTGTAGAAGTGTTTGTGTCACACACATGCGTGTAACAAAGCTATAATAGTCAACATCACAGGCATGTCATGTGCACGAGTATTAAACAACCCTAATACAAGTAATAGAGTACATCAGTCCAACACAAGTCACGACATGTCCTCAGAATACAACACATCTGCACCTGTACAATCACACCAGTCCAATACAAGCACAACATAAACCCAATATAATACAAGCTTGACAAACGCCGGGGAAAACACTCGCATAAATCACAAATCTCGAGGAAAACACCATGAACTCTAAAAACTACACGTGCACATACCCAGAGCGGGGAAAACACACGAGGCGAGAAGGGCTTGGCCCCCTGGTAGCCACCGGCCCTAGGGTGGTGTGCCGGCCTCCCTTGGGTGCCGAGGTGGTGGCCGGCCCAAGGAGGAGGAGGAGGAGAGGGAGAGTAGGTGGAGGAGGAGGTGTTGGTGGTTATTGTAATTGTAGAGATAGTGGAGTTGAATTTTGATGGAGAAAGAAAAGGGAAGTGAAGGAGGTGATGATGATGGTGATATTGGAGGTTGAAGTAGAGGTGATGGGGATGGTGTTGTGGTGGTTAGAGTGAAGATGGTGGTGATGGAACGAGAAGTATAGAAGGTGGTGATGAATGAAGAGTTGTGGTGGTGGAAGTTGATGTTGAAGTTGGTGGTGGAGTTGTCACCGTAGATGTCTCCAGAGAGGAGGTGGACGGCCTAGAGCTTGAGGTGGTGGCTAGCCTAGGTAGAGATGGAGTGGAGGTGGTTTGGTGGAAAGATTTGTTGGTGATAGTTGTTTTGGAGAAGGTAAAGGAGATGGTGGAAATTTGGTAGAGTTTTGGAGTTTGTGGTTGAATAAATGGAGATAGAGGAGGAAGAAGATGATGGTAGGGAGTTGTAGTAGTTGTAGATGTAATGAAGATGAAGGAGGAGTCAGTGATGATTAGGATTTTTGATGGAGAATGCTAGGTTAAAGGAGAAGATGGTGTATAGTTTGAAGTTAGAGTTTAAAGGAGAAGGGAAAGGATTAGGGTTAAAGTTTTTTTTTGTAAAACAAGGAGGGGTGAGGTGGGTTGGCCAGTTTTTGTGTGGGGGAGAGGATAATGATGGTATCAGATATTTTGGAGGAGATATTTTGAAGGAAGGAAGTAGAATGTTTTAGAATAATGGAGAAGTGTTTGGAAGTTGTTGGAAAGAAAAGGAAGGAAGGAAAAAGGAAAAGAAAAGAGAAAAAAAGAAAAGTAATTGAAAGAAAAAATAGAAATAATTAGAATGGTGGATTCTAGGTCGTGGATGCGAAAAGTTTCGGAAAAATATCGGAATCACCTGAAAATGAATTATCTCGTAACGATTTTCGAAATTTTCAAAAATCAAGAATATTATACTAAGTATCATGATGAAATTGCATTCTAGAAATTCAATTCATTTTTCAAATTAAAATTCTAGGAATCAACCATCGATACCGGCCGACACCGAATCGGGTGAAATTTTGATAAATTCAAAAAAAATCCCAAAATATACGTCAAATAGTAAATATTATTCTAAGAGATAATGTGAAAGTAGTTTATAGAAATTTTACTCCATTTGTAAATTAAAAAAATCTGAGAATCAATCAGCGGTAGTGATCGACCCCTATTTTGGAGATTTTATCAAAATAATTCAGAAAAATTCTGAAAATCATGAAAAATACAGAATATTGGAAAATAATGTTTAAACTGAATTGATCAAATCTAACTACCAAAAATGTCTAATCGAGCAATACACTAGGATCGAGTCCCTGGTTCAGATTAGGGTTGACTCCGAGTCCACGAATCCGGATCCAAAGCTGAACAATCACATAAATAGTCATAAAACAAAAACAAATACAGAAGGTAAATAAAAAATAATCAAAAACTCAGGACACATATCTAAGTACGTATTTTGGGAATAGGTATTACATTCTACCCATCTTACAAAAATTTCATCCTCAAAATTTCGATCAGGCGGAGATGAACACGAGTGAGACAAGAGTCAATGATGATAATATGAGGAAGTGAAAAGGGTAAGGAAGATTACCATCACAGGATACAAAAGATAAACGGTAGCGGTCACAGTGGTATCCTCAAGGTTCCTGCTCTGGGTATTGGCTTTATGTTCTGCCATTGCTTCATCTGACGCCTCGGCTTCTTCTGCTGACATATGGTAGACTTGGCCTCTTTCACGGTTTGCTCCAATTCTTGCCCCCTCCTGTAACTGATCATGCTGCTGGGGCGGGAGAGAAGCTCTTCTGCCGACGGGTTCTGGGTTCCTTCTTTGTAGTGAGGCTGGAAGTGCTGGTCGAACTGGTGCAATATTTCCTACCCTTCTGAACGAACTATCTCTTTTAACATAGCCTCAGGTCCCACATGCTAAGCATAGTCCATTTGCCATTCGACAATCATACTTATAGTGTCCAGGCTTGTGGCAAAAAATTGCATACGATCTGAGGAAGAGGAGTTTGGAATAGTCATTTGACTATCGGGCCATTGATGGTCGACTGAGTTTTCTTCATTCATTATCTAAAAAGGTCTCTTTACTGGCTTGTTCTGTATTTGGTTCTTGTTCTTCTTCTCCTGTCCTCGTTCCACTTCACGGGCTATAGAGAAAACTTGGGAGTACATTTTCAATTGTTGAGGGATAAGAAACATCTGGATGTCCATCTTTAGCCCTTGTTGAAATCAGTCAGCCCTTTTTTCTTTGTCTGTCACCATGTCTGTGCAAACGTGCTGAGCCTCAGAAATTCGGCAGCATATTCATCCACAGACCGGTCTCGTTATTGCAGCTGGGTAAATTGTTCTTCCATTTTCTTTTGACCTGTTGCGGGAAGAATCTCTCACAGAAACCCTTTGAGAACTGGTCCCAAGTGATGAGCTTCTCCAGTCTCGCTTCTTCTATCAACCACCAGGTTCTCGCCACATCTTTTAGCTGTATCTTGGCCACTTTCACTTGGTTTACATCCAGAATTCTGACGACCTTCAGAAGATCTGTCATATTTACCAGCCACTGCTCTGCATCTAGGGGCTTCTCTATGCCTAAAAAGATCGCCGGCTATAATATCCTGAAATCCGATATGCTACCTGGCCTCTGCTCTCGGGGTGCAACCAGCAATCCTTGGCACAGAAGTTCTGTCTGCTGATGTTGACTCTCCATCATACCTTAAAATACCCTCATCATGCTTTCATTGTCTCTGCTGGAACCTTCTTGAGAAGTACCAGGACCGTTATGTGTTCCCCGTCTTTTCATATTTGAGTTGGTTAAAGGGGTAATGGGAAGAAGCTGGAAATTAAAAGATAGAAGAGTATTAGGATTCAGGAAATGGATTGAAAGGAAGAAATAGATAACATCACACTTGTGTTCGAAATGTATGGACATCACTCATGCTTTCCAGTTGCAAATTAATCCTCTGTTAATTTGCCATCTGGACGTACTGAAGGAGAAAGAACCTAGGCTCTGATACCACCCTGTAACGCCTCGATCCCGCGGGTACAGAGACGTTACTGCGATGTATATATGTAGGTCAAAAATTCCCTCATAGATATACGCTAAGCATCAGTAGAGGTAGGAATCAGAGTGCGAAAGCATAGTTATAATATACATTCCAACAGAAAAGTACATGTACATAGTTATCACAGAAAGTGATACAATACTATAGGAATATAACACCTCCAGAGGATACAAAAGTATGATTTACAAGGAAATATACATAACCAAGGCTGAGAAGTACTCACGAGCAGCGAGAGAAGTCTCGAGAACTTAATCAAAAGAGGGGCTGAGAGGAAAGAGCTACGGGCATCAATCACACTTCCGTTGTGCCACTCTGATCTCCACAGAAGGATCCGCTACACTCCACGCTCTAAAAATCTAGACATACAAGTCTAGGGTTGTCAGATGCAACCCAACGAGTGGTAATGTGGGTGGCAAGTGGCATGAATAGACAAGCACAAGTGTGAAGATGAATCTGAATAAAGAAAGCATGCATTGAAAATCGTGTCGTGAGCATAATCACACATAAACAAGCAGGGAAGCAACAAGTAATGCAAAGATGGCAACACTAGCTATCTCCTAAAATAGGAAAACAACATAAAAACCGTTAAAGCCGATAAAACCAATAAACTCTTGTTAGCGTCTTATAATTATTATTCGCCCGACTCATATATCTGGGTATGTGTCCAGGTGTGCATCTCAACACACATACATCCATATATGAGTAAGTCGAGATTGTTATTGGAAACTGATGATGATTGATGGATCATATTTATAGTGGGTCCGCCACTGCCCGGGACACGACCTAGTGGGAACTAAGACACTCAACACGCGTCTTCATATGGGGAACTAAGATACCCCCAACACGAGTCATCAGTCCTATAACCACTATAAACACGAAATCACCGATATTAATTAGTTTTCCCCATCCCGATGTAAGTTGTCTTTTTTATAATTTATTAAGCATAATTATCAGATTATGAAATGAGCAGGAACATAATAGGTTCAAGAGTATCAGGAGTACATGCATAATAGGAGTACTATTAGAAGATCAAGTACTACATTCCCGTAATGTGATAATCATGAGTCAAGAGTTAAGCATGACAGGTATCAGGTGTTAATATGACAATGTCAAGTGATTGGCAGGTGTCAGGTGATAGCATGTAAATGTCAGGTGATAGTACGACAAGTGTTAACACATCAAGAGATAACATGTTAAGTGGTAGAGTAACATTCAAGCACAGTCAAGCGGAGCTAAGCAATGCTGGAGCGAAACTAGTGTTTTTCGCTAGATGCTATCACATTCGGCGTAATTACTGCTCGTGGTACAGCTACAGTACGAGTGTGGTTGCAGGCGAACCGCTCCACGTCACCCGTGACGAAGCCGTACTCACAGCGTAACCACACTCGGACAGAGTTAGCAATAAAGCACTGAGCGCTAGGCCCGCCTACCAGGCGTGGCTGAGAGACCTGACGGTCTATGCGCCCTGAGGGCTGTAGGACCAAAGACCAAGTAGATATCTGCAGGAGTGTTAGTACCAAACACGCATGCTAACATGGTAACAGAATATAGAAGCAATAATAGCAAGTGATCAAACAAGAGGAGCTAGGCATGCTGGAGCGAAGCTAGAGCACAGTGCTAAAGGCCACCACACTCGGCGTAATTACTGCTCGTACGATGCCACGATAGCGTACATGTATCGCTTATGGCGTAACTACACTCGAGTGGAGTTAGCAAGAAAGTGCGGTGTGCTAGATTCGCCATTAGGCGTAGGCAGTCCGAAGGCTAAACGCAACCCGAAGGTTGGGTATAGACAGCCCGAAGGCTAAACGCAGCTCAAGGCTTGGTATAGTACCTGCAAAAGTGTTCGTGTCACACACATGCATGTAATAAAGCTATAATAGACAACATCACAGGCATGACATGTATACGAGTATTAAACTATCCTAATACAAACATTACAGTATATCGGTCCAACACAAGTCACGACATGTCCTTGAAAGTGCACCTAGAGGAGGGGTAAATAGGCGTACTAGCTAATTTAGGATAAATGATAAGAAATTTAAAACTTAATTGCTAACACACTATGTGTAACCAAAAGTGAGCCCGAGTTCCCCGTGAAGGGCTCTGGAACTACTTCTCTAGATTCCTCCAGACTAAGAGTTGAGGTGCTTTAAAAGCTCTCTTGGTTCAACACAAGTGTGGGCACACAATCAATACCAAGCATGTATATGAATGAGCAATAAATACAATGCAAGATATAAAGAGAGAGAGAGAGAGAATTAGAGAGAAAGTCTAAACACAAACACAAGGATATGTTTCGAGTTTTGAGCCACTGCTCTACGTCTCTGCCTTCACACAGAAGGATTTTCACTATGTCCACACAGGATCTTTCACAAAGGGACCTCCACTGAGGAATTACAACTCAACACCAGAGTACACAATTCCTCTCTTAAATACAATCACCTCTATACAAGAGGGAAGGCACAAAGCCAAAGTAAAGAAAAGGTTTACAACTTGGTGATCCTATGATCATAAACTCTCTTGGTGATCTCAAAGGATCACAAATAATTTTCTAACAAAACAAATATTCTAAAGATAGGATTAGAGATGATAGCTCAAGTGTGAGAAAAATAAAGTGCTTTGGAAAAGAAACAACAAAGAAAAACTCTTGGAAAAAACTTCTTGATAGATAAAGAAATGAAGAACAAAACTAAAATTCTCAAATATTGATTTTCTTTGATTTTTCAAAAACTTTGAAACAAATAATGATAAGAGAATTTTTGGCACAAAAACTTCTTTTTAAAACTTGCTAAAAATACTTAAAAAGATGGAAAGAATAGCTCTTGAAAATCTTAGTGAAAATAGCCCTCAATGACCTATATTTATAGGGTCTTGAAATACTAGCCGTTGGAGTCCAGAACAGGCCCAGAATGGCCTGTCGGTTAACTGCCTGGTCGACCGGCCAACGGTCATTTCTGATTGTTGAGGCTGTCGTCGACCGGTCAGTCGACCGTCCCAAGACAAATTGCCTATCGATCGACCGCCTGATCGACTGAGGCCAGAACCAGAGAGTGAACTCTCTGGTCGGTCGACCGGTGCCAGATCCAGAGAGCAAGCTCTCCGGATCGGTCGACCGTCCGGTCGATCGGCCCACTGGCCAAGGCAGTATGCACGTCTGTGCACATCGGTTGACCGCCCAATTGACCGAGATCTGGTCCGGTCAACCAGTCGGTCAACCGCTAGTGGTCTTAGGCTGGGTTTTAAGGTTTGAAAACTTGGTCTTTTAAATACCTATAAAATCCCATAAAATCACATAAAATCCACAAAAATAAGTTCATGTAAGCATTTGAAATACAAATATATTTGATTAAAGATCAACCCATATTACAAACAATTTAAACTAATTTTTAGGCATTAGAAGTTAAGCTTGAAACCAAAAACTGTATTTTCAAACTCGTTTTAATTTTATCTTCAAGAGTTTTTGAGAAGACTTCAAAATGAAAAACTATTTCTCAAAAATTTGTATAAATACAAAACATGATATAGAAATACTTTTGAAGCATAGTGTGTATGGATAGAATCCAATACACATGGTAAATGATATATCTATGTTTTTGACAATAAATCCAAAGCTAAGTTTTGTTAAAAGACAAAACTTGAAAGCATGAACTAGAATTATCAAAATAAGTTTTTAGACAATATGAAACATAGATGTATATGGATGAAATCTAATATACATTAAATCATGTAAAACTTGTTTTGATTCTATCTATTCATGAAAACCATAAATGTATACTTGAAAATCCAAAATAATTAAACTAAAACTAAAAACTATTTTAACTTTTGTGTGTGTATGAACTTGAGCATATCAAGACTATTTTATCCTTACACAAGATCTAAATTAAAACTAAACAAACAAACCGAAGTCTTCTTGTCGATCTTCATCTTCAAGACGACTCGATCAAAACTCGATCCGAGTGAGCTTGAAGAGATCGTTACGATATGAGCTCTTGAATCAACACTTATTTGCTTCAACACTTTGACTATGAACCTCTTGTTGAAGTCAAATCTCTACTAAAATCTTGATCAATATCTGAAACTTATTAAACGCAAGATCATTAACAAACTAATCTTCATAAGTTAGTCATAATCAAAACTAAGGTAAAGGGCTTCTGGGCCAACAGCCCTCAAAATAACAACCCATACCCATACAGTCACGCCAGTTCAATACAAGTACAATATAAACCCAAATACAATACAAGCTCAACAATGGGGAGGGAAAATACTCACCTAAATACTCCGGAAAACACCATGAACTCTGGAAAACTACACATGCACATACTCCTGAGCGGGGAAAACACAAGAGGCGAGAAGGGCTTGCCCCCTAGTGATCGCCGGCCCTAGGGTGGTGCGCCGGCCTCCCTTAGGTGGCCGAGGTGATGGCCGACCCAAGGAGGAGGAAAGGGAGAGTAGGTGGACGAGGAGGTGTTGGTGGTTGTTGTAATTGGTGGAGATGGTGGAGTTGGATTTTGATGGAGAAAGAAAAGAGAAGTGAAGCGGGTGTGATGATGGATATGTTGGAGTAGAGGTGACGGGGGTGGTGTTGTGGTCGTGAGAGTGAAGATGGTGGTGATGGAAAGAGAAGTATAGTAGGTGGTGATGAAGGAGGAGTTGTAGTGGTGGTGGAAGTTGATGCTGAAGTTGGTGGTTCAGTTGTCACTGGAGTTGTCGCCGGAGAGGAGGTGGACACCTAGAGCTTGAGGTGGTGGCCGGCCTAAGTAGAGATGGAGTGGAGGTGGTTTGATGGAAGGATTTGTTGGTGATGGTTGTTTTGGAAAAGGTAAAGGAGATGGTGGAAATTTGGTGGAGTTTTGGAGTTTGTGGTGGAATAAATAGAGATGGAGGAAGAAGATGATGACAGAGAGTTGTAGCAGTTGTAGTTATAGTGAACATGAAAGAGGAGTTAGTGGTAATTAGGATTTTTGATGGAGAATGGTAGGTTAAAGGTGAAGATGGTGTATAGTTTGTAGTTGGAGTTTAAAGGAGAAGAGAAAGGATTAGGGTTAGGGTTTTTTTTTGTAAAATGGGGAGGGGTAAGGTGGCTTGTCCGGTTTTTTTTGGGGGAAGGATAAGAATGGTGTGGGATATTTTGGAAGAGATATTTTAAAGGAAGTAGAATGTTTTAGAATAATGGAGAAGTGTTTGGAAGTTGTTGGAAAGAAAAGGAAGGTAAAATGAAAAAAGAGAAAAAGAAAGAAAAATAATTAGATGAAAAAATAGAAATAATTAGAATGGTGGATTCTCGGGGTTCGGTCGCAGATGAGAAAATTTTCGAAAAAATACCAGAGTCACCTGAAAATCAAGTATCTTAGAACGAACTCCAAAATTTTTAAAATCCAAGAATATTTTATTGAGTATCATGGTGAAATCAGATTTAAAAAAGTTAATCTTTTTTAAATTAAAATTACTGGAATCAACCGTCAATACCGACCAACACTTGGAATCCGGTAAAATTTTGATAAATTTAGAAAAATTTCAAAAAATACATCCAGATAGTAAATATTATTTTAAGCAATAATATGAAAGTGATTTATAAAATTCAACTCCATTTGTAAATTAAAAAATTTGAGAACCAATCAGCGGTACCGATCAAACCCCGATTTTGGAGATTTTATCAAAATAATTCAGAAAACTCTGAAAAATTCTGTAAAATCATGAAAATATAGAATATTGGAAAATGATGTTTAAAATTGAAATCAGTCAAATCTAACTACTAAAAAGGTCAAATCGAGAAATACACTAGGATCGGGTCCCTGGTTTACACTAGGGCTAACTCCGAGTCCACGAATCCGGATCCAAAGCAAAGCAATCACATAAATAATCATTAAACAAAAACAAATACAAAAGATAAAACAAAAAACTGATTGAAAAATCAGAACACGTATCTAAGTACGTATTTCGAGAACGGGGTGTTACATGTGGCGTCATTAGGTCTTATTTAGCACATGATCTAAAGTATAATGTGAAGAAGATTTGGGAGACTCCCGCAAGTAGGAACTTAAAAAGAGCGTTGAGAACCGCTTGCATTTAAATAGGAGACTTTACCGTTTCCAGTTGAAGAGAGGAACCTCCATTAGTGAACACATTAACATCTACATGAAGCTTCTCGCGGATTTCGCAAACTTGAATGTAGTGAGTGATAATGAAGACAAAACATTGATATTATTGAGTTCTCTCTCTGATGAGGGATACGAGACCTTTATGCTTACATTGATCAATGAAAGAACATCTCTTAGCTACAGAAAGTGACCACTGCTATTGTGAATCTCGAACAGAGGAGGAAGGACAATGAGTATTCTACCAATGACATATCAGCTGAGGTATTGACCACGAGAGGAAGTAGTCAAAACTGAAGAGCAAAAATCCAATTGGAAGCCTATATTTAGTAATCGCAAATTGAAAAAAGATCAGAGTGCCTTCTGTAAAGAGAAAGGAAATTGAAAAAGAGATTGTCCAAAACTCAATAAGTCAAAGAAGAAGTCACGATCAGAGGCCTATGTCGTGAGGTCAGATGGTAATGATTCTGACTCTTCTTGCTTTTTTACTTTCTATTATTTAATCAGGTTGTCATTTAGATGTTTCTGAGTGGGTATTGGATACAGGCTCTACCTACCACATTTATTCCAAAAGGGAGTTGTTTGCTAGCTTTGAGGAGCTGGATGACAGTTTGATATGCATATGAGACAATCACACATGCTAGTTGGATGGTAAGGGTACAGTTCGTATCAGGATGTATGATGGGATATTGAGAGAGTTGAGGAGGTGAGATATACCTCATATGATGAAAAACTTGATCTCAGATGGAGCTTTGGAAGCGGAGGGCCTCAGAGGGACTCTTGGAGAAGGCGTTCTCAAGATGTCAACTGGCTCGTTGGTTGTTCTAAAGGGCAATAGACGCAACAATGTGTACTACTTGATGGGTAGTATAGTTAATGGATTGGCATCTTCAGGCTAGTTGGATGGCGATTCTATCAGATCATGGCATAGTGGGCACAGACAAGTTGATTTGAAGTCAGATCAAGCATTGGGAGGTGCATCGACCTGCCATTTGGAGCTTCTAGAATAACTTGGACCTCAAGAAATCTACGAAAATCACCCAAAAATAGTAATATTTAGCCACTAATCCCCTTTTTTCCCTTCCTACATAATGAGATAAAAACCGATTAAGTAGCAAAGTTTTATTTAAATATAGGCAAGGAAAATGTAATAGAAATGTGTAGAATCGTGAATCGATAAAACCCCCATACCTATCTTTTGCTCGTCCCCGAGCAAAACCTAAAAATTAAGAATTATTAGACCACTTTCACAGGTCACGCGACTGCACTAAGCATGTGCATCAGGTCTTTAAACCTCTAGATTTTTCCTAGAGAAGGAGTTGTAGTCTCCTGAGGTTTTTCAGCAGATTACACCCACAAAATCCAAAAGAAAAAAACAAAAATGTTAGTTATTTTTGAAAAATCTTTTTAGAGGAGAAAAGAATTTTTAAGGATTTCTGTAGAAATATCTAAGTGATCATAAAGCATTAAGTTCACCTTTATTAGTTATTCCTATACCTTAGTCTCCATGGCAGAATATGTTATCCTTTATGGTATAGGAGAAAATTTGTACTTCTAACCTAGTCTTTCATTTTGCCCCAGGTCATATGCATTCTTGTGAGTGTGAATTTTTCTTGAGATTTTTCAACTTCAACTTTAGTGTCATTTTTTTATGTGTAAGTTTTAAAATACACCTAGAGGGAGGTGAATATGTGTTTTTCTAATCAAATGCAATTTTAAAAGTACTTATGGTGAGTTATGCAAACGGACACTCAAAACAAGAATTGAAGCCGAATTCCCCGTGAAGGGCTCAGAGCTTCTCCTCTTTGATTCCTCTAGATAATGAGTTGAGGTACTCAATTGCCTCCTTATTGAGATGAGTATAGCCGGTAATAAAAGTGATGGAATGAAAGCAATTATAGAATGAAAGATGCACAATTGCACAAGTATAAAAATTGAAAAGCAATAGGGAGTAAGACACAAGCAATCACAAACATAAAAGAATTGTTCCGAGATTCGAGCCACCGCTTTATGTCCCCGCCTTCACCACTATGAAGGTTACACTATCCTTTAAGGGATTTTCACAAAGGGATCTTACATAAAGGAATTAAAACTTGGTCTACACAAGACCGGAGTACGCAACTCCACCAACTCAACCCTCTACACAAGAGGTAGCACAAAACCAATTGATGTTACAAAGCTCATGGTGATACATCAAGATCACAAACACTCTCTCTTACAACTTCTATGAAGTGTTGCTCAAGAAGTTAAGTGAGAGATGAAATTCAGTTAGAAAGAATAGAAGAGCTTTAAACCAACTGAATATAACTTTGAAAAGAAAGAACTTGAAGATTGGAAGTTAGAAAAACTTTTCTCTTTTGAAATAAACTTGTAAATTTGTATATGTTTCTTGTCTAAAATCAAAAACCAAAGACCTATATATATAGGCAATGAATAAATATCATTTATAAATCATACCAGGTCATTTGGGGTGTGTTTAGACACTTGGAACCAAAAATGCCCGTTAGAATCCACTAAAAATAAAATAGATCTAAAAATTAGCCGTTATGGCCCACTGGCAGGCTGTTGGTCGACCGGTCAACCGAAACTCATCCAGAAAAGAGTCATTGGCTTCGGTTGACCGGCCGGTCAACCGTTCGACAGTTCAAAAGAAAAAAAATCAAAACATCAGTTGACCGGTCGGTTGATCGACCCTAACCGAGAGTTAGGGTCTCTCAGTCGGTCGACTAATCAGTCGACCGCAAGGGTTATCGGTCGACCAGTAGGTCGACCGACAACGTGAACAAATATGAACACCCCTTGGCCAAAGGCCCGGTCGACTGGGCGGACGACCGTTTTGGCCTGAAATGGGCACTGTCGACCGTCCAGTCGACCGTTCTGGCCTGAAACAGTTTTCTGTATTGTTTTTTGAATTTCAAACAATTTAAAAATATTTTGTATTAGTTTATAGGTAATGTAGCAATGTATAGGTGATGGAATACATATTCTAAACTTGTTATAAAATTTTGAAAAAATTATGAGACATGTATCAAAGCCAAACATGTAAATACCAATACTACCAAAACTTGTATTTTTCGAAATCGTGTGTTTTGTGTGTGTAACTTCTTGGGCATCACTACTATATTCTATACTTTAACAAACTAATATCTTACAAGGCTCTAGGTGACTACAAGATATTCATCCAGGCTTCTACATTTGCGACGTTGAGTGCTTTGACGTATTTGAATCTTCTTGATCTCCAACATCTTCCTTTAGAGGAAGAAAACTCCTTCAATCCTTTAGAACCTTGAGATAAAGTTAAACACTTGAACTTGATTAGTACAAATAATCATATATGTTTTGTTATCATCAAAATTATAAAACCAAGTGATTGTAACCTTGGGCCAACAATCTCCCCCTTTTTGATGATGACAAAACATATGTTATTTAAGATAAAAGATATGAAAGAGCTTGAAAAAGCTTCCCCTCAAATTATGCTATCTATCAAGTACAAGAAAACATTATGACTATTAATGGATTTGACAATATAAGCAAGTCACACACACACACACACATGCATATACAAAAATGATACCAATTTTAGAATAATATGCATATGTAGCCTACCATCCTACCAATCCTCCTTCCTCCAAACAACAATATGCAATGAATAAAACCAATGAATCATAGTATTGCATATAAGCCTGAAAATGGATATAGAATACTAAAACAACTTAAAACTCTATCTCTCCCCCTTTTTGTTATGCATCAAAAAAGGAAAAGATATTAAATTCAAAACTCAAATATGAAAGAGAAATTAATTTGAAGAATACATGTTCCAGGGATTTAAAAATACTTGAAATAATTTCAAAACTTATGAATCCATAATACAAACATTTAACTCACCACAAATGATTGAAAATCTATTATAATCTAGTGGTTTTAGTAAAAATGTCCGCAAGTTGAAAATCGGTGGAAACATATTCAATTTCATTAACGTCTTTCTCATAATGATCTCTAAGAAAGTGATATCGAATATCCATGTGCTTGGTCTTGCTATGTTGATTTGCATTTTCGGTCATATAAATGATATAGTATTATCATAAAATATTTTAGTACGTTCATAATGCAAATCATAGTTAAGGAGAGTTTCATCCAAAAGACTTGTGCACAACAAGTCCCGGCCGCAACATACTCTAACTCGGTGGTTGAGAGGGCTACACAATTTTAATTTTGAAAGACCACGAAACAAGGCAATTTCCTAGAAATTGACAAGTATCAGTAGTGCTCTTCCTATCCACTCTACAACCAACCGGCATAGTCGGCATCCGAATAACTCGTCATGGGAAATTGTTCGATTTTCGGATACCACAAGCACATTCTAATAGTACCCTTAAGATATCTAATAATGCATTTTACCGCAATTAAGTGAGACTCTTTAGGAAAAAATTAAAATCTAGCACATAGACACACACTAAACATAATATCCGGCCTACTAGCCGTCAAATAAAGTAAACTACCAATCATGCTTCTATAAAATTTAATGTCTATATTTATGTCTTGTTCATCCTTGTCAATCTTTATAGTGGTGGCCATGAGAGTCTTGCTTAGTTTTGCATCTTTAAGTCTAAATTTCTTAATGAGTTCTCTTGTGTACTTGGCTTGATTGATGAAAATCTCATCACTCCTTTACTTGATTTGGAGTCTAAGAAGGTAGTTTAGTTCTCCCATCATAGACATCTCAAACTTGTTTTTCATGCTTGATTCAAATTCTTTACAAATCTTTTCATTAGTGGACCCAAAAATAATATCATCAACATAAATTTAAACAATTAGGATATCACTATCTACATGCTTTGTAAGCAAAGTGGTGTCAACTTTACTTTTAACAAAATCATTCAAAATTAGAAAAGTTGAAAGCCTTTCATACCAAGCTCTTGGAGCTTATTTTAAACCATATAAAGTTTTATCAAGTTTGTAAATAAAATCTGGATGTGTAGGATCAACAAACCCGAGGGTTTGTTCAATATACACTTCCTCTTCTATAAAACCATTTAAAAATACACTTTTGACATTCATTTGAAAAACTTTGAAATCTTTAAAGGAAGCAAAGGCAAGTGTCATCTATATGGCTTCAAGCCGTGCTACGGGTGCAAAAGTTTTTCAAAATTGATACCTTCGATTTGGGTGTAACCTTGGGCCACTAACCTAGCTTTATTTCTAATAACATTACCTGACTCATTCAACTTATTCCTAAAGATCCACTTAGTACCAATAGTTGGTCTATCATGAGGTCTAGAAATAAGATGCCAAACTTGATTGCGCTCAAATTGATTGAGCTCTTCTTGCATTGCAAGCAGCCAATATGAATCAGTCTCGGCTTCGAGTATATTTTTGGGCTCAATGTGTGAAATAAAAGCAAAATGGTCACATAAATTATGGAGTTTGGATCGAGTAGTTATCCTCTTGGATACATCACCTATGATGAGGTGCTTTGGATGATAAGCAAATCTCCAATCCCTCAGAAGTGGTTGTGTTGGCTTCACTTCAACCTCTTGAACTTCACCTTGTTCCTCAATTTTTGGCTTTTCTTCTTCTATAAGTGAGTCCTTCAAGGTTATTTTCTCTATATCTTCACCTACGGAATCAATTTCTACAACATTCTTCACAAAAGCATTGGATTTCTCAAACTTGACATGTATAGATTCTTTAATAGTCAAAGTAGTTCTATTGAAGACTCTATAGGCCTTACCCATATTTAAATACCCAACAAATATGCTTCATAAGATTTGGCATCACATTTTCCTAAATTATCTATAGTGTCTAAAACAAAACATTTACAATAAAAACTTGAAGTAAGAAACATTAGGTTTTTTCAAAGAGTAAATTTCAAATAAAGTTTTAGAAGTATTTTTACAGAAATAAATTCTATTTGAGATGTAACATGATGTGTTTACAGCCTCGGCCCACAAGTATTGAGAGAGTTCGTATTCATTTATCATTGTCCTAACCCTTTATTGAAGAGTGCGATTCTTCCTTTCAATGACTCCATTTTGTTGTGGAGTTTTAGGACATGATAGTTCATGTTTGATTCCATGTTCTTTACAATAAGTGATAAAAGAGTGGTTAATGAATTCATCACCTCTATCACTTCTTATGCGTAAAATCGAAATTTTTCTTTTTCAACTCTTTTTCTAAATACTTGAAAATGTGAAAAAGCTTGATCTTTGTGTTCTAAAAAAACCCATGTAAAACAAGAAATCGTCAATCAAAACAAAGGTAAAACGATTTTCACTTAGACTCTTAGTTTTAGTTGGACCAAACAAATCCATGATAATTAACTCCAGGGGTCTTGATGTTATGATATCCTTGATTGTTTTGAAAGAGAACTTGATTTGTTTCCCAAGTTGGCACGCATCACAAATGCGGTCCTTTCTAAATTTCAAATAAGGAATACCTTTCACCACTTCCTTATTGTTGATTCTAGATAGATGGTCAAACAAAACATGGCCTAGTCTTCTATACCATAACCAAGAGTCTTCATTAAAAGTATTTAAACATGTAGCATTGCAATGTAAATTAGACATATTAATCATGTACACATTATTTTCATGAAAATCAGAAAGCACACATGCATTGGTTTGTCTATCTAAAACATTTCAAGCTATATCATTAAAAACCACTTTAAAGCCTCTATCACAAAGTTGATTAATACTTAAGAGGTTATGCTTAAGTCTATCTACTAAAACAACATTTTCAATTAAAGAAGATGAGCCGATTTTAATGCTACCCATGCCGATAATTCTCCCTTTGGAATCATCTCCGAAGGTGACGGTACCACCTTCATGGTATCTTGATAGGGTTGCAAAATTATTGATATCCTAAGTCATATGCCTTGTGTTGGCCCAAAGGTCCTTCACTCTACTTTTGATGATGATTAACTCATGTAGTTATAATTTACTAATAATCTTGTGATATTTAGTTTCAGATATTTGATCAAGATATTAGTAGGTGATTAGCTTCGACAAAGGTGTTTTGGAGCCTTCACATGGTGATTCAAGAGCTCGAGCGTTAACATCGCATCTAGCGCTCGGTTGGAGTCAAGCTCAGTGGATCACGTTTGGATCGAGTCGATTTGAAGACGGAGTTCTACAAGAAGACTTCGGTTTGTTTAGTTTAAAATTGTTTAGATATTGTGTAAAGGTAGATAGTATTGATATGCTCAAGTTCACAATATACACACACAAGTTTAAAGTTTCATGTTTGTTTTTGGTTTAACCGTTTTGCATTTCTAGTTCAAATATATGGTTTTCATGAATAGATAGAATCAAAATAAGTTTACATGGTTTAATATATATTAGATTTGATCTATATACATCTATGCTTCATCTATTTAAAAAAACTTATTTTGATAGTCTACTTCATAAGTTTGGACTTTTGTATTTAAACAAAACTTATTTTCGGATTTGATGTCAAAAATATAAATATAATACCTTTCATGTATATTGGATTCAATCCATATACAACATGCTTAAAACTTGTTTAAATATCATGCTTTTGTATTTACATGTGTTTTGGAAAAATCGGATTTCCATTTCAAAAATCTAAGTTTTGAAAAATACAGTTTTTGGTTTAAGGCAAATTTTCTATCCCACAAAAATGGTTCAAATAGTTTGTAATATGTGTTGAATTTTTATCACACATATTTGTATTTCAAAGATCTAATAAGAACTAATTTTTGTGAAATTTATGTGATTTTATGGGATTTAATTAAAGATAAAAACCCTAGTTTTTAAGTCCTATAATGGCTGGCTGCCGGTCGACCGGGCAGGTTGACCGAGGTAGAAGTCGGTCGATCAGTCCGGTCGACTGACGTGACAGACGTGCACGCAGCCAAGCTGGTGGGCCGGTCAACCGGGTCGGTCGACCGCCAGAGAGCTTCTGCTCTCTGGAAAAGGCCCCGGTCGACCGAGCGGTCGACCGCAGAGAGTTCTGCTCTCTGTATCTAGCTCCGGTCGACCGAGCGGTCGACCGGCCAGAGAGCCGTTGCTCTCTGGATCCAGGCCTGATCGACCGAGCGGTCGACCGCTGGGCTCAACGGTCATAAATTTGACCGTTGGCCGGTTGACCGCGCGGTTGACCGGAAGGGCAATTTTGTCCTTTGCCTGCTGCCAACGGGCAGATTGTTATGGGGCTATAAATACCCCATATTTGAGCTGATTTTTAACAAGAATTTTAAGAGCAAAATGTTCTCTTGTTCAGCAAGTTTTTAAAAGAGTTTTAGTGCCAAAAGATTTGATCTTTATTTGTTTTAAAAGGGGTTGGAAAAATCAAGAAAAGGAGAAGTCTTTGGGATTGATTTTTGATCTTCAATTTTATACCTATTCTAGAAGTTTTCCAAAGAGTTTTTCTTTGTGTTTTTAATTTCCAAACTCTTTGTTTTCTCACCCTTGAGCTTATCATATCTATCCTATCTATAAGATCTTTGTTTTGTGGGAAAATTAGTTTGTGGTTGTTAATACCACCAAGTTGTAAACCTTCCATACTTTGTGATATCCCTCTAGTGAGAGGTGATTGTGTTGATATCCCTCTAGTGAGAGGTGATTGTGAAAGTGGTGTTTGCATCCCTCTAGTACGAGGTGAATGAGTTGGAATCCCTCAAGTGTGAGGTGATCTTTGTTTGGCTAAGTGCCTATCCCTCTAAGTGTAGAGGTGATTTCAGTTGTGCCTTGCCTCTAGTGAGAGGGTGTATTGGTTGAGAGAGGAGTTGTGTACTTTCGGTTTGTATTTACCCAAATCCTCAGTGGAGGTTCCCTGTATGGGAAGTCCTATGTGGAAGATATAGTGGAAATCCTTCTGTGTGAAGGCGGGAACGTAGAGCTGTGTGCTTGAACCTCGAAACATATCTTTGTGTTTACGTTTGATCCACTTTCTCTAACTCTCTCTTTTATTTACCTTGCATTGATTCATACTGTCATATCATATACATGCTTGGTTTGTTTGTGTGCCATACTTGTGTTAACCAAGAGAGCTTCATATAGCACCTCAACTCTTATTCAGAGGAATCAAGAGGAGTTAGTCTAGAGCCCTTCACCGGGAACTCAGCTACACACTTTGGTTACACTATGTGTGTTGCATTTAGTTTTAAATTCCGCATCATTTGTCATTAGATTAGCCTTACACCTATTCACCCCCCTCTAAGTGTACTTTCAATTGGTATCAGAGCTTACGCTCCTGATATTAGGTTTAACCACCTAGGAGTGAGATCTTGATTGCTAATCTATAGTTGCGTTTGCACACATATTGTTTACACTCATGGATTTTATGACCCCTCTTATATTTGATGTTTCTAACATCGACGTATGAAAGATTAAGATGAGTATGTATCTCAAAACCCTAGGTTTGCGTTTTCCTTGCCGCTACCAAGAAATCCTATCTTGATAATAGCAAGCATATAGAGGCCAATGCACAAGCCCTAATGGCACTTAGATGCACACTTAACAAAGAATATTTGTTTTTGGTTTCTCATTGTGATTTCGCATTTGCAGTGTAAAACACGTTGACCTCTCCCGCGCTCCAAAAGACGAATCATGTGGAGATGGAATCTAGTGAGGATGAATCCGAACAACAATGCTACATGGTCTAAGGGAATGACTCCATTGAGGTAAATTCGGAAACTCATCTAGATGATTGTGCTTGTTTTTCAGGCGATGATTTAGTTGATGCTGATGCTTTGAATGAAGAACTTTTAATTATTTGTGAAAAATTGTTAGAAAAATATAAACTTTTAAAAAAGAAAAGTTTTAGACTTAACAAAGAAAATAATGATTTGTGTTCAAAACTTGATTTGGCTTTACAAGAGAAGGTTGAGATTTCAAATGAATTTGACTCCTTGAAATCCCAACTTTAACTTGCTATAAATGAAAACAAAATTTTAAAAAGTAAAATTTGTGAAAATGTTTTGAAGAAAAATGAGACTTTAACTTCAAAACTTGACTTCGTTTTAAAAGAAAATGATTCTTTGAAAAACAAAATTTTCTATTTTAAAGGATTTGGATTTGTTTTTAAAGAAAAATACTACTTTGCAAAATGACATTGATTCGCATGTTTGTCATGCTAGTGTAGCTTCATCATCTAGCTTACCTATTGCATGCTTCACTTTATCTTCAAGTATTAAAAATGACATTTGTGTTTTGAAGAAAAGTGTTGATTGTTTGGGCTCCACTTTGAGCCATTGTGCCATGAACCACACACGTTTGGAATCCATGCTTCGCAAGAAACAAGTTCCACCTATGCATGCACACAAACCACGATATACACGTGCTCCTCACGTTCATGCACATAACACAATGTATGTTCATGTGTACACATGTACACATTGTGGACGTAAGGGTCACCTTGCTAAGTTTTGTTATGATAGAGTACATAATGTAAATTTAGCAAATAGATTTGTTTGGATTAGGAAAGGAGCTAACCCCCACGGACCCAATAGAGTTCGGGTACCAAAATTCACCCCTATGGTATTTGATGTAGGTGTGAGCTTTCACATGACGTGAGAGTGATGGTGCCTTGAGGTGGATGCGTTCCGAGCTTAATGGTGACTATTTTGGATGCATCACTTTCAAGGGGAGTTTGGTGAGAGGACCACCTTGGTTTGGAGACATAGAGATGTACCCTCATGGTTTTGTAACGATCTCTAACTCCCATTTATATTTACATGCTTTCATTATTAATTTTAGCATGTTTTGATGTTTCGTGATTATTATGATAAATGTCATGATAATTAGATTAGTAATATACATGATTAGTATTTGAGATACACTCATGTTTTATATGGACCATTATTTTTGTGTACTCACTTTAGTTTATCTATTGTGTATATCCTAGTCTAATACATGTGTATTTACATAACGATCACATTGGTTTTGGTTTATAAGTTTTGCACTTCATGATTTGATTACATGTTTAGATGTAGTTTTCATTAAATCTTGTGTATATACTTGTACAACTAGTGAGCCACAAATAGATTATTATATGTGCTTGAATGCTCATTTGTACTCATTAGATGTACTAGTATAGCCTAGTTTTGATGATTCATGTATTTTGACTTGTATTCCCTATTTTTGGACATGTTTTTAATATGATGGTTTAACTTCATGTATATGTTAATTTTGCCAAAACTATTGAATATACATGTATAACCTTGCGTCATTTGTCTTTCATACAAATCTTTTTATAGACTCAATTATGTTTGGATATGTATGTATACTTCTAGTTTTGACAAAACATACATATGCCTTGAAGTTAGTATCGTTTTGATGAAAATTAAATTTTCATGATTTTTATGTTGTTGAAAAGGAATTTCATATTGAGCTTAAACGCCTTATTTCTATGATGTTGATTAGATGACTTTATACACTCACATTACTTGATGTTTTCTCTTGACTTTATTTTTATGAGTATGATATGTGCTTTTTAAACTTTGAGTGTTGATGATCGTGTGACTTTCACATTTTTCATGGAATATATTCTTAGTTTATTCCTTACTTGAAGGATTTCGAACTAGTTTTCAAGTTTTTCATATAACTAGTTCGTATTCTTCATTTTGGTAGAGTTTTTCAAATATATTAAACTTATTTTCAAATTTATTTTTGAAAACCCCTACCCATCATGGGCGTTGGTTGGACGACCATGCCTTGTATGCATTATTGAAGATCTATTTAAACATGTGTATGAAATGGGTGGTAGGGAATATGAGTTATACACTTGATCCTTATTGTGTTTTCAATTGGTATCACAATTGATATTTATTTTGTATACTTATATTTGTTTCTATATATGTATGCTTTAAATAGTATCAATTTCGATTGATATTTAATTTTCATACATATATATGTGTTTTAATTGTGCTTACTATATCTCTATATCTTTAAGCACAAATTTGGTTATACTAAGTTTGATTTAGTCCTTAATGATAATTATTTTTCAATTAGTATCTTATACAAGCTTATGCATCATTTTCATTAGTATTTCATAAAGGGGAGAAAATTCATGTTTTACCTTTCAATCGATTTTTTTTACAATTGGTATTTTACTCCCACTCTTTATGTTGAAAAAAATGATATCTTAGTTTTCAATTGGTTTCCTACGCTCCTGATGAAAATTATTTTCAATTGGTATATGTTTCATTTTCAATATTGGTATCAAGAACATTAAATTGATATTATTCTCTATTTGGTATCTTTATTGCAAAATGATTTTAGTATTTAACCAAAAGATCGGTTTATGTTTTTTAATTGGTATCAAAAGTGTAAAATATTTTCAATTGGTATAAATTTTTATAATTGGTATCAAGATTTTCTATATATTTATATCTTTCAATTGGTATCAAAATTTTTGTTGGTATCTTCAAAATGTTTTTGTTTATTTTCAATTGGTATCATAAATTGGTATCATGATGTTTTAATATATACCTTCATACTAAATTGATATATTTTTCAATTGGTATCATAATGTTTTGATTTGTATTGCTTATATGCAATGGAAGTTTAACATCTTCTCTATATATAGATTCATGTTGAGTGTATATCATATTAAAGTGATTGACCTTTCTTTGTATGTAGTACACGTGTGTAGTAGGAGCATCACATCTCCTTTTATACATTGCATATTATACTTTATGTGGTTAGGATTTAGCCATCTCTTTTCATATAAATGCATGTATGCAAGGGGAGTTAACTTCACATCTCTCCTCTTCATGAATGTATATAGCATATACACCTTTATTTTTTTGATCTATACAAAAAGGAGAAAAATATTATTTATGCCATTTATTGTTTGTACCCCTCTGTTGATGAATTGACAAAAATGGGGAGAGATATTTTAGAGTTTGATATATGCATGTTTGTTTATATGCATATATGTTTAAATTTGTTATCTTTTACCATTGGTTATCAAGAGCATCTTTTGTTGGTATCAAGAGCAACATTTTTTTTAAGAACATGTTTATTTTAGATTGGTATCAAGAGCATGTTTATTCCATTGGTATCAAAGATTATGTTTGTTTTATTTCCTTATTTATGCATGTTTATGCATATTTATGCTGAGCATTCATTGAATATCTTATTGTTTATTGCTATGCATGAGTTAAGGGGGAGCTTCTATGAAGCTTAACTTTAATCCATACATATATAACTCCATGAGTTTTGTCATCATCAAAAAGGGGGAGATTGTTGGCCCAGAGGTCCTTCACTCTAGTTTTGATGATGATTAACTCATGTAGTTATAGTTTACTAATAATCTTGTGATATTTAGTTTCAGATATTTGATCAAGATATTAGTAGGTGATTAGCTTCAACAAAGGTGTTTTGGAGCTTTCACATGGTGATTCAAGAGTTCGAGCGTCAAGATCGCATCTAGCGCTCGGTTGGAGTCAAGCTCGGTGGATCAAATTTGGATCGAGTCGACTTTAAGACGGAGTTCTACAAGAAGACTTTGGTTTTGTTTAGTTTAAGATTGTTTAGATCTTGCGTAAAAGTAGATAGTATTGATATGCTCAAGTTCACAATATACAAACACAACTTTAAAGTTTCATGTTTGTTTTCGGTTTAACCGGTTTTGGATTTCTAGTTCAATATATGATTTTCATGAATAGATAGAATCAAAACAAGTTTATGTGGTTTAATATATATTAGATTTGATCTATATACATCTATGCTTCTTCTATTTAGAAAAACTTATTTTGATAGTCTACTTCATGAGTTTGGAGTTTTGTATTTAAACAAAACTTATTTTCAGATTTAATGTCAAAACATAGATATAATACCTTTCATGTATATGGATTCAATCCATATACAACATGCTTAAAAATTGTTTAAATATCATGTTTTTATATTTACATGTGTTTTGAAAAAATCGGATTTTCATTTCAAAATCCAAGGTTTGAAAAATACGGTTTTTGGTTTAAGGCAAATATCTCACAAAAATGGTTCAAATAGTTTGTAATATGTGTTGAATTTTTGTTATGCATATTTGTATTTTAAATATCTAATAAGAACTGATTTTTGTGGAATTTATATGATTTTATGGGATTTAATTAAAGATAAAACCCTAGTTTTTAAATCCTATAATGGCTGGACTGGCTGTCTACCGGTCGACCGGGCCGGTCGACCGAGGCAGAAGTCGGTCAACCGGTCCGGTCGACCGACGTCCACAGACGTGCACGCAGCCAGGCTGGTGGGCCGGTCGACCGGGTCGGTCTACCGCCGAGAGCTTCTGCTCTCTAGAAAAGGCCACGGTCGACCGACCGATCGACCGATAGAGAGTTCTGCTCTCTGTATCCAGCTCCGGTCGACCGAGTGGTCGACCGGCCAGAGAGTCGTTGCTCTCTGGATCCAGGCTCGGTCGACCGAGCGGTCGACCGGTGGGCTCAACGGTCATAAATTTGACCGTTGGCTGGTCGACCGCCCGGTGACCGGAAGGGCAATTTTGCCCTTTGCCTTCTGCCAACGGGCAGATTGTTATGGGGCTATAAATGCCCCATATTTGAGATGATTTTTAATAAGAATTTTAAGAGAATTTTTTCTATTTTTCAGCAAGTTTTTAAAAGAGTTTTAGTGCCAAAATATTTGAACTTTATTTGTTTTAAAAAGGGTTGGAAAAATCAAGAAAAGGGGAAGTCTTTGGGATTGATTTTTGATCTTCATTTTTATACCTATTTTAGAAGTTTTTCCCAGAGTTTTTCTTTGTATTTTTTATTTTCAAACTCTTTGTTTTCTCACACTTGAGCTTATCATATCTATCATATCTATAGGATCTTTGTTTTGTGGGAAAATTAGTTTGTGGTTGTTAATACCACCAAGTTGTAAACCTTCCATACTTTGTGATATCCCTCTAGTGAGAGGTGATTATGTTGATATCCCTCTAGTGAGAGGTGATTGTGAAAGTGGTGTTTGCATCCCTCTAGTGAGAGGTGATTGAGTTGGAATCCCTCAAGTGTGAGGTGATCTTTGTTTGGCTAAGTGCCTATCCCTCTAAGTGTAGAGGTGATTTGAGTTGTGTCTTGCCTCTAGTGAGAGGTTGTATTGGTTGAGAGAGGAGTTGTGTACTCCCAATTTGTATTTACCCTAAATCCTCAGTGGAGGTTCCCTGTGTGGGAGTCCTGTGTGGACGATATAGTGGAAATTCTTCTGTGTGAAGGCGGGGACGTAGAGCTGTGTGCTCAAAGCTCGAAACATATCTTTGTGTTTGTGTTTGATCCACTTTCTCTAACTCTCTCTTTTATTTACCTCGCATTGATTCATATTGTCATATCATATACATGCTTGGTTTTTTTGTGTGCCATACTTGTGTTAACCAAGAGAGCTTCATATAGCACCTCAACTCTTATTCAGAGGAATCAAGAGGAGGTAGTCCAGAGCCCTTCACCGGGAATTCAGTTACACTCTTTGGTTACACTAAGTGTATTGCATTTAGTTTTAAATTTTGCATCATTTGTCATTAGATTAGCCTTACACCTATTCACCCCCCTCTAGGTGTACTTTCATCTTGAGCAACCACTATCAAGATACCATCGCTCCCTACATTTTGGAGCTTTGGTGTGTACCTACATCAAGTAACGAATTGGTTGATTTTGGTACCCAAATTTTTTTGGGTCCTGTAATGTTATATTTTCGAACCCAAATGTGATCATTAGAAGCATTTATTCTATCAAAATTAAATTTGACTAAGTGACCTTTTCGTCCGCAATAAGTGCATGAGTAAACTCTACCATATATAAAAACATGATGTGAGTGTGGAGTTGTGAACATGCTTGATGTATGTAGAATGTCTAGCATGATGTGTATGTAAATGTTGTGATTTAGGAGTGTGGGTATGTGTAGTATAATGAGAAAGTGTAGTATGAACATGATTCTTTGAAGTATGTTTCTTAGAAAACATTGCCTCCAACCTATCTTTATCAAACTCACATTCCTTTCACACATCTCCTAAGGAGTTAATTTTATCTTTTAAAATAGAAATCTCATTTTTATCAATTAATAAAAATTTTGCTTAATATGAAATTTTATATGCATCAAAATCTTTTTGTGTGGATATGGGTGTGAAAGATAAATCATCTTTTTCTTTTTAAAGTATAACAATTCTATTTGAAGAGTTTCATTTTTCTTTTTCAATTTTAAATACTTCTTTTCAAGGAAATTATAGTTGTTAGATAACTCTTCAAAAACCTCACATAATTCATCCATTGTTAATTCACTATCATCAAGTGAGGGTTCGAATGTTACCTTAGGTGTGTTATCATTAGCCATGAAACACACGTGTGCCGTATCTACTTCTTCATCGCTTTCACTCTCTGAGTCCCAAGTGGCTTTGAGAGCCTTCTTTTTGTAGGATTTCTTGGAGGTTGATAGTTTGCTTTTTGTCTCCGGACAATCCGCAACCATGTGGCCCTACTTTCAGCAATTGAAGCATATGATCTTCTTATCTTCTTTCCCTTACCATTTTCTTTCATTGTTAAACTTGGCCTTATTGTACATCCTCCTTATATTTTTCACTAGGAAGGAGAATTCTTCATCATCCTCTTCTTCATCATCATCGTCGGAGATGGTGGAGTGGATTTGAAAGCGATCATTTTCTTCTTTTGTGGTGCCATCTCTTCCTTAGCCTTCCTCTCCATTTCATGGGTATTAAGGTTTCCTATAAGACCGATGAGCTCCATCTCTTCTTTGTCATTTAGCTCCTTCAAGGTAGTAGCCTTAACTTCCTATGGGGTGGAAGTGCCCGAATGACCTTCCTTACTTTTCGATTATTGTCAATGGCATCACCTAAAGAAGAAAGACCATTAGTTATTTTAGTAAATCTAGTTACCATGTCATCAATGGTGTTATTATCATGCATGCTGAAATTTTCATATTGAGAATGCAAGAGATCAATTTTGCTCTCTTGACTTGTGACGTTCCCTCATGTGTGACTAGTAGGTGTGTCTAAATCTCGTAGACGAATTTATAATGGATGATCCTAGCAATATCGTCATCGTTCAAAGCTTGAAGTAAGGGCATAGTGTGCCTTAGCATTTGCATCAAACTCCTTAATGGCAATGTCGGACCAAGTGTCCTCATCATCAATGGGTACACTAAAGGGTTTAGTCACCGCTTTTGCAACCCGGCTTCCTAAGAATTGCAAAAATACATCATCTTAATCTTCCAAATAGAAAAGTTAAGGCCATCAAACTTGGAAGGGTTCTTAATACCTTCGGCCATTTTACTAAAGTGGATGAAGATGAAATTGTGAAAGAAATGATTAGCAATTAGGATATTGATTGAAGCTTAACCTGCACACAAATAAAGAATTTCAGATTTAAGAATAAAGATGTGCAAGTGCTCAATTCTTACCGCTATAGCAAGTGGCTATGCGGGTCGTGATCCACAAGGAGGGTTTGCGATAGAAGCGTTCAAGGTTCTTTTATTGAAATCTTTATGAAAACAAAACGAAAGTTCTTCTTTGTTTTAAGAAATGAAAATAAAAAAGAGTTATGTTAAAGTTAAAAAGAAAACGGAAGAATGAGAAGGTGGAGAAAATCAGAAAATGACTATGTACAAATGAATTGGAAAAGAAAGAAAAAGGATTTGGAAGATGTGGTGAAAGAAATCGTGTTGGTGATCTAAACTAAAAATAAAAGAAAGAAAGAAGGATTTCACATAAATACTAAGACTTGCTTAGGCCAAAGCACCTAGCTAATCAATAATTAGATTTGTTTAAGAAATACTTACCTAGTTTGGTTGATGACTTACTGGAACCCTTGCATGTTATACCTTACTTCGGAGGCATTCAACGCATAGGTCATAGGATCGAGCTCAGTCCCCGTTCGCATTATATCATCAAGTCTAGCAAGAATGAAGTGATACGGATCTTGAGGAGGAGAACGTCTTCATGAACTATCGTTGGCACTCACACAACATCGTTATACTTATGCTTCTGGATTCACTTGCAAGCTCATCAAAAACAAAAGAGATAAAGTAGGAAGAAGAAAAAGAAAATGAAAGTAAAGCAGAACATAAACATATTACCTTTTATTGCTTGAAACGATGGAAGAAAGGAGGGTACATCGGTGTCACTCTCAACATAAGCCTCTCTCTTTTACTTACATGAATCTTCATCTAACCTAAGCTTACATACAAATTACATAAAAAGAAAAGAAAAACCTAAACTACAAGAAATGAAACTAGGCTAAATCCTATCTCTGCATGGTCATCCCCTTTTCAGTGCAAATACTGGCTTTTTATAGGCAAAAACCCAACCTACAGGATCCCGGGAAGAGTAGGGGAGCAAACGCTCCCCTAACTCTACAACCAAGTCGCGAAAACGCGGCTTTGGCCACGTTTTCGCGGCCAGGGTGTGGCCAGGTGGCCACACCCTGTTGGTGGGTCTCCCCGATTTCACGTGCTGCTTTTATCTTAAGTTGGTTTTCTCGTTTGAGTCCAGAATTGTGACGAAATGGCCTTTGATTCTTGGCTTTAACCGATCGATTCTAAGAGGATTCTTCTCAACCGGTTTTCAACCTCTTGATTTTGCCCTGATTTACTGAGTGCGAATTAATTCTGATTTAATTCAGAATTTGGTGGGCTTTTGGGCTCATTTCTCTTCATCTCCTTAAGGAATGGGCCTACAAATAAATTAAACAATTAATTAGGACAATGCAGATTTTATTCTATAATAGTTATGGAAATATGATACTAAATATGCAACATTAGCGACCAATCACACCCCCATACCTATCTTTTGCTCGTCCTCGAGCAAAACAACTAAATTATACTGAGGATTATTAGACCACTTTCGCAGGTCACACGATTGCACTGAGCATGTGCAACAAGCTGTTAAACCTCTAGGTTTCCCTAGAGGACGAGTTTTGTCTCGTGAGGGTTTTCAGCGGATTGCACCCACAAAATCCATAAAGAAAGAGAAATAAAGAGTTAGTATTTTCGAAAAGCATTTTGAAAGAAAAATATTTGAAATATAATTGTAAGATTTAAGCAATCTATAAGTTATAGGAAAACCGAAATTTTCATTCCTAAACTTAGTCTCTATTCAAAATTTGTTATCAATCAAAGTAAGAAGTCAAATTGTACTTCTCATCTAGTCTATACTACTTTACCCTAAGTCATATGCACCTTGTGACTGTGAAAATTTAGACTAAGGGTTCATTAACTCTAACTCTTATGCCTTATTTATATATATATATATATATATATATATATATATAATATATATATATAATATATATATATATATATATATTTGGTGGTATTATTCCTTAGTTCTATTAGGCTTTTTAATCTGCCCATGTAACGAGCCTTTAATCGATGACTCCCAAACCAAATGGTCTTAGGGCACCGGGTGAGAAAACACCCCAAGGACTTAAGGATTCGAGCAAACAAGGCCACAAAACTAAGGATTTTATTATACGAACCTCTTTTAGGCGTGAATACTTATGCTTTATTAGGCACAAATACCCAGCTTAATCAGAGGATTTTTATATATATTTTCTTTTCAAACTTATCTAATCATCTTTCGTATAAATACTAAGGCTTGCTTAGGCCAAAGCACCTAGCTAATCAATAATTAGATTTGTTTATTTTCTTTTTTTTCTTTTTTTATAAGGCATAAGAATCTTTGTTTTTGAACCCTAAGTGTGTAAGTGTATGAAGTGTGCATATTTCATCAAGGTAAAGATCAAGACTAAATTACTTTGACAAATTATCTTCCTAACCCTAAAAATCAAACAAATAATCTTATTTTGACCAAGTATAAGAAATCCTAATTTGGATTTCCTATTCCTTAAAATTAACTTAATTTCTTACAAAAAATATGTCAAAATATTATTTCTATTCAAAAAGTTTTTAAAAGCAAAGAAAATGTTAATTTTTTTTTAATAAAAAGAAAAACAAAAGTTACGTTAGAACCCTCCCCCACACCTATCTCATGCATTGTCCTCAATGTATGAATTAATGCATAGATGCATGAAAAAGAAGAAAGGGAAGGAAAATGTTATCTTAAGGTGGTGGTTCCGGTGGTGGTCTGATTGGTCCACGAAATGCGGCCCAATCAACTTTTTGTGGAGTTCGGAGGAACCCACCAGAAATTTCTTTAATATAACCCATTAGAATGATGTATCCATGAAAGATTTTTATTAAATATTTGACCCCATCTAATTTCCAAATTCCATAATTAATTTCGGAGTCAAATTTGTCAACTACCTCGTCCCAGAATGGAGTGTGAAAAGATAGAATGATTGACTTGGACTCAGGAAGTACAGGAACTAATACCGACTCAGGAAGGTGACTTAAGTCAAGTAAAGGTTCAGGAGTCGAAATAGGTTCAGGAATTGGGTCCAAGTCAAGAAATTGAAACTCAAGTCCACATTTATTTTCCAACAATGGAATGTGACTTAATATTGGTGATTCAAGTTCAGGAATGATAGGTGGGGGAATCAAAACTGACTCTAAAATATTACTCAAGTTTGGTAACAAAACAGGAGTCAATATTGATTCAGAAAGTTGAACTGGATCACAGATTTGAGAATCTAGGTCACATATCTCATTGAGTTCAATATCAAAAAAATGAGAACTTGCCAATTTGTCAATAGGATTTTCAAAAGTGTAAAATTAGTCAAGTTCAATATGATCATTAAGAATGGGTGATTCAATTTCATGATGAATCGGCACAGGATTCAATGTTGACTCAGGAAAAAGATTGAAATCAGGTGAAGACACCGGAGTCATTATTGAATCAGGAAATAAATTGAATCACTAAGTTGAGATTCATGATCATATTCATTTTCAAGTTCGATTTCAGGCAAGGGATAACTTGCCAAACTATCAATATCATTTGGAGTTTGGGCAAGTTCAAATGATTGTTCTGAAATGGAACCTTGATTTTCAAAACTACATGACTCTTCGGCTCTACCAGAATAGTTCGTGACATCAGAACTGGTCAAACGGTGGGAACTAGAGATTGGACCATCATATCTATGTCACGATTACGAGCGTTTGAGCCTGAGTCATGGCTTCAAGCATCTTTTCATAGTTGATAGGTTCATTGTTTGATGAAAAGATGAAGTATTGTCTTGGAATTGGTGGTGAAATTGTGAGTCCATCAGATTTTGGGATTTGTGTTTGGACTCACTCATACTCATTTCCAAAATTGATAGTTTTCTATTTTGGACTAGTGGAACTGAGTATGAATCTTGGAAATATTGTGGACAAGGTGGTGAAGGAGGACAAGTTGGTTGAAAATTGGACTCGGGGAGGTGAAGCCCCACTGACTCTGTGAAGAGTTGAAATAATTTTGAAAATTATAGTTATTAGATTGGGGGCATGGGTTATATTGATTCAGATAAGACCAATTCGGCACACTAGGTTGGTTAAAGTTATGATATACCGGGTTTGTAATATCCGAAAATGAAGTCGGTGTGTAATATGGATTATTATTGAAGTTGAAAAATTTGTTATTATAAGCCATATCACACAATAGAATACAGACAAAAAGAAAGAAAAAACAAACAAATAAGCAAACAAATAAAAGGAAAAAATTCTAACTAAGTTAAGGTACCCCTATGACTTAGACGACTCCTAACTGATTAGACAGTCCACGGGAGGTTTAATGCAGACTTTGACCACAAGCTAATCAGTCAGGTCAGGGCAAGGTTGATGGGAGGTTTTCCGTCAAAGACGTTCCTTAATTAAATAACCACCAACCTTCGGGCTTTCGGCCCTTAATCCCTTTCCTAGACACTGATTTGGCAGGAGTCAAATTCTAACACCTTTCCCCCTTAGGATAATCTCCTAATTGAGTCCGAGATGTCCCTAAGGCCAACGTCTACTCATTTTTAGTTAGGCTTGGGTTAGTGAGTACTTGGAATCTGATTTTTAGGCTAAGGAAGGGTGATTAAATCCCTACCTTATCTTGTTAATGGGTGGTGCCCTTAAAATCAATTTGTGCGAGTGTACAAGATATGTAAATAAGATTCACTCAAAGCGATATAAATCAACCAAGAGATGAGTCCTATTCTACATGCAATGCGAACGTACCTTGCTCCAGCACTCTTCAACAGTAAAGTAAATGAATTGAAAAGACACGTGCCTAAAAATGCAAACGTCTAATCAATTTTTTTATCTTTGTCAACAAATATTTTACTGTTGTTTTATTAGCAAGCTTATGTGATGGCATATAAGAATTAAGATTTGCAGCAGCTATGTTTTTGCAAAGAAAGCAACCCTGCACAAAACCTATTTAGTAGTCAACTCCTTTTTGCCGCGGATCCGCGGCTTTGGCCGAGAAAACGCGGCAAATCAGAGGGCACTTGGTCTCTACTTTCTAGAGCAGAGGCCCAAGACCACTTATATGTTACTGCAATCTTAATTTCCTGCTTTGCTTACCCTATAACCTGCAACAGAGAAGAAAATTCGTTTTAGTTCTAAAAAATTTCAATAAAAATCAGATTTCAATAAAAACGTTACCCTCCCGGCAACGGCGCAAAAATTTTGATTGAAGCTTAAACCTGCACACAAAATAAAGAATTTTAGATTTAAGAATAAAGATGTGCAAGTGCTCAATTCTTACCGCTATAGCAAGTGGCTATGCGGGTCGTGATCCACAAGGAGGGTTTGCGATAGAAGCGTTCAAGGTTCTTTTATTGAAATCTTTATGAAAACAAAACGAAAGTTCTTCTTTGTTTTAAGAAATGAAAATAAAAAAAGAGTTATGTTAAAGTTAAAAAGAAAACGGAAGAATAAGAAGGTGGAGAAAATCAGAAAATGACTATGTACAAATGAATTGGAAAAGAAAGAAAAAGAATTTGGAAGATGTGGTGAAAGAAATCGTGTTGGTGATCTAAACTAAAAATAAAAGAAAGAAAGAAGGATTTCGCATAAATACTAAGGCTTGCTTAGGCCAAAGCACCTAGCTAATCAATAATTAGATTTGTTTAAGAAATACTTACCTAGTTTGGTTGATGACTTACCTGGAACCCTTGCATGTTCTACCTTACTTCGGAGGCGTTCAACGCATAGGTCATAGGATCGAGCTCAATCACCGTTCGCATTATATCATCAAGTCTAGCAAGAATGAAGTGATACGGATCTTGAGGAGGAGAACGTCTTCATGAACTATCGTTGGCACTCACACAACATCGTTATACTTATGCTTCTGGATTCACTTGCAAGCTCATCAAAAACAAAAGAGGTAAAGAAGAACATAAACATATTACCTTTTATTGCTTGAAACGATGGAAGAAAGGAGGAGGGTACATCGGTGTCACTCTCAACATAAGCCTCTCTCTCTTACTTACATGAATTTTCATCTAACCTAAGCTTACATACAGATTACATAAAAAGAAAAGAAAAACCTAACTACAAGAAATGAAAACTAGGCTAAATCCTATTTCTGCATGGTCGTCCCCTTTTCAGTGCAAATACTGGCTTTTTATAGGCAAAAACCCAACCTACAGGATCCCGGAAGAGTGGGGGAGCAAACGCTCCTTCTAATTTGTTGACTGAGATTTCCTGCACACAAAAAATTAGAATATTAGATTAAGAATAGATGTGCAAGGTTCTCAGTTCTAATCCGCGGTAGCAGGGCTATGCGGGTCGTGATCCTCAAGGAGGGACTGCGATGGAAGCGTTGAGCAAGTTTCTCTAAAAATTTATCTTTTTTAGTTATTTTGTTAGTCACGATGGTATTTACAATGAGTTGTGGAAAAGACTATTGGAGAGAGATGGATTTAATCTATAAAAAAAAGAAAAGAAAAGAAAAAGAAAGAACACTTATCTCTTTAGTCCGCTTGCCGTTTGAACCGTTGCGATGATTTCCCTTTTCTTGGAAGGCGTACAAGCACGGCTTATGGGATCGTCCGCCTTCTTAATCTACTCTACGAAATTAAAAACAAGCTATGAAGACCTGTTCATCGCCATGGGCCGTCAAGGTTCCTTCTTCGGTTAGGTATTCTCGAAGCAATCAGATCTCACGGTTTGCAAGTCATCGGAGAAAGAAACAATCACATAAAATAAAAATAGAAGAACAGAGATTAAACAAAACTAGAGAAACAATAACACAAGAATAAAAATAAAAAGAACAAAACGAACCTCGAGTTGATTTATTTAACAATGGTGGAACAGCAAAACTTACACCGATTGTCACCCTCAGTACAAGTAGATCTCCTTCCTCCATGAGAACATCCTCTCCTCTCGGTTTACAAAAAGAAAATAAAAATATACAAAGGTGGAAAGAAAACCTAAAACCCTAACTTTGGCCCTTTGCTGGACGCTCGACGCTTTGTACGTTGCACTGCAGGTGATATTTATAGGTGCAGAAGGCCGAGGAGTCCTGGACGAACTTGCTTACGAAATTTGGGATCTGGATGAGATCAAAGTGCCGCGGATTTGCGGCGGTTCCGCGGCACTTTTGTGGCTTCTGGCCACGCGCTTTGGCGCGTGGCCTCTCCTGGTCCGTCCATGTGGGCGCCTGCTTCTAGAATTGTAATCCTGGCCTTTTAAATCTGGATTTTCGAGATAACTTGGTAATCAAGTTACCCTTAATCCAGATTTCTTCAAATCTTCTCTCTACAAAATTCCTCTTAATCTTGGCCTTTTATCCTTATCTTGCAGGTGTTTAGGGTTGGATAGAAGTCTATCCTTCCCTAATTTCTGATATTTGCAACTTTTAGCCCTTGTATTTGCATTTGAATCTTTGTATTTGCGCTTCTTCACCTGGGCTTCAAACATGGGCTTGGATCTGGGCTTTTGGGCTCTTTAAGCTTTATTCTTTATTAACTTGACAATTTGAGGCCTGCACATATTAAATAAAGAAATATTAATAAATGTGCATTATAATATGAATAAATGTGCAAATGCGATGGTATATATGATGACAATTATGCATTTTCACTACCTATCACACCCCCACACTTATCTTTTTGCTCGTCCTCGAGTAAAAATCAAAAAGAAAGAGAAAAATCTAACCTAGCTAACTCACTTTCGTAGGAATCACGGTTGCACTTAGCATGTGCAACAAGCCGTTAAACCCCTAGGTTACCCTAGAGGACGAGTGTTGTCTCGTGAGGGTTTTCAGCGGATTGCACCCACAAAATCCATAAAAAGGAAAATATTTGAATTATTATTGAAGAGACTAAGTAGTCTATAAGTTTTAGGATTATCATTTTTATTCATTCTTCAAACCTAGTCTTTATAAAGTCAATTGTTTTCCATTTTAGGTAAGGATTAAAATTGAATTTCTAATATAGTCTTTTTCGTTACCAAAAGTCATACGCACCCTTGTGAATCTAGGAATTCCTTAACTTGGACTCTCATGCCTCTTTATTATTTTTATAACATCATCTAATTTTCTTTCGTGTAAGTATCAAGGCTTCTTGAGGCCCTCATACCTAGCTAATTGACTATTAGATGTGTTAATATATATATATATATTTTTTTTTGGCATGTATAGCTCATCTAATTTTCTTTCGTATAAGTATCAAGGCTTCTTGAGGCCCTCATACCTAACTAATTGATTATTAGATGTGTTAATACATATATTATATTTCTTAGTTTTTTTAGGCTTTCTAATCCACCCATGTAGCGAACTTAAAGTCGATGACTCCCAAACCGGTTGGCTTTAGGGCACCAAGTGAGAAAACACCCCGCGGACTCAAATTCGAGTGAACTAGGCCCCAAAACTAAGGACTTTATTTTATTTACTCACCTTTAGGCATGAATACTTATGCTTCTTGAGGCACATGTATCAGCTTAATTGGTGATATTTTTTTTTCCTTTTTTTTTTTATTATTATTTTTTTATGAGGCACAAGGTCTTTGTCTTAGAATCCTAGATATGCATTTGGTATGCATACTTCATTAAGGTAAAAATCAAGACTAATTATTTATTCAATTTCTCCTCCTATACCTAAAAATTTAAACAATTTATTTATTTTGACCAAGTTTTTAGAAATCCTAATCATGATTTTCCTAATTCTTAAAACTAACTTAGATTTCTTTCAAAAAATAAGTCAAAATATTTCCTTTTATAACATTTTTTTTTAAAATTTTTTTTTAGATTTTTTTTTTTTTTTTTTTTTGGCAAATTTTTTTTTAGTTTCTACCTATGTTAGTATGTTAGTAAAGCCCACCCCACACTTATCTCATGCATTGTCCTCAATGTATGAATGAATGCATATATGCATGAAACAGAACAAGGGAAGGCGGAAGTTACCTTAAGGTGGTGGTTCCGGAGGTGGTCTAATTGGGCCACGAAATGCGGCCCAAACAAGATAATGTGGTAGTTCACGGGACCTACCTTTATTTACCTCTTTTTTATTTACATATTTACAGTCCCCAGAATGAATAGGATCATGGAAGATCCTCTCGTGAAACTTACTCCCTTTACATGACCAGTCCTGGAAAATCATCACAGAGTCATGGTCTATACCTATGTCCAACAAAAGAATGTGACTTGGTAGAATGGTTGACTTGGACTCAAGAATGATAGGTTCAGAAACTAATACCGACTCAGGAAAGAAACTCAAATCAAGTAAGGTTCAGGAGTCGGGCTAGGATCAAGAAGTGGGTCCAGGTCAAGAAATTGAAACTCAAGTCTACAATCATTTTCCACAATGGAATGTGACTCAATGTTGGTGATTCAAGTTCAGGAATGATAGGTGTGGGAATCAAAACTGACTCTAAAATATTACCTAAGTCGGGTAACAAAACAGGAGTCAATAATGATTCGGGAATTTGAACTTGATCATAGATTTGGGAATCTAGGTCACATATCTCATTAGTTTCAATCTCATAAAAATGGGAACTTGCCAATTTTTCCATGGGACTTTCAAAATTGCACAATTGGTCAAGTTCAATATGATCATTAAAAATGGGTGATTCAATTTCATGATCTATGGGTATGGGAATAAATGTTGGCTCAGAAAATTGGTCTAAATTGGGTAAGGATACTGGAGTCAACATAGATTCGAAGATGGAAACTGAATCGCAAAGTTGGGAATCGGGTTCACATTCATAATCTAATTCAATCTCATTGAAATTAAAACTAGCCAATTTGTCCAAAGATTGGGATTGAGCAAGTTCATATTGATGTGATGAAATTGAATTTTGATCAAGGTCTTCTAAACAGAATGATTCTTGGTTCCTATCAAGATGCTCAAGAATGTTTGAAAGTCTAGAAATTTGATCATCTATTGTATCTTGCAACCGATCCACTTTTTCTTCTAACCCATCGAATAGATCAATGGAGGACTGAAACCTTGGTGATGTGGAAAAAGATGTATATGACGATAATGGTTGAACAGGTGGTTGACCATATGGCTCAGGGGTATTGAATCCCCATTGACTCTGTGAAGAGTAGTGATGATTATTCCAATCTTGTTCATAGTATTGGGACTGGGGCATGTAATGATTCGGATAAGACCAATCTGGCACACTAGGTTGGTCAAAGTTATGATATGCCGGGTTGGTAATATCCGAATAAGAGGTTGGTGTGTAACATGGATCCTCATTAAAATTGAAAAAATTGTTGTTATAGGCCATATCACACAAAGCAAACAAAAGAAAAAAAAACAAACAAAAAAGAAAAATTTCTAACCTAAGTTAGGGTAGACCTAGACCTAGACGACTCCTAACTGATTAGACTGTCCACGGGAGGTAGGGTGCAGACTTTGACCACAAGTTAATCAGCCAGGTCGGGGCAAGAGTGGTGGGAGGTTTTCCGTCAAAGACGTTCCTTAATTAAATAACCATCACACTTCGGGCTTTCGACCCTCAATCCCCTTCCTAGACACTGATTTGGCAGGAGTCAACTTCCAACACCGTTCCCCCTTAGGATAATCTCCTAACTGAGTCCGAGTGTCCCTAGGGCCAACGTCTACTATTTTTATGTTAGGCTTGGGTTAGTGAGTGCTCGGGATATGATTTTTGGGCTAAGGAAGGGTGATGAAATCCCCACCTTATCTTGTTAATGGGTTATGCCCTAAGATGAATTAGTGCAAGTGTACAAGATAAATAGATAAGAATCACTCAAAGCAGAAAATCAACCAGAGATGAATCCTATTCTACATGCAATGCGTACATACCTTGCGTCTCCAGCACTCTTCAACAGTAAATAAAAATAATTGAAAAGACACGTGCCTAATATGCAAACGTCTAATCAAATTTATTTTTAACAACCAATAATTTATTGTTGAATTATTAGCAATTTACAGGTATATCACAGAACAAAACAGAATAGAGCAGTAAGCAGTAATCTCAAATTGCAGCAATCTGCAAAAAAAATTTGAATCAGTAGTCCTTACTGTTGCCGCGTTTCCGCGGCTCTGGCCGCGGATCCGCGGCAAACAGTGGGCTCCTGTGCTCTGCCTTCGAGGGCAGAGGCACAGGGCAGCTATATGTCCACTGCAGCTGCTGTTTTCTGTTTCCTGTTCTCCAAACCTGCAAACAGAAAAGAATAAAGAATTAGTTAAAAATTAAATTTTTTTGTTTTAGAGATAACTTACCGTCCCTCCCCGGCAACGGCGCCAATTTGTTGACTGAGATTTCCTGCACACAAAAAATTAGAATATTAGATTAAGAATAGATGTGCAAGGTTCTCAGTTCTAATCCGCGGTAGCAGGGCTATGCGGGTCGTGATCCTCAAGGAGGGACTGCGATGGAAGCGTTGAGCAAGTTT
The DNA here is from genome assembly GCA_038442645.1 of Agave tequilana. Lineage (NCBI taxonomy): Eukaryota > Viridiplantae > Streptophyta > Magnoliopsida > Asparagales > Asparagaceae > Agave > Agave tequilana. The sequence goes on from JAVJIF010002425.1 coordinate 112,924, forward strand.
CTCTAAAAATTTATCTTTTTTAGTTATTTTGTTAGTCACGATGGTATTTACAATGAGTTGTGGAAAAGACTATTGGAGAGAGATGGATTTAATCTATAAAAAAAAGAAAAGAAAAGAAAAAGAAAGGAACACTTATCTCTTTAGTCCGCTTGCCGTTTGAACCGTTGCGATGATTTCCCTTTTCTTGGAAGGCGTACAAGCACGGCTTATGGGATCGTCCGCCTTCTTAATCTACTCTACGAAATTAAAAACAAGCTATGAAGACCTGTTCATCGCCATGGGCCGTCAAGGTTCCTTCTTCGGTTAGGTATTCTCGAAGCAATCAGATCTCACGGTTTGCAAGTCATCGGAGAAAGAAACAATCACATAAATAAAAATAGAAGAACAGAGATTAAACAAAACTAGAGAAACAATAACACAAGAATAAAAATAAAAAGAACAAAACGAACCTCGAGTTGATTTATTTAACAATGGTAGAACAGCAAAACTTACACCGATTGTCACCCTCAGTTCAAGTAGATCTCCTTCCTCCATGAGAACATCCTCTCCTCTCGGTTTACAAAAGAAAATAAAAAATATACAAAGGTGGAAAGAAAACCTAAAAACCCTAACTTTGGCCCTTTGCTGGACGCTCGACGCTCTGTACGTTGCACTGCAGGTGATATTTATAGGTGCAGAAGGCCGAGGAGTCCTGGACGAACTTGCCCACGAAATTTGGGATCTGGATGAGATCAAAGTGCCGCGGATTTGCGGCGGTTCCGCGGCACTTTTGTGGCTTCTGGCCACGCGCTTTGGCGCGTGGCCTCTCCTGGTCCGTCCATGTGGGCGCCTGCTTCTAGAATTGTAATCCTGGCCTTTTAAATCTGGATTTTCGAGATAACTTGGTAATCAAGTTACCCTTAATCCAGATTTCTTCAAATCTTCTCTCTACGAAATTCCTCTTAATCTTGGCCTTTTATCCTTATCTTGCAGGTGTTTAGGGTTGGATAGAAGTCTATCCTTCCCTAATTTCTGATATTTGCAACTTTTAGCCCTTGTATTTGCATTTTGAATCTTTGTATTTGCGCTTCTTCACCTGGGCTTCAAACATGGGCTTGGATCTGGGCTTTTGGGCTCTTTAAGCTTTATTCTTTATTAACTTGACAATTTGAGGCCTGCACATATTAAATAAAGAAATATTAATAAATGTGCATTATAATATGAATAAATGTGCAAATGCGATGGTATATATGATGACAATTATGCATTTTTCACTACCTATCATAACTCCACAACCAAGCCGCGGAAACGCGGCCACCTGGCCACACCCTGTTGTTGGGTCTCCCCGGTTCACGTGCTGCTTTTTATCTTCAGTTGGTTTTCTCGTTTGAGTCCAGGATTGTGACGAAATGGCCTTTGATTCTTGGGTTAACCGATCGATTCTGAGAGGATTCTTCTCAACCGGTTTTCAACCTTTTGATTTTGACCTGATTTACTGAGTGCGAATTAATTCTAATTTAATTCAGAATTTGGTGGGCTTTTGGGCTCATTTCTCTTCATCTCCTTAAGGAATGGGCCTGCAAATAAATTAAACAATTAATTAGGACAATGCAGATTTTATTCTATAATAGTTATGGAAATATGATACTAAATATGCAACATTAGCGACCAATCAGATATCTCTAAGGTTGTTAAGACAAAATCTAGAGATCAAGGCTCTGATACCAATTGAAATACACCTAGGGGGGGTGAATAGGTGTTTTGCTAATCAAATGCAATTTTAAAACTACTTATGATGAATTATGCAAATTGTCACTCAAAACAAGAATTGAAACTGAATTCCCCGTGAAGGGCTCTAGAACTTCTCCTCTTTGATTCCTCTAGATAATAAGTTGAGGTGCTCAATTACCTCCTTATTGAGATGAGTATAGACCGGTATAAAAAGTGATGGAATGAAAGCAATTATAGAATGCAAGATGAACAATTACACAAGGATAAAAAATGAAAAGCAATAGAGAGCAAGACATAAGCAATCGCAAACACAAAGGAATTGTTCTGAGGTTCGAGCCACCGCTCTACGTCTCCGCCTTCACCACTATAAAGGATTTCACTATCCTCTAAGGGATCTTCCATAAAGGGACCTTACACAAAGGAATTACAACTTGATCTACACAAGACCGGAGTACACAACTCCACCAACTCAACCCTCTACACAAGAGGTAGCACAAAGCGAAATGAGGTTACAAAGCTCTTGGTGATCCAACAAGATCACAAACACTCTCTCTTACAACTTCCTAAAAAGTAGAATATGAAGTGTTGCTCAAGAAGTTAAGTGAGAGATGAAATTTAGTTAGAAAGAATAGAAGAGCTTTAAAACTAACTGAAAATAGTTTTGGAAAGAAAGAACTTAAAGATTAGAAGCTAGAAAAACTTTTTTCTTTTAAAACAAACTTGAAAACTTGTAAACTTGTGTATATTTCTTGTAAAAAACCAAAAATCAATGACCCATAAATATAGGCAATGAATAAATATCATTTATAAATCGTATCAGGTCATTTGGGGTGTGTTTAGACACTTGGAAACCAAGAATGCCTGCTGGAATCCACTAAAAACAAAATAGATTCAAAAACTAGTCGTTATGGCCACCTGGCAGGCTGCCGGTCGACCGACAGCTCATCCAGAAAAGAGATGTTGGCTCGGTCGACCGCTCAGCAGTTCAAAAGGAAAATTAAAATGTCGGTCAACTGGGTCGGTCGACCGACCCTAACTGAGAGTTAAGGTCTCTCAGTCGGTCGACCGATCGGTCGATCGCAAGGGTTAGTGGTCGACCGGTCGGCCGACCGACAACATGCATAAACATGCACGCCCCTTGGCCAAAGGCCTGGTCGACCAGGAGGTCACCCATTTTGGCCTGAAATGGGCACCGGTCGACCGTCCGGTCGACCGTTCTGGCCTGAAAACAGTTTTCTATATTATTTTTTGAATTTCAAACAATTTCAAAATATTTTGTATTGGTTTATAGGTAATGTAGCAATGTATAGGTAATGAATACATGTTCTAAACTTGTTAAAATTTTTTGGAAAAATCATGAGACATGTATCAAAATCAAACATGTAAAATACTAATACTACTGTAACTTGAATTTTTCGAAATCGTGTATTTTGTGTGTGTAATTTCTTGAGCATCACTACTATATCTATACTTTAATAAACTAATATCTTATGAGGCTCTAAGTGACTACAAGATCTTCAACTGGGCCTCTCCATTAGTGACGTTGAGTGCTTTGAGTTTTGATCCTGTATTTGAATCTTCTTGAGTCTCTAGCACTGAAGAAAACTGCTTAATTTTTTAGAACCCTCAGATAAACTTAAACACTTGAACTTGATTAGAATAACTACATATATTTTGTTACCATAAAAATCATAAAACCAGGTGATTGTAAACTTGGGCCAACAAGTTTATCTTTAGTTCTCTTAAGCTTTCTAATTTACCCAGGTAACAAGTCTTTCAACCGATGACTCCCAAACTAGACAGTCTTAGTGCACCAGGTGAGAAAACACCTCTCAAGCTAAAGACTAGGTAAAAGAGGTCACAGAACTAAGGTTTATTTTTTATTTATTTTTACTTTTAGGCGTGAATAATTATGCTTCATGAGGCACAATTACCCAGCTTAATTAATGAATTTATTATATATATTATTATTTTTTATATGACATTAAGAGTCTTTGTCTAGAATCCCAAGTGTATACATGTGAAAATGCATATTTTACTAAGGCAAAAATTAAGACTAAATTATTTTCCTATTTTCTCCTAAACCCTAAAATCAAACAAATCCTTTTATTTTGACTAAGGTAAAAGAATTTCTAATTCAGGTTCCCTTAATCCCTATATTCAGCCTAGTATTTTTACAAAAATAGGTAAAAATTCTCTTCTAACTCCAAAAAGTATATTTTTTGTGAAAGAAAAATCCTAGAATTAAAAGATAACCTAGAAAAAATCCTAGAAAAATTCTAAGAACAACCAAAAAGAAAAATGAAGAAAATCTGAAACAAATCTATGTTAGTTAAAACCTACGCCAGTTTAAGCCCCTCCCCCATACCTATTTCATGCATTGTTCCTAATTTATAATGTGAAATGCACATGTATGAAAAAGGTACAAGAAACATATCACCTCCTTCGGCAGCTCGGTCCAGCCGAAGTGCTCAGACCAGCCGACTGCGAGTGCCGCAATCCCTCCTCAATCCGCTCGAGTCTGTCATTCTACCTCCTCAAACTAACCTGATGTAACGCCCCGATTCCACGGATACGGGGACGTCACTGCAACGTATATACGTAGGTCAAAAGAAGCCCCCACGTATATACGCTAAGCATAAAAGTACAACAAGAAATCAGAGTACACACGAAGCGTGGTATTCTTAATATGCCAACATGAAAGGTACATATACAAAGCTATCACAGGATATGATAAACCATACATATTACACATATGTCTTTTATCACAACCAAGTCTAAAAGTGAAATATACAAATATGTATACAAAAAGCTCACGAGTAGAAAGAAGATCCCGTGAGTCAAAGGAGTCTGGCACGAGGAACTGGAGCTAGGATGCCTGCTCGCTAAGGAAAGCTCGATCTACGGTGGACAACTCCACTTCGATCCAGCTTCGGAATCTGAATATGCAAATCCAAGGAATCAAGACATATAACAATAAATGAACTACAGCCAAGTGGCTAAGAGACATGAATAGGGTTAGAACACAAGTATGGTATATAAGGACGGGTATAACATAATCATAAAACAGGAAAACACTAGTAAAGCTGATTACAAGCAAAAGTGATTGTATACGCTTAAGTCACGGTCCCATGAGACTAGTACATCGAAGGAATAATCCAAACAAGGAAACCCTCATGTATATACCTTTGTCTCATGCCACCGAATATCCAAGCGTATAGAATCAGAGTTGCAATTCATACGATAGTCAAAACAGGAATACATAACAATAATAATCATAGGTCCATAACACGTGTAATATGAGTCATAACCGGAACTAAGACAGGAGTCATAACAGGTACACATAACGGAAACTATAACAGGAAACATAACTAAGACATAACCGGAATCATCACTGGAATCAGGATTGAAATATAACGGGCATCTAATTATTATTATTACTCGTCTGACCCATATATCTAGGTATGTGTCTCGGTATATATCCCGACTCACATACATCCATATATAAGAGAGTCGAGGGTCGTTACCGGAAGTAGATGGAGAACTGATAACACTTCTTATAGTAGTTTCCATACACCTGGAACCAGTATTGGAGGCCCAAAGTCCCCCTAATCACATGTCTTCTGTGGAACTCATGGTTCCACTACCACAAGTCGTCAATATTTTATTCCATTACTATAAGCAAGGTATCATTCCGGCATCCATCACTTCCTCCCATACCCCAATACAAGTTGTAGCTTATTAAGAATTATCAGATTACGGGTGAGAATAAACATAACAGTAATAGCCCAACAGATTCAAGAGGTGGCCCCCACCGTGTGGTGTGGCACTTTGCTCTGAGGGAATGGATTCTAGAGGTGGCCCCCACCGAGTATGGTGTGGCACTTAGTTCCATAAAACAAGACAGGATTCCCGTAAGCGTGATAATTACAAAGTCAAATATATCATGCTGGGTTTTAAGTGATAGCATGACAAGAGATTGATAGTGTTAATTAACAAGTCATATCAAGTGATTGATAATAGTCAGGTGATATAATCAGATATGAAACAATAGCATGTAATTGACATGCATGAAGTAATGGCATGGCAAGGAGTGATATATATCAGGTAACAAGTCAAGGGGTAAGAATATATCATAACATGTCATGTGGTATCAGTCATGAAGCATGAGCAATGATTATATATAACACATGTATCAACGATAAGATCTAAATTCAGAAAAGAGAAGAATCAGCAATTTTGGCCCAGAATTAGCCTATCGGTCGACTGGGTTAAATGGCCGGTCGACCGATACGGGACAGTCACCTAACTAACGGTCGACGTCCGGTCGACCGATACAAGGCCGTGACCTCCAGGTTTGGTCGGTCGACTTCCGGTCGACTGCCGATCGACCGGAGACATAACTAACGGTCGCCTGTCGGTCGACTGCCGGTCGACTGGGGATATAACTACCGGTCGCCTGTCGGTCGACTGCCGGTCGACCGATACAGGGCCGTGAGCTCCAGGTTTTCTACCGGTCGACTGGTTGGTGAACCGGTCGACCGCCTACTCAAAACTGTGCACGTTTGTGCACATCGGTCGACTGCCCCCCTTGGGCCGGTCGACCGAAGTTCTGAAATCTGCTGCTGTTAGGTCAAAAATCAGATTTTTGTGGTGGTTATTTTTGATAGCTAAAAATATGATTTTGATGACTTAAGGGGACATGATTTGGCAACACAAGTATACAAGGAATTTTACGAGTCTTGGTGAGTAAATATACTCACTTTGAATGGTTATGTGAAGCTTTACGAACTCGAAATGGTTGTGGTCGACGGCTTGATCTACGGAGATGTAATCGACGAAGAGAGAGGATCCCAATCCAAGATAGAAGAGGTTGAAGTGATGGCCTTGATGAAGTCTTGGAGTTGAAGGTTGAAGAGGAGATGAAAGAGGAATTTTGGTGAAGGTAATTCTCTTTGATGAAGAGAAGTGAAGAAAGAAAAGGGTTAGAAATGAAAAGGAAAAGTATTTATAGGGTTTTGGATTTGTAAAGGGGATGCAATTAAATAAAAGGGGAGGGCTTAATTGTAAAGTGGGGGGTGAGGTGTTCTCCTTGGCCAATCAAAGCTTGCCAAAGAGGGGGATGAGGTGTAGGTATTGTGGGGTGGAGGATTAAAGGAAGTGTGTGGAAGAAATGAGGTGGAGATATTTTGTGGTGGAGAAAATTGGAATTATTGGAAATTGGAAAAGTTAATAGCTTGTGGAGGAAGCTAAAGGAAATAAGGAAAAGGAAAAAGAAAAAGAAATGATAAAGAGAAGATATTTTCTTGGTCTCCAAAAATGAAAATATCGGAAACACAGTTTCCCGAGATAAAGTCGAGTATGCGGGAAAACAATTCGGAAAATACCGAAATCGTCCGAAATTTAAGTATCTCGGAACGACTCGCAATTTTCACCAAAAATCAATAATAATATATGAAGACTCGTAGTAAAATCCTTTTTAAGAAATACTTTATAGTTTTAAATCTAAAAATCCCGGAATCAGTTACCTACCGACTCCGAAAGAATTTTCATAAAATCATAAAATCCTCAGAAAAAGTATTTAAGTAAGAAATGTGATTCTAAGAATTAAAGTCTAAAGGACCATCTAGAATTTCCTAGCTGTTTGTGAAATAAAAATACTGGAATCAGTCTTCTACCGACTCCGGCGGAAAATCCATAAATTCGTAAAATCTTCAGAAAAAGAATTTAAGCAAGGAATATTATTCTAAGCAGAAATGTCTAAAGAATCTTCTAGAATTTCTAAACAGTTTGTAAGATAAAAATTCAGGAATCGATCAGCGGCACTGGTCGACACCGGTTTTGAAGAAATTCCTTTTAATTCCGGAAAATCCCAGAAAATCATATAAAATATATTATATTGGCAAATGATATTTAAAATTGAAATCGGTCAAATACGGAAAGTAAATCGAAAAATACGATCGAAAAACTGAATACGAAATTAAGTACGTATTCCGGGAACGGGGTATTACAATCCACCCACCTTACAAAAATTGCGTCCTCGCAATTTCGTTAAGGGGTAAATTGAACGCAAAGGAGACATGGGTGAAATCAAAGGTCTCGAAAAATCCAAAACAGGGTTAAGGTAAACACAGAAAGAATCGAGATGGGCAATGATAGAATGATAAGGGAAATATCTAGAAAGATAACCAATTTAAACACAAGATCTAGGGTAGTGGTTACCATAATATCCTAAGGCTCCTGATCTGGATACTGGTCTGCCCACTCAGCTGCATCGTCCGATGCCTCTGCCGTCATGAGATGAACTTGGCCTCTACCCTGATCTGCTCTAGCCTCATTCCTCTCTGATGATGAGCATATTGCTGAGGCGGAAATGGAACTCTTCGATCCACGGGTTCAGGGTTTCTCTTCAGTGGCGGAGCTGGAAGAGCTGGGGCTGGATGTGCTGGTCGAACTGGTGCCACATTTCCTACCCTTCTGAACGGGCAATCCCTTATGGCATGACTCCCTTTCCCACATGCCAAACATAGTCCCTTGGCCCTTCGACAATCACTCTTGTAATGTCCGGGTCTATGGCAGTAGTTGCATATTATCTGAGACATAAGAGGTTGGAATGGTCCTCTGATCATCGGGCCTTGGGTTGCCCTATCTGCATCCTCCTCATCCATCAATCGAAAAGGCCTCTTCTTGGCCTGGTTCCTCATCAAGTTCTCTTTCTTCTTCTCTAACCCACGCTCCACTTCTCGAGCTATGGTGAGAACTTCCGAATAAGTCTTCAGCTGTTGGGGCATTAGGAAGATCTGAATGTCCATCTGTAGGCCCTGCTGAAATCTGCTTGCTCGCTTCTCTTCATCCGTTATCATGTACGGCGCGAAGCGGCTAAGCCTGAGAAACTCTGCAGCATACTCGTCCACAGACTTGTTCCACTGCTGGAGTCTGATGAACTGCTCCTCCATATCCTTCTGAGCAGTAGCAGGGAAGAATCTGCTGTAGAAACTCTTGGAGAACGTGTCCCAAGTGACAGGTCTCTCCAATCTGGCCTCCTCTGCAAGCCACCAAGTTCTGGCTATGTCCTTCAACTGAATCTTGGCAACCTCAACTTGGTTCTCCTTTGGAACACGGGCGGCGTTCAGTAGATCTGTAGTGTCCGTCAACCATTGCTCAGCATCCAATGGTTTCTCGCTTCCCGTGAATATAGCAGGCTGTAGTCTTCTGAAGTCCGATACATTCCCCGGCCTCTGTTCCTTTGGAGCTGCCAACTCCTGCCGGAGAAGTTCCGTCTGCTGCTGCTGGTTCTCCATCATAGTTTGAATGACCCTTAGGATATCCACATTCTCTCCTGTGGGTCCATTCAATGCTGATCCAGAGTTGCTGCGACCCGATCTCCTCTCCATACTAGGATGGCTAAAGATAACTGGAAGGAGTTGGAAAAATGGAAGGAGTTTAGAATATGAGGAATGGAATCAAGGATAACTAGACAAATCAAGAAGGACTAGATAACTTTGTACATTGTAGTTGGCATAGGCAAATTACAGGAATTTGCTACTTGATTGTACTTTCGGTGTGAGAGCCTAAGCTCTGATACCAACCTGTAACGCCCCGATTCCACGGATACGGGGACGTCACTGCAACGTATATACGTAGGTCAAAAGAAGCCCCCACGTATATACGCTAAGCATAAAAGTACAACAAGAAATCAGAGTACACACGAAGCGTGGTATTCTTAATATGCCAACATGAAAGGTACATATACAAAGCTATCACAGGATATGATAAACCATACATATTACACATATGTCTTTTATCACAACCAAGTCTAAAAGTGAAATATACAAATATGTATACAAAAAGCTCACGAGTAGAAAGAAGATCCCGTGAGTCAAAGGAGTCTGGCACGAGGAACTGGAGCTAGGATGCCTGCTCGCTAAGGAAAGCTCGATCTACGGTGGACAACTCCACTTCGATCCAGCTTCGGAATCTGAATATGCAAATCCAAGGAATCAAGACATATAACAATAAATGAACTACAGCCAAGTGGCTAAGAGACATGAATAGGGGTTAGAACACAAGTATGGTATATAAGGACGGGTATAACATAATCATAAAACAGGAAAACACTAGTAAAGCTGATTACAAGCAAAAGTGATTGTATACGCTTAAGTCACGGTCCCATGAGACTAGTACATCGAAGGAATAATCCAAACAAGGAAACCCTCATGTATATACCTTTGTCTCATGCCACCGAATATCCAAGCGTATAGAATCAGAGTTGCAATTCATACGATAGTCAAAACAGGAATACATAACAATAATAATCATAGGTCCATAACACGTGTAATATGAGTCATAACCGGAACTAAGACAGGAGTCATAACAGGTACACATAACGGAAACTATAACAGGAAACATAACTAAGACATAACCGGAATCATCACTGGAATCAGGATTGAAATATAACGGGCATCTAATTATTATTATTACTCGTCTGACCCATATATCTAGGTATGTGTCTCGGTATATATCCCGACTCACATACATCCATATATAAGAGAGTCGAGGGTCGTTACCGGAAGTAGATGGAGAACTGATAACACTTCTTATAGTAGTTTCCATACACCTGGAACCAGTATTGGAGGCCCAAAGTCCCCCTAATCACATGTCTTCTGTGGAACTCATGGTTCCACTACCACAAGTCGTCAATATTTTATTCCATTACTATAAGCAAGGTATCATTCCGGCATCCATCACTTCCTCCCATACCCCAATACAAGTTGTAGCTTATTAAGAATTATCAGATTACGGGTGAGAATAAACATAACAGTAATAGCCCAACAGATTCAAGAGGTGGCCCCCACCGTGTGGTGTGGCACTTTGCTCTGAGGGAATGGATTCTAGAGGTGGCCCCCACCGAGTATGGTGTGGCACTTAGTTCCATAAAACAAGACAGGATTCCCGTAAGCGTGATAATTACAAAGTCAAATATATCATGCTGGGTTTTAAGTGATAGCATGACAAGAGATTGATAGTGTTAATTAACAAGTCATATCAAGTGATTGATAATAGTCAGGTGATATAATCAGATATGAAACAATAGCATGTAATTGACATGCATGAAGTAATGGCATGGCAAGGAGTGATATATATCAGGTAACAAGTCAAGGGGTAAGAATATATCATAACATGTCATGTGGTATCAGTCATGAAGCATGAGCAATGATTATATATAACACATGTATCAACGATAAGATCTAAATTCAGAAAGAGAAGAATCAGCAATTTTGGCCCAGAATTAGCCTATCGGTCGACTGGGTTAAATGGCCGGTCGACCGATACGGGACAGTCACCTAACTAACGGTCGACGTCCGGTCGACCGATACAAGGCCGTGACCTCCAGGTTTGGTCGGTCGACTTCCGGTCGACTGCCGATCGACCGGAGACATAACTAACGGTCGCCTGTCGGTCGACTGCCGGTCGACTGGGGATATAACTACCGGTCGCCTGTCGGTCGACTGCCGGTCGACCGATACAGGGCCGTGAGCTCCAGGTTTTCTACCGGTCGACTGGTTGGTGAACCGGTCGACCGCCTACTCAAAACTGTGCACGTTTGTGCACATCGGTCGACTGCCCCCCTTGGGCCGGTCGACCGAAGTTCTGAAATCTGCTGCTGTTAGGTCAAAAATCAGATTTTTGTGGTGGTTATTTTTGATAGCTAAAAATATGATTTTGATGACTTAAGGGGACATGATTTGGCAACACAAGTATACAAGGAATTTTACGAGTCTTGGTGAGTAAATATACTCACTTTGAATGGTTATGTGAAGCTTTACGAACTCGAAATGGTTGTGGTCGACGGCTTGATCTACGGAGATGTAATCGACGAAGAGAGAGGATCCCCAATCCAAGATAGAAGAGGTTGAAGTGATGGCCTTGATGAAGTCTTGGAGTTGAAGGTTGAAGAGGAGATGAAAGAGGAATTTTGGTGAAGGTAATTCTCTTTGATGAAGAGAAGTGAAGAAAGAAAAGGGTTAGAAATGAAAAGGAAAAGTATTTATAGGGTTTTGGATTTGTAAAGGGATGCAATTAAATAAAAGGGGAGGGCTTAATTGTAAAGTGGGGGGTGAGGTGTTCTCCTTGGCCAATCAAAGCTTGCCAAAGAGGGGGATGAGGTGTAGGTATTGTGGGGTGGAGGATTAAAGGAAGTGTGTGGAAGAAATGAGGTGGAGATATTTTGTGGTGGAGAAAATTGGAATTATTGGAAATTGGAAAAGTTAATAGCTTGTGGAGGAAGCTAAAGGAAATAAGGAAAAGGAAAAAGAAAAGAAATGATAAAGAGAAGATATTTTCTGGTCTCCAAAAATGAAAATATCGGAAACACAGTTTCCCGAGATAAAGTCGAGTATGCGGGAAAACAATTCGGAAAATACCGAAATCGTCCGAAATTTAAGTATCTCGGAACGACTCGCAATTTTCACCAAAAATCAATAATAATATATGAAGACTCGTAGTAAAATCCTTTTTAAGAAATACTTTATAGTTTTAAATCTAAAAATCCCGGAATCAGTTACCTACCGACTCCGAAAGAATTTTCATAAAATCATAAAATCCTCAGAAAAAGTATTTAAGTAAGAAATGTGATTCTAAGAATTAAAGTCTAAAGGACCATCTAGAATTTCCTAGCTGTTTGTGAAATAAAAATACTGGAATCAGTCTTCTACCGACTCCGGCAGAAAATCCATAAATTCGTAAAATCTTCAGAAAAAGAATTTAAGCAAGGAATATTATTCTAAGCAGAAATGTCTAAAGAATCTTCTAGAATTTCTAAACAGTTTGTAAGATAAAAATTCAGGAATCGATCAGCGGCACTGGTCGACACCGGTTTTGAAGAAATTCCTTTTAATTCCGGAAAATCCCAGAAAATCATATAAAATATATTATATTGGCAAATGATATTTAAAATTGAAATCGGTCAAATACGGAAAGTAAATCGAAAAATACGATCGAAAAACTGAATACGAAATTAAGTACGTATTCCGGGAACGGGGTATTACACCTGACCCCTAAATATTTTCTTCATGCCTTTTCAGATGGAAGACATGAAGGCACGTGAATCGGTAAGGGGCGGTTGTCGCCAAAACTTGGGCTCATCCTCCTCCTCCATATGTTCTTTTGAAGAGGGCTCAATAGGCATAACCTGAGGCAGAACAGTCGGTGTCCATATCGAGGGGAGGAATTATTGTAATCTCCAATAATCCGCTCTTGGGCTACGAGCACTCGATTATAGGCTGATAATTCCTCATATGGCAGAAATGCTCTGCACAGACGGGTGACCAGTACAGGCAATGAAAACTTAGCCCCTCTAGTGTGTTGGGAGTTTGCAACAAGTTATTGCAATAGCACCATGTACAGGCAGACATTGTGCTGTCGGGTCATCAACTGTGTATAATGTGCGGTACTACTATGTTAAAATAGGTCGTGTGATCTATCCCTAGAATGTTGCGTTGGATCCAATGTCCAACACAGTGTACGTTGCGAAATGTTGTGCTCGAACGCAGACCTTGGTCCAACTCTGTGCATTGAACTCCCATAATAATCATGTAATCGATGAGGGCCAATGGTGCAGTGTGTTGTGGGGGGACATAAAGTTGTGTAACTTCCTGAATCTTATAAATAATGACGAGAAGATCCCCACTATCTAGATGAACCAAATTGATTTTGGTTAAGATCAATGAATGCCATGTCAATGCCTGTTTAAAATTTTCTAACCAGATCCGGGTAATAAAACACATCGACATCATTGTTATCGTAAACCAAAGTTTACCACTCTCTTTCCCCAGTACGATCTATAAAAATGTGTCCATACCCATTCAAATCACTCAATAATCTAGAGAAATCTTTCTTTGGAAATACTGAGGGTGCCATGTATATGTATGGTGAGAAATTAAAAACTGAAGAAGGGAACGATGATGCAAACCTCCCTCGGAAACCTTGGGGGGATTGATTCTTGTTAGACTTCCTTACGCAGTCCAGAGATTGGTCGAAGAAGATGGTTAAAGGATTGAGGAAAACGTTGAAGCGCGTGGCTATAGGAGAAGACGTTGCCCCAAAGCCCAAGGAATGGCTGCGGAAATGCAGCCTGGAAGTGGTTTGCGTAAATTTTAGGATTCTGGGCTGGGGAAAAAGGAAGGAGGCAACTCTCTTCTTCTTCTCCTTAGATCTAGGGTTTGTTTCTCTGATTGGGAATATGAGATAGAGAAAGGAGTGTTTAAATGGGGAGGAAGATGTTAGTTTCCTATTTTACGCTAGGTCACATTTAGAAATTACTATTTTTTATTTTTATTTATGGAAAGGGGTTTCTATCCATAGAAATTTTTTACTTATATACATTTTATATTATTTTTTAATTTAATATATAAAATGAAAAAAGAAAAGAAAAAAGAAAAGATAAATTTGTACGCAAATATTTCTCTTTCAAAAAAAAAATTATTAAAGATGAAACGCTTAGGGAAAGGCTGGATAGACACCAAGTTACTCGTAAAATGGGTCAAAAAGACCCATTACAGTATCGGTACATATGTGGGCTCTATTCCTAAGAATGGTTTCAGTCTTTGATCATTGACCTTGAAAGCGCTTCTATCCTTTGGGTCACAAATTTCCACCACACCATATGGAAAAACAGTTTTAACCAAGAAAGGCCCTAACCCTTGATTTGAAAAGACCTGTAACACCCGTTCCCGGAATAAATATTTAGTTACGTATTCAGATTTTTTGATCATATTTTTGATTTACTTCCTGTATTTGTTTTGTTTTATGAATTATTTATATGATCGTTTTGCCTTAGATCTGGATTTGTGGACTCGGAATCAGCCCTAGTCAGAACCGGGAACCCGATCCTAGAGTATTACTCGATTTAATCTTTATGATATTCAGATTTGATCAATTTTAGTTTCAAACAATATTTTTCAATATTTAGATTTTCTATGATTTTTAGGAATTTTTTGGATTAAAATTGCAAATCTTCAAAACTAGTGTCGACCAGTGCCGCTGATCGATTCTCAGATTTTTAATTTACAAACAGAATTGAATTTCTAAAAACTTTTTTCATATTATCTCTTAAAATCATATTTTTATCTAAATATCATTTTTGAAGATTTTTTAAAATTTATTAAAATCCGGCCGAACGGTGGAGACCGGTATCGACAGTTGATTTCAAGAATTTTATTTTGAAAATGGAATTAAATTTCTAAAATCTGATTTTACCATGAATCTTAAAATAATATTTATTATTTTAAAAAAAATTTTGGGAACTTTTCCGAGTTACTTCATTTTCTGAGCTTTTTTGAAGTTTTTGGTGTTTTCCTAAACATCGGAATTTTATCCAGATATTATATTTATATTCTTTTCTATTTTTCTCTCTTCTCTCTAGACATGAGGTTCAACCAGTCGCGGGTCTGATTTTTAATGCAGAGATTCCCTTTCTTTCTGCATTTAATACCCTTCAAATCAACTCTAATCAAGTCATCATGATTTTCTCTCTCCTCTATCAAACACGACACTTGTGTTTTCTTCTGACGCGGAGATCATCTCTGCGTCTGGCTCAAAATTGGCAAACGTTGGACTGGCTAGACTCCGCACATGGGTTTTCTTAGAGAGAAGGGCAAACTTGTAATAACCATAACTCCTCTGCGGAGATCATCTCTGCGTCTGGCTCAAAATTGGCAAACGTTGGACTGGCTAGACTCCGCACATGGGGTTTCTTAGAGAGAAGGGCAAACTTGTAATAACCATAACTCCTCTATATATACACCCCCCTTTCTCCTTTCATTCCTTCTTCCTTTCTTCTTCTTCCAGCAAGCAAAAACAGCAGTCGTGCTCTCCTTGGCTGCCCCTCTTTGGCCGGCCACCCTCCACCCTCTCCGCCATCACCACCACTTCCTCCTCCATCTCCTCCTCTATTCCAATAATAACAACAACCATAATACCAACTCCAACCACAAATATCCCTTCCTTCTTCCTTACAAAAATAATCCATCTTCACCACCACCTTCACCACCATTTCATCACCACCTACACCATCTCGGCCACCACCAACCACATTAAATTCTTCTTGTTGGAGTACTATTTCCAATGAGCCATTCTGTCGCTCTCTGAAACCCCATTTCAAAAACTCCAATCTTCATTTTGAACTTGAGTTGCACCCCCCACCATTTGGCTTAGGTTTAGACTGAAGGCTGGCCTCTAGCCGCCGCACAGCCTAGCCGACCATGGCCAACCCATCCCCCCTCATTTCCTTTTTCCTTTTCTTTTCTTTCTTTCTTTCCTTCTTTCTTTCCTTTTTCTCTTCTCTGGTTTCTCTTCACTGTTCTCAGCTCTCTCTCACCCCTGCTTCTCTCTCACTCTCACTCTCTCACTCCTGCGTCTCACTCACTTTTCTCCCAACCATGCATCCACTCTCTCACTCTCCCCCCCTGTAGACTCTCTCACTCTCTTTTTCCCTATACACTCTCTCACTCTCTCTAGACTTCTCTCTCTAGCCTCTCTTTCTCTCTCCTCTCTCTTATTCTCTTTCTCTCTAGTTTCATCCCTCTCTCTTGATTTCCTTCTCTTTCTTTCACTTTCTCTTTACTACGACTCTCGGTTGGGCCATCGGACGCGGAGCCCACCCCCGTGTCTAAGCAATTCCTTAATGCCACCATCGTGTTCTTTGTTATCTGTATAACGCGATCCTCGCATTTTTGTATCAACGTGACATGGAGCTCATGCCCGCGTCCGCATTCGTTTCGTGTTATGGCTTAAATGTGGGTTTCGAACCCCGCATTTGTGGTATCTATGCAGCGCGACTCCCGTGTCTGTAACCCCTGTGTCTTCATTCTCTCTCCTTCTGGTTCCTTCTCTCTCCTCCTCCATATAATATAATATTTATTATATTGAGCGCATTTACGCGCTTTATCTGAATTCCAGAGATCGGGGATTTCACGGTGTTTTCTATATTTAGGCGAGTGCCCTCGTCTCCTTTTTGGTTTCCTTGCTTTGTCGAATCGACTTATATTTATTTTGTATTTGTACCTATATTCATATTTTGTATTGGGATGTACTCTTGCATTTGTTAGTGGCCAAGAGCCCAGTATTGTATATGTATATACCTGTGATGGATGCTTGTAACAGTGTAGACAATATTCTATGTGTGTATTGTGCGGTACTAACACCTTCTGCAGGTACCCTTCCTTCGGGCCTAACCTCTAGGTTCAACCTCTCTGAGGTTTTAAAAGTCCTCTGGACTTTCTATATGCTACGCTTGATAGACGAACATAGCGTCAACATTTTAACGCTAACTCCATTCGAGCGTAGTTGCCCTGTGAGCATGGCGGTGTCGTCAGCGGTAGTATGACATTCATGCGCATACTGCGACACGTGCGCTTAGCTATGCAGCAAGCGGTAACCACACCGAGCGTGATAGTATCTAGTTCTGTACATTAGCTTTACTCCAGCTCGTTTAGCTTTGCTTGGATGTTCACTTACTCGCTATTTACTCGCTTGCTAGTTATTGATTCCTCTATTAATGGTTGTGATGAGTTTGAAATCTTACTTATACTTTTTTCTTGAAACTGCATGATTTTTCGGTATTAGTGCCGATCTTTTGTATCGGTATTGTTTTCTGTATTGCTTGTCATGCTTTTACTTGATATGCTATCAGCTGCCTGTTAGCACCTGTCACCTACATGCTACTACTTGGCACCTGCCCCTGCTTTGATATCACTTATCACCTGCTACCTGCCTGATCACTTATCATCTTGATATTAACACCTGATACCTGTCATGCTTAACTCTCTACTCATGATTATCACATTACGGGAATGTAGTACCTGATCTCTTCTTTTGTACTTCTGTTATGCTTGTTATGTACTCTTGTTATGACCTCTTATGTTCATGCTCATTCCCATAATCTAATAATTATACTTAATAAGCTGTAAAAATGACAACTTGCACTGAGAATAGGAGGAAGTGATGAATGCTGGTATGATGCCTTACTTATAGTGGTAGAAATACTAAACTGACGATTCATGTTATGGTGCTTTTAGGCGCCCAGAAGATGCGTGTTAGGGAGATTTCAGGTCCCCATTGGCTGTGTCCCAAGTGGATGGGAACCACTATAAGTATGAGCTATCAGTTCTTCATCAGCTTCCAATAACAACCTCGGCTTACTCATATATGGATGTATGTGTGTTTGGGATGCTAGGGTACATACCTAGATATACGAGTAGGACGAGTAATAATAATAACAAGATTCTAATCATAATTCATTGTGTTGATTTGCAATTTCGGGTCGTAGTAACTTAGTTTACGATGACGTGGGATATAAGGTATATAGATGGGGGTTTTCTTATTTGGATTATTCTTTGACGTACTTATCTCACGAAGCCGTAAATTGGGTTTGTACTGCTGGTCTTGTCGTATTTGCTTTTATCAGATTTTTATTCAAATTTTTGATTTTACTACTGCTATTATTATATTATATATTTCTGGCTTTACCATCTGTGTACTACTGCATTGATCTCTTGCTCGTACTATATTGTACATAGCCTGTCTCATGCCTGACTTTACACTGTGCCAAATCTCCTGACTTGTTCATTCTTGATTTATACGAATACTTAGTTATCGCATAATCTCTTGATGATTCCTACTGTTCTATTTAGCTGTTATTGTGGACAGCTCAGGTTGCGCGTACTTAGTCAATAGAGACATGAAGTATATGGTATATAGATGAAAGTTTTCTTATTTGGATTATCCCCTCGAGGTATCAATCTCATGAATCTATCCACTAAGCCCGTACAACTAATTTTGTCACATCTGTTATCCCATCACTTGATTTCTCATTCCTGTTCATGTGTGCTCACGACACGATTTTTAATACATGTTTATAATTCAGATTTATCGATACACATGTGCTTATCCTTGCACGCCACTTGGCATTCGCAACACCACTCGTTGGGGAGCTCCGACTCCCCTGGATCCTCATGTCTAGTTTTCGGAGCTTAGAGCTGATGGATTCTCCCTGTTGCTGATCAGAGTGGGGCAACGAAAGTGTTGATCAGCGGAAGACCGTCTGAAGCCCCGTCCCTCCATTCCCCCTACTTTGCTCTAGAGTTTTCCTATTATGACTCTGATCCTCCTTTTGTACTGTTAATTATTGTATATTTCTTTATATTTCGCATTTGCGCCTATCAAGTGATGTAATATTCTTGTAATATTATGTCACATCCTGTGATAACTTTGTAATTGTACTTATATGTTAGAATGTATAAAGCACCATGTACTTCCGTAGTCTGATTCTTACCTGTACTGTTGCTTAGCGTATGTACATGAGGGTATTTCTAACCTACGTATATACGTTGCAGTAACGTCTCCATACCTGCGGGATCAGGGCATTAAAGGGTGGTATCAGAGCCTAGGCTCTCACATTCTTAATACGTTCAGACGGCAAATTAATGGTAAAGAAATTTACAGCTGGAATGCATGGATCCCAGCTATACAATCGAACTATAAGTGCAGAGTTATCTATTTTTTCTTGATCGTCCTTTCCTTGATTCTTGAGTCCTTTTCATTTTCTCATTTTTCGTTCCCATCGTCTTTATACCAATTTAAGATATGAATAAACTAGAGATGTAGCAGCAGAGGACAAAACGAAGCTATTATATGATCTCTTTGACTAATTCTATGAAGCTCAGGTATTCTCAGAATTAATCTATGATCGGATTATCTTCCAGAAGTCGGTATTCGAGTTTCTCTACGGCTATTCTATATTCTTGGTTATATCTTACAAAGTGATCGATGTCTGGTATTCAAAATTTCTAACTATCAGTCTTATTTATTTATGTGCAGTATTATCATGGTTCTTCTTCATCTTTGGTATTCTGGCTTATTTTCGGAGTGATATTAAGTATGCAATACAGCGGGAATTTTATTACAAAGCAGTGTTACCAGGTCAGTATTATTTGGCATCATTCGAAGATTTGCATAGTAGAAAATGCAGAAGATGTCTATATTCCAATCATTTTTCAGTCGACTTGGGAGCATTGCCTTTAGTTATTCATATCTTGATTGGTATAATTCCCGTCCCTGTCCTTTTTGTGTTCATTTTATCCCTTATCGAAATTGCGAGGACGCAAATTTTGTAAGGTGGATGGAATGTAACACCCCGTTATCGGAATACATACTTAGTTACGTATTCAAATTTTTTGATCATATTTTTTTATTTACTTCCTGTATTTATTTTGTTTTATGAATTATTTATATGATCATTTTGCCTTGGATCTGGATTCGTGGACTCGGAATCAGCCCTAGTCTGAACCGGGAACCTGATCTTAGAATATTGCTCAATTTGGTCTTTTAAGTATTCAGATTTGATCGATTTTAGTTTCAAACATTATTTTTCAATATTTTAGATTTTCTATGATTCTCTGAAATTTTTTTGGATTAAAATTATAAATCTTCAAAACTGGTGTCGACCAATGCTGCTGATCGATTTTCAGATTTTTAATTTAAAAATGGATTTGAATTTCTAGAAACTGTTTTCACATTATCTCTTAAAATCATATTTTTTTTATTTAAATGCATTTTTGGAGATTTTTCAAAATTTATCAAAATTCGACCGAACCGGTGGAGACTGGTATCGATAGTTGATTTCAAGAATTTTATTTTGAAAATAGAATTGAATTTCTAAAATCTGATTTCATCATGAACTTAATAATATTTATTATTTTTGAAAATTTTGAGAACCTTTTCGAGTTACTTCATTTTCCGAGTTTTCTGAAGTTTTCGGTGTTTTTTCACATACTGGAATTTTATTCATATATTTATATTCTTTTCTATTTTTCTCTCTCCTCCCCAGATGCGAGGTTCAACCGAACGTGGGTCTGATTTTTAATGCAGATATCCCCTTTCTTTCTGCATTTAATACCCTTTAAATCAACTCTAATCAAGTCATCATGATTTTCTCTCTCTTTTATCAAACGCAACACTCGCGTTTTCTTCTGACGCGGAACTCATCTCCGCGTCTGGCTCAAATTGGCCAGACGCGAACATGATTTTTTGGAGAGAATGGCAAACTTGTAATAATCATAACTCCTATATATATTAGAGGTGAGCAGAGTTTGGTTATAACCGAAATAACCGACCAAAAACCGAAACCCGAACCCGAACCGAACTGAACCGCTCTAGTTTGGTCGGGTTTCAGTTTTGTGTTCCAAAAACCGAATCCGACCGAATCGACTGAATCTCTTCTCCTATATCACCTCACCTAAATTCAATTTAGTGAATCATATAATTCATAACAAAAACTAGTGGAAGCTTATGTCATTACTTCTAACAATACCATCTTTTTATTGTTGAATATGTGAAAGCTATGTTAAGTACACCATCACAATTAAGAATAATATTTATATTAATATTGTTCTTTTTTTCATTATTGTCATTAAAAGTTAGTAATAATTATGTGAGCTTTAATATAAGAGCCCAAATACTGTGTAATGCAAGAAATGATGGCAATATATTGGCCTAACCGGAAAAATCAAAAAATCAAACCGAACCGAGTCAGTTCGGTTCGGTTGCTAAGTCTAATCGGTTTCGGTTCGATTTTACAAATAATGGCAAAAACCGAACTGAACCGACCGATGCTCACCCCTAATATATATACACCATCTTTGTCCTTCTTACATTCCTTCTTCCTTTCTTCTTCTTTCGGCAAGCTAAAACAGCAGTTATGCCCTCCTTGGCTGCCCCTCTTTGGCCGGCCACCCTCTCCACCCTCTCCACCCTCTCCATCATCTATACACCACTTCCTCCTCCATCTCCTCCTCCATTCTAACAACAACAACCATAATACCAACTCCAACCATAAACATCCCCTCCTACCTCACAAAAACAATCCATCTCCACCACCACCACCTACACCACCTCATCCACCACTAACCACACCAAATTCTTCTCCTCGGAGTACCATTTCCAACGAACCATTCCGTCGCTCTCCTAAACCCCATTTCAAAAACTCCAAATCTTCATTTTGAACTAAGTTGCATCCCCTCAACATTTGGCTTGGGCTTGGGCTGTCGGCCCCTCTGATCACCGCCGGCTGGCCTCTGGCCGCCGCTGCCTGGCTGGCCATGGCTGACCCATCCCCCTCATTTCTTTTTTCCTTCTCTTTTCTTTCCTTCCTTCTTTCTTTCTTTTCTTTCTTTCTTTCCTTTTTCTCTTCTCTGATTTCTCTTCCCTGTTCTCAGCTCTCACCGCTGCGTCTCTCTCACTCTCACTCTCACTCTTTCACCCCTGTGTCTCACTTACTCTCTCCCAACCGTGCGTCTCTCTCACTCTCACTCTCTCACCCCTGTGTCTCACTCATTCTCTCCCAACCGTGCGTCTCTCTCTAACTTTCTCTCCTCCTGTACACTCTCTCACTCTCTATCTTCATGTACACTCTCCCACTCTCTCTAGACTTCTCTCTCTAGCTCTATCTTTCTCTCTCCCTCTCTCATTCTCTTTCTCTCTTTAGTTTCCTCCCTCTCTCTTGATTTCCTTCTCTCTCTATCACTTTCTCTTTAACTCAACTCTCGCGTTCTCTTTAACTCGACTCTCGTGTTGGGTCACCGGACGCGGAGCCCTCCCCCGCATCTAAGCAATTCCTTAACGCGAACTTTGTATTCTTTGTTATCTGTATAACATGATCCTCATGTTCTTGTATCAACGCAATGCGGAGCTCATGCCCGCATCCGCGTTCTTTTCGTGTTATGGTTTAAACGCGGGTTTCGAACCCCGCGTTTGTGGCATCTACGCAACATAACTCCCGCGTCTGCGACCCTGCGTCTTCATTCTCTCTCCTTCTGGTTCTTTCTCTCTCCTCCTCCATATAATATAATATTTATTATATTGAACGCGTTTACACTTTGGTTACCTGGATTCTGGAGATAAGGGATTTCACGGTGTTTTTCGTATTTAGGCGAGTGTCCTCACCTCCTTTTGAGTTTTCTCGCTTCGTCGAGTCGACTTGTATTTATTCTGTATTTGTACCTGTATTCATATTTTGTATTGGGATGTACTCTTGTATTTGTTAGTGGCTGAGAGCCCAGTATTGTATATGTATATACCTGTGATGAATTCTTGTAACAGTGTAAACAATATTCTATATATGTATTGTGCGGTACTAACACCTTCTGCAGGTACTCTTGCCATCGGGCCTAACTTCCGGGTTGAACCTCCCTGAGATTTTAAAAGTCTCTGGACTTTCTATATGCTACGCCAGGTAGACGGACCTAGCGTCAGCACTTTACCGCTAACTCTGTTCGAGCGTGGTTGCCCCGTAAGCACGGCGGTGCCGTGAGTGATAGTATGATATTTCATGCGCATACTGCGACCGTGCGCTTAGTTATGCAGCAAGCGGTAACCACGCTGAGTGTGATAGCATGTAGTGTTGTATATTAGCTTCACTCCATCTCATTTAGCTTCGCTTGGATGTTCACTTACTCGCTAATTACCCGATTGCTAGTTATCGCTATTAATGGTTTGATGAGTTTGAAATCTTACTTATACTGTTTTTCCTGAAACTGTATGGTTTTTCGGTATTCTTGCTGATCTCTTGTATCGGTACTGTTTTCCTACATCGCTTGTCATGCTTTCACTTGATATGCTATCACCTGCCTGTTATAACCTGTCACCTGCATGCTACTACTTGGCACCTATCCCTGCTTTGATATCACTTATCACCTGCCACTTGCCTGATCACTTATCATCTTGATATTAACACTCGATACCTGTCATATTTAACTCTCTACTTATGATTATAACATTATGGGAATGTAGTACCTGATCTCTTATTATGTACTCCCATTATGCTTGTTATGTACTCCGGTTATGACCTGTTATGTTCCTACTTATTCTCGTAATCTGATAATTATGCTTAATAAGCTGTAAATATGACAACTTACACTGAGAATGGGAGGAAGAGATGAATGCAGATAAGATGCCTTACTTATATTGGTGAAATACTAAACTGATGATTCATGTTAGGGTGCTTTTAGGCACCCAGAGATGCGTGTTAGGAGAATTTCAAGCCCCCATTGCCTGTTTTCGGGTGGACGGGAACCACTATAAGTATGAGCTATCAGTTCTTCAACAGCTTCCAATAACAACCTCGGCTTACTCATATATGGATGTATGTGTGTTTGGGATGCTAGGGCATATATCTAGATATATATGTAGGACAAGTAATAATAATAACAAGAAGCTAATCAATAATTTATTGTGTTGATTTGCAATAACGGGTTGTATTAACTTAGTTTACGATGACGTGGGATATAAGGTATATAGATGAGGGTTTTCTTGTTTGGATTATTCCTTTAACGTACTTATCTCACGAAGCCGTAAATTGGGTTTGTACTGCTGGTCTTACCGTATTTGCTTTATCGGGTTTTTATTCGGATTTTCAGTTTTACTACTACTACTATTATATTATATATTCCTACCTTTACCATCTGTGTACTACTGCACTGATCTCCTACTCGTACTACATTGTACACAGCCTGTCTCATGCCTGACTTTACACTATGCCTCATCTCCTGACTTGTTCATTCTTGATTTATACGGATACTTAGTTATTATATAATCTTCTGATGATTCATACTTTTCTATTTAGCTGTTATTGTGGATAGCTCAGGTTGTGCATACTCTCAGTCGATAGAGACATGAGGTATATAGTGTATAGATGATGGTTTCCTTATTTGGATTATCCCCTCGAGGTATCAATCTCATGAATTTGTTTACTGAGCCCGTACAATTGGTTTTGTCACATATGTTATCCCATCGATTGATGTCTCATTTCTGTTCATGTGTGCTTGTGCTTACGATACAGTTTTCAATGCATATTTATGATTCATATTTATCGATACACGTGTGCTTATCCTTGCATGCCATTTGACATTCGCAACACCACTCGTTGGGGAGTTTTGACTCCCTTGAATTCTCATGTTTTGGAGGATTCTCCGTGTTGCTGATCAGAGTGGCGCAACGGAAGCGTGAATCAGCGAAAGACCATCTGAAGCCCCATCCTTCTAGCCCCCTGCTCGGCACTAGAGTTTTTTTTGTTATGACTCTGAGCCTCCTTTTGTACTGTTCATTATTGTATATCTTTTTGTATTCTCGCATTTGCACCTATCAGGTGATGTAATATTCTTATGATATTGTGTCACATCCTGTGATAACTTTGTAATTGCGCTCATATGTTGGAATGTATAAAGCATCACGTACTTTCATACTGTGATTCTTGCTTGTACTGATGCTTAGTGTATGTACGTGAGGGTATTTTCGACCTACGTATATACACCACAATAACGTCTCCATACTAGCGGGATTAGGGCGTTACATAGCTGATTAGTCTCTAAAATTGCATATTTCATACCATATCTTCACATTTATATAATATTAAATTCTGATAATAATACCTCTCTTGTATGTTTCTAGGTTATGGCATGAAACGAAGAAGAAGCCCAACAATCTCATTTAATTAGTGATTAAAAGTCTACATGAATAGCCATTGACTTTGGAGGGCGGTTTTGTTAAATTTTTATCAGGTGCCCAAATCTGGATTCCAGGAGATACACCCCACAGGGGGACAAGAGGGGAGCGTGTAGCAGGCGGCGTCGCGCGCGTGACTCTTGTGTGGAGCCGCGCGCCAAGATTTGACGCGCGGCTCCATACAGTCCCTCTGGTGCCCCCTTTCGCCTGTAAAAGCCCTGGGATTTTCAGAACTGAGGGAGAAGAAGTTTTTGAGGAGTTTTAGTGTAGTTTTAGGGTGGTTTTCTTCTCCATGTTGTAGTTTAGGGTAGTTTAAATTAGTTGTTCTTCTTCCTTCCTTTTCATTTTCCATTTCTTTTAGATCTTATAATAAAAGAGAGTGGTACATGGTTGGGAAGCATGAGTGCTTGTAATAGAAGGTGACAATCTATGAAAGGTTCTCTCTTTACCTCTCTTTGTTTTCTTCTCTCTAACTCTTTTTACATGTTTAGCTAATTTTTTCTTATGACAACTAACTACTAACCACTAACTTGCTAACTTCTTACTTGATAATTCACACGAATCTAATAGTCTCTACTTGGCCTTGCTCTTGCGAGAGCCATTGATGGCTCATGATGATGGATTCTAACACTTTAACATCCTAACTCTCTAACAAGCTAACATTACTTTAATCCATGCCTACTCTAGTTTAGTTTTGATGGTTTAAGTGTACCTTACACTTGTTTTGTTGAGTTTGGATGTGAAAGTTATCGTATGGGTCATACTTTGAAACGCTCTTGAACCAAGGTCTAGTGATGTCCAAGGATACATGTGACGCAACTATCACTAAGAGGTTAGCATGGTTAGTGGAGCCATTAGTAGTTAGTAACCATGAGTTTTCTTTCTTTTTTACTTTATTTTAGAAATATTTCAAAATTCACAAATACCTTCTCTTCAATGTTTTCCACTTTTTTGTTTTCACCGTACTCTTCTCTTTTCATTCTTTGTTTTCTTTTCTTTTGATTCTTTAAAACGTTGAAGAACCGTTAACACACATGTGAACATTACGGTAAAGCTTCTATCGTTTTCTGTCCCTGTGGATTCGACCCGTTTAGCCTCTATGCTATAACGGAAGTGTTGGCCCAGAGGCCTTCCACTCTAGTTTTGATGATGATTAACTCATGTAGTTATGTTTACTAATAATCTTGTGATGTTTAGTTTTAGATCTCTAATCAAGATATTAGTAGGTGATTAGCTTCAACAAAGATGGTTTGGACGCTTTCACATAGTGATTCAAGAGCCGAGCATCAAAGATCACATATAGCACTCGTTGGAGTCAAGCTCGGTGGATCACGGTTTGGATCGAGTCGGCTTAAAGATGGAGTTCGTCAAGAAGACTTCAGTACATAGTTTAGTTTAGTGTTTAGATCCTTTTGTAAAGACTAGTTAGTGTGGTATGCTCAAATTCACAACACACACACGTGTTTCTAGTTTTCATGTTTATTGGTTTTCGGTTTTTGGTTTAACCGATCTTAGTTTTCATGAATAGATAGATTCAAAACAAGTTTACATGGTTTAATGTATATTAGATATGTTCTATATACATGCATGCTTCATATCTTAAACAAACTTATTTTGATATGCCTATCATGTGTTTGGTGTTTTGTGTTTTAACAAAACATATTTTCGGATTTAATATCAAAAACATGGATATATATATGTTTCATGTATATTGGATTATATCCATATACATCATGCCTAAAAGTTGTTTCTATATCATGTTTTTGTATTTCGATGAGTTTTGGAAAAATCGGATTTCCATTTGAAAAATCCAAGTTTTAGAAAATACGGATTTTGGTTTTCGGTAAAATTTGTAAGTCACAAAAATGGTTCAAAAAGTTTGAAATTTGTGTTGAAAATTTTCACACAAGTTTGTATTTCAATGTATTATGCTAAAACTAATTTTGTGGATTTTTAGAGAATTTATGGGATTTATTTTAAAAATTAAAACCCAGTTTTTCAGTCCCAAAATTTTTTCTGCCAGGCTCTGGCGGTCGACCGGACCAGGAGCGGTCGACCGGACGTGCACAAGAATGTGCACTTGGCCGTTTCTGTTGGCCGGTCAACCGAGCGGTCGACCGACTGAAAACAACCCACTCTCGGGTTGCTCCGGTCGACCGGGCGGAGAGCCGTTGCTATCTGGTTCAGGGCCCGGTCGACCGGGCGGTCGACCGGAAGCAGCAACGGTCAAAATTCGACTGTTTGCCGGTCGACCGGATGGTCAAAACTGGCCATATTTGCTGCCAACGGCTACTTTTTTAAAGAGGCTATAAAACCCCATTTAAGAGAGGTTTTCTCTAAGAATTTTTGAGCCAAAATTTCTGAGCTTTCACTAGTGTTTATACAAGTTTTTGAAAAGAGTTTCTTAGTGCTAAAAGATCAATCTTCATTATTTTAAAAGTGTTTTGTTATTTCAAAGAAAATAGTCTTTTGGCAATTGTTTTTGATCTAAAAATTCTATATCTTTTTGGAGAGTTTCCCAAGTGATTTTCTTTGTTAAAAACACTTTGTTTTCCACACTTGAGCTTATCATTCTATCCTCTCTATAGGATCCTTGTTTTTGTGGAAAAGAAATTGGTTTGTGGTCTTTTGATCACCAAGTTGTAAACCCTTATCATTGCTTGGCTTTGTGCCTTTCCCTCTTTGTGTAGAGGAGGTTGTGCAATTGGGTTGTATCCCTCAAGTGTGAGGTGATCCTTATTTGGCTTTGTACTTATCCCTCAAGTTGTGAGGTGATTGATATTAGTGGCTTTATGCCTTAGCCTCTAGTGAGAGGTTGTGTTTGTAAAGAGAGGAGTTGTGTACTCCCGGTTGTAGTTGCCCCAAATTCTCGGTGGAGGTTCCTTGTGTGGGAGTCCTGTGTGGACAAGTTAGTGGATTCGAAATCCTTCTGGGTGAAGGCGGGGACGTAGAGCTAGGTGCTCGAACCTCGAAACAAATCTTGTTGTTTGCGTTTGATCCATTGACTCTTACTCTCTCTATACTTTGTGTATTAATTCATATTGCTATATCATAATACATGCTTGTGTGTTTGTGTGCCTCACTTGTGCTTAACCACGAGAGCTTTATATAGTGCCTCAACTCTTATTCAGAGGAATCAAGAGGAGTTAGTCTAGAGCCCTTTACGGGAATTCGGCTACACTCGTTGGTTGCATTAAGTGTTGTTGCAATTAGTTTTTAAATTCTGCATTTAGTTCATTAGATTAGCCTATCACCTATTCACCCCCCTCTAGGTGATTTCAGGAAGTATCGAGGAAGCCAAAGCGCACACACTTTAAATATTGATTTCAAAACATACACTTTTAGTGCGCGATTTTCTCCCGATCAAATTTTGGCCCCATTGCCGGGGATGGGAACGGTTTGATTCACGTTTTGTTAACCTTTCTTCTTTGTTTTTGGTGTGTAGGTCAAATTTTAGCATTGTAGAAGTCCACACTTGCTTTTGTGTGGTTGGGTGCTGCTACTTTTTGTTTATATTACTTGTGCACTGTAATAATTTTAAGAACTAAAATACGGTAATTGGATGTTTTAAAACGGTTTAGACATTTGCATCTAGGCACGTGTCAATTTTCATTCCAATATACTGTATTTTATTTTTCTGTTGTTGTGATATTGACGGAAACACATTGCATAGAATATAGTTAGAACAAACATGTGAGTGATTTACTCTCTTTGTGTGTTCATTCTTACCTATATCACACACTTGCATGAATTGAACTTAAGGGCAAAACCCATTACAACATAAGGGGGAAAGTCATTACCCTCCCTTAGTCCAAAAATCACCTCCTCACTCACACAACCCAAGCCTTAATAAAAATTGCTAGACGTTGACCCCTAGGGACATCTCGGACTCATTTAGGAGATTGACCTAAGGGGAAAATTGTTAGAGTTTGACTCTTGTCAAATCGGTGTCGAAGGTTGGGGATTGAGAGGTGAAATCTCGAAGAACAGTGGTTTGGGATAATTAGGTCCGTCGCTCCGGCGCGGATACATCCCATTGATCTTGCCCCTACCTGGCCGATTAACTTGTGGTCAGATTCTGACAATGTACCCCCCTTGGATAGTCTAACCAGCTAGTAGTCGTCTAGGTCTAAGTCAACCCTAGCATAGGCTTGTGTTCTTTTTCTTTTTTATTTGTTTGTTTGTTTGTTTTTTGTAAATTGTGAAATGGATTTTAACAACAACAATTTTTTCAATCCTAATATAAATCTATATTTCACTCCGACCTCATTTGACTCGGATAACTCCGAGCTATGTACAACATGAACTAATCATATATGCCGAATTAGGATTATCCGACTCAATATGTGACCTAGTCTCAATACTATGAACAAGATTAGAATAATCATCACCACTCTTCACAGAGTCAGTGGGGATACAACTCGCCCGAGTCATATGGTCAACCACCTTACCAACATCAAGCTTCATATACTTCTTATCCGAACAACCATTAGAAGAACCAATTGAATGGGAAAAGAGGATGGAAGCCTTAGAGAAACACGAGCGACGAATTCAAAATCTAGAAGACTCAAAATCCCATCAAAGTTTTCAAATCCAAGATTCTTACTCTATTTTCAAGTCTCACAGCAAGAAGAACATACTGACTTTGAAAAGAGTACGGAATCCATGATTCGATTCCAAAGCGATCCTTTCAATATGATAGAAGTTAGATTTAGTCGATTGGAAAACATGTGTAGGAATAAGGAAACTCTCCCTACCCAATCTTGATTACTCCTAACACTTCTAAACATATTGATGAAAACCAAGAATCATGAAATCTTGGAGACTTTGACCAAGATTCGATTTCACCTCAAAACCTTGAACTTGACCAATATCAACCCATTGACAAATTGGCAAGTTTTCATTTCAATGAAATTGAACTTGGATATGAATGTGAGCCTGACCCACAACTCTGTGATTCAATCCACTCTTTGAATCTATGCTGACTCCGACATTCTTACCCAAGTTGGACCCATTGCCCGAGCCAACCTTTTATTCCTGTATCTATGGATTTTGAAATTGAACCACTTCTTTTGGATAGTCACATTTCATTAATGGGAATAGAATGTGAAATTAAATCTTTGATTTAGACTCAACTCTTGAACCTAAACCGACTCTCGAACCCAAAGTTAATTTTCCGAGTTAGTATTGGTTCTCAAACTTTTCATTTCAAACCGCTAATTATCCATTCCACAAAATCACGTTCTATTGTTGGACCAAGGTGTTGACCATAATGACTCAGTGATGATCTTCCAAGATTGGTCATGCAAAGGGAGCAATTTTCATGATAGGATCTTACATGATCCTATTAAAGTTGGGGATTGTAAATATGTTAATAAAAAAGAGGTCAATAAAGGTGGATTCCGTGAGACACCACATTATCTTGATTGGGTGCAACACTTGGCCCAATCAGACCACCACTGGAGTCACCACCATGAGATAATTTTCCTTCCTTTTCCATTTGTTTCATGTATGTACACATTCACAATGCATTGAGGATAATGTATAAGATAAGTGTGGGAAAGGTTTACTAACATAGTTTTAAATTTTCTTTCTTTTACACTTCTTTTTAGGAATTTTTTAAAATTTTCTTTTGTATAGAAACTCTTTTCTTTTCTGTTTACAAAACTTTTTGAATTAAGAGAAATAGTTTTGATTTATTTTTAAAAAAATTAAGATTATCTTAGGAATTAGGAAGACCTAAAATTATGAATTTTTAAACCAAGTCAAAATAATAGATCTTGTTTAAATTTTAGGATAAGGAAGTAAGATTGGAAAGATAATTTGATCTTGAATTTTTTGCCTTAGATTTATGCACTTCACACTTACACAATTTTTTGGGATTAAAACGAAGACTGAAAATGTCATAAAAATATATAAAAAAATGATGATAAAATCACTTATTGAAGTTGGGTAATTATGTCTCAGGAAGTATGATTATTCAGGCTTAAAATGGTGGACAAAAATAAAATAACCCTTTTAGTTTTGTGGCCTTGTTTACTCGAGTCCTTAAGTTCGAGGGATATTTTCTCATCTGGTGCCCTAAAACTATCTGGTTTGGGGAGTCACCGGCTAAAGGCTCACAACTCGGATAAGCTAGAAAGCCTAAGAAAACTAAGAGAAGAAAATAATAATAATAATATAAATAAATATCATGAAAGTTAGAGTCGATATCCTAAAAATTTTCACTGTTCACAAAGGGCATATTTTTTAAGAGTTTTATGAAAGATCAAAGAATTGATTTAATTTCAAATTCTAACATTTAATTTATAACAAGATTTTGCATTTCAACTTAGTTTAAGGAAAAATAATTTCTGGTTAATCTATGACCTTGGATCACTTAACTTTTCGCAAAAATATTTTAACACTTTTCTCTATTTCAAAATGCATTTTAAAATACTAACATTTGATTCCTTCTTTATGGATTTTGTGGGTGTAATCCGCTGAAAACCCTTAGGAGACAAAACTCCTCCTCTAGGAGAAACCTAAAGGTTTAACGGCTTGTTGCACATGCTCAGTGTAATCGCGTCACTTGTGAAAGTGGTGTAATAATTTTCTTAATTTTTTTTGTTTTGCTTGGGACGAGCAAAAAATAAGTGTGGGGGTGTGATTAGTCTCTAAAATTGTGTATTTTATACCACATCTTCACATTTATTTAATATTAAATTCTGATAATAAACCTCCCTTGTATGTTTCTAAGTCCATGGCACGAAATGAAGAAGCCCAAAAATCCCATTTAATTGGTGATTAAAAGCGTACATGAATAGCCATTGACTTTGGAGGGTGATTTTGTCAAAACAGGTGCCCAAATTCGGATTCCAGGAGGTACACCCGACAGGCAGACAAAAGGGGAGCGTGCAGCAGGCGGCGCCGTACGCGCGGCTCTTGTGTGAAGCCGCGCACCAAGATTTGATGTGCGGCTCCGTACAGTCCCTCTGGTGCTCCCTTTCACCTATAAGAGCCCTGGGATTTTCAGAACTGAGAGAGGAGAAGTTTTTGAGGAGTTTTAGTGTAGTTTTAGGGTAGTTTTCTTCTCCATGTTGTAGTTTAGGATAGTTTAGGTTAGTTGTTCTTCTTCTTCCTTCCTTTGTACTTTTCATTTCTTGTAGATCTTGTAATAGGAGAGAGAGTGGTACATGATTGGGAAGCAAGAGTGCTTGTAATAAAAGGTGACAATTTATAAAAGGTTCTCTCTTTACTTCACTTTGTTTTCTTCTTTCTAACTCCTTTTACATGTTTAGCTAATTTTCTCTCATGGCAACTAACTACTAACCACTAACTTGCTAACTTCTTATTTGATAATCCAAATGAATCTTATAGCCTCTACTTAGCCTTGCTCTTGCAAGAGCCATTGATGGCTCATGATGATGGATTCGAACACTCTAACATTCTAACTCTCTAACAAGCTAACATTACTTTACTCCATGCTTACTCTAGTTTAGTTTTGATAGTTTAAGTGTAGCTTGCACTTGTTTTATTGAGTTTGGATGTGAAAGTTATCGTATGGGTCATGCTTTGAAACGCTCTTGAATCAAGGACTAGTGACGACCAAGGATACATGTGAGGCAACTATCATTAAGAGGTTAGCATGGTTAGTGGAGTCATTAGTGGTTAGTGGAGCCATTAGTCGTTAGTAGTCATGAGTTTTCTTTCCTTTTTACTTTGTTTTAGAAATATTTCAAAAATCACAAATACCTTCTCTTCAATGTTTCTCACTTCTTTGTTTTTACCGTACTCTTCTCTTTTCATTCTTTGTTTTCTCTTATTTTGATTCTTTAAAACGTTGAAGAACCGTTAACACACACGTGAACATTCCTGTAAAACTTCTATCGCTTCTCGTCCCTGTAGATCGACCGTTTAGCCTCTATTCTATAACGGAAGTATCAAGGAAGCCAAAACACACACACTTTAAATATTGATTTCAAAACATACATTTTTCGTGCGCGATTTTTCCCCGGTCAATAACTTAAAATTGTAGAGCGAGATTTTTTGCCTTGGGGCAAAAAATTTTCATTGGATGAATTTATCGTGAAATATTTTGACCCTGCTCTTGGTGATTTTTACGTTTTCATAGGCTTCATTCCGTATTTCCTCAAGTTGAGGGACTTGCAGTTTTCTTAGATCACCGATTTTTTCTAAGTCAAAGTTTAACTGTTTAATAGCCCGTAAGGCCCAGTGTTCTAATTCGATTGACAAGTGGCAGGCCTTTCTAAATACTAATCTGTATGGAGACATATCAATGATTATATTAAAAGTGGTCATGTAGGTCCAAAGGGCGCTACCAATTTGATAGACCAATCTATTCTGTTTTGTCCTACGATCTTTACCAAGATTAGCTTGATATGTCGATTTGTTACCTCAACTTGCTCGTATGTTTGAGGATAATAAGCAATGGATAATTTATGCGGAATGGAGTAATTTCGCATAAGGGCTTCAAAAGTCCGGTTGCAAAAGTTTGAGCCGTAATCACTCATTATCGCACGTGGGGTACCGAAGCGAGAAGATGTTTTCTTTTAGAAACTTGACAACAACCTTGTTGTCATTCGTCTTGCATGGAATGGCTTCGGCCCACTTTGACATGTCGTATACCGCAACAAAGATGTATTGATTGCCGAATGAATTCGAATTAATTCGGGAAAGGACCCATGAAATCGATGCCTCAGACATCGAAAATCTCAACTTTTAAGATTGGGTTCAGGGGCATCAGGTTTCTTTCGAAGTTCGTCCTATAATCTGGCATTTTTGACAAGACTTGCAAAAGTTAAAACGTCTTGGAACAGAGTCGGCCAGTAAAACCCACTCTGTAAGACCTTCTCAGCAGTTTTGATTTAGCAGTTAAGACGGAGATCAGTGGCTCTGATCAAGCCGCATAAGCACCGCAAGATCTTGGCGACTAATCTTGATCTTGGGGCCACACACTCTCCTAGCTGAGGAAGCTTCTGAATCTTCTTTATTTCTCTGAATTTGCCTCTGGATATTAAGCAAATTGGGCTTCAAATCTGGGCCTCAATTGGACTTCAATTTGGGGCTTCTAGAATAACTTGGCCTTAAAAAATTTATGAAAATCACCCAAATATAGTAATATTTAGCCACTAATCCCCTCTTTCCACTTCTTGCATAATTAAACAAAAATGAGTTAAGTAGTAGAGTTTTATTTAAATATAGGTAGGGAAAATATAATAGAAATGTGCAAAATCGTGAACTGATTAGTGATCTTGTAAAAAAAAAATGATTCAGTTGAAGAAAGATAAAACCTATCATTTGGTATATTTACTTGAAAAAGTTGGCATTACTTTTACCCGTTGCAACTGCAACCGTGGAACGAGCATTTTTTGCAATGAATTTTATCAAGAATTCATTGCGTGGTAGAATGAGTGATGAGTTGATAAATGATTGTTTGTTGACATATATTGAAAAGAACACATATGCTAGCATTGACAATGAATTAATCATCAACAATATCAGAATATAGGGCATTGTACTTTAGAGTGAGATATATTGTCTCGAAGGGCATCCCTCTATCTTTTTATAATATCAAAACTTAAAATATGTTATTTAGTTTTATAAATTTTCAATTTTAATTTATAATATTTTTGCTCGTATTAAGTGAAAATTCTGCGTACCTAATTGGACACTTGTAATTTAACCAGCAGTCACGTATGTTTCACGAAACTTAAAGTGGTGGTATTTATCATTTCATCATTCTGAAACTGTCTTTCTCGTATTATCAGACCTATTGGCAGGAACATCGTGAGAAGAAAGAGAACCCAGCATGCTGATAATTTGGTATCAGTTTCATTAGACATCTATTTTCATTAGTTTCAATTTTCAACATAAAACTCCACTCTCTCTCTCTCTCTCTCAAAATAATACGCTCTTCTCCACAATCTTTATCTATTTGATGTGGAGGCATGCAGAA
Source organism: Agave tequilana (assembly GCA_038442645.1). Lineage (NCBI taxonomy): Eukaryota > Viridiplantae > Streptophyta > Magnoliopsida > Asparagales > Asparagaceae > Agave > Agave tequilana. Next base: position 148,148 of record JAVJIF010002425.1, read on the forward strand.
GATGGACCCATTTAGATCGATAAAAGAGAAGGGAGAGGAGAGGAGGCAGGATGAAAGGGAAGGAGAACGGACGGATGAATTAATTCAATTAAGCCCTAATTTCTTTTTGTCTGAGAGAAAATTGAGCCCTAAATTCAAGAAAAGGAAAGAGAGGCGGGCATCAAATCGAATATGGAGTTTGAATTCTCACTGGGCGAATATGTCGAATTTGATGGCGAGTATCTCATCCTTCCTGATGATGATGATGAATTCGATGGATATGTTTTGCCTGCTGATGATGAACGAGTCGAACAAGATTTCGACGGATATTTCTTGCCTGAGGATGATGAAGCTGAGTTCGAAGAAGAATTCAACGACTATGTCTTGCAATCCTTGCAACAACTCGAAGAATACAATTTCGAGGAGCCAGCTGCTGCTGCTGCTGACAGGTTGAAGAATGTGGTGATCGAGCCTACGGAGCGTTGCAAGACGTGCACGATTTGTCTTGAAGAGTTGGAAGTGGGAGGAGAAGCCGCAGCGATCGAGTGCTCTCACAAATTCCACAGAGAATGTCTCCTCCCATGGCTGGCAACCAAGACAACATGCCCCTGCTGCAGGTTCCAGCTGTTGTAGATTCTGATATATTTGGATTCCTCCGGCAAAAAAAGTCTGTGAATTTTAGTTATTTCCTGTACAACTTAATTTGTTGCCTTTTTGTATAGTCCATCAAAACTTTTTTTTTTTGGATGATGGATCGATGAATAAAAAAGGTTAATTATTTTTTTATTAATAAATGTTACATTTTACCTCAGTCTTTCGTCGATTCATTTACAGCCACTGTAGTTAGTTAGATATCCTTTTGCTGACTTTTCAAGATTCTAAGCGTAAATTACAGATAACTCCCTCTAGTTATCACTTTATTATTTTCAAATAATACCTCTCTAGGATGGCATATGCATTTAAATTTTGCCACGAAAAATTATCAATAGCACCCAAATCGTAACAGTCTATTTGCAGCGATGGCGGAAGTTGCGCGCTATATTGAGAAGAAGGCAGCAGTCCATCTCAATGCCTGTTGTAATCCTTTCTCATCGCTCCCATCTGGCCACCAACCAGCCCTTTTCAATTTCGCTATCCCCAGTTTCGTCTCCTCTGCTATGTTGTCATGGCTCGTCGAAGCCCGCCACCTGTTCGACGAAATGTTGATAGGAATGAGGAGTTGAGATCTGAGGCAGAGTCCGACTCTGAAGAGGAGGAGAATAAGATGGACTTGTTAGATGTGGATTATGAAGACGATGGGGCCGTTTGTTTCGCGTAAAAGTCCGTAATTCGTAAATGACTTACAACCCAGTTACAACTTCGGCGTTTGTTTGGACCGTAATTCGTAAAAGACTTACACAACCCAATTACCCCTCACTTGTAACCCAATTACCCCCTCACTTACAGCCCAGATATAGTTAATTTTGTGGTCAAGCAAATTTGTATTATTTTTTTATGTTAATATTAAATTTTTTTAATATTTAGCATTTTTAATATTTATTTACAATATTAAAACTTTTTAAATTACCAAATAGTTAATTTTGTGATCAACTTTTTCACTTACGACTTACACATTACGACAACCAAACACCGTAAAGCACAATACACTTTTCCACTTACAACTTTATATTACCAACCAAACACCATAAAGCTTACGTGCATGTAACTAATTTATAAATGTAAAAGACTTTACCAATTACAACTTACGAATTACGGTCAATTACGACAACCAAACAGACCCATCGGTGAGGAGTCTGAAGAGTGGGAAGGATTTACGATGGATTTTGTTTCCATTGGAAAAAGGGTGACTACAGTGACGAAGGCAAAGATGAAACAACTTGAATTATCCTTTTTGATTTGAAAATTTCTGTCATGTTCTGGAGATTTGTTTATTGTTTACTTAGAATAACTCTTAGCTTGAAGGTGTTTGTCTAAATGCCTGTTAGAAGACGTAAAGCTTTCTGTAGCACCATAATACTACTGCGATGGGATATGCTGCTTGTTTTAATAAGTCTGTGCTCTATGTTAACACCCTTAACTTACAAAATGAAAGGAAATATATATGCTACAAGAAATTCATATACACAAAGTGGCCCACTGACTTCTTAATGACCAAATATTAGAAGCATGCATGCCCATTGTTTCTGGAATTATGCTCAATTTTCTGTTCTGCAATCAAGAATGTGAGCTGGATTTTCATTCCCATTGTTTCTTCATCTTGTACTCTGTTTTATGGGATTTGTAATCAGATTCTGCACTGAACTTTGCAGGATGAGGTACGTTAAGGATAAGAACACGTGCAGAGAAGCTTCTTAACAATTGAACCTGCAGTTTCTTACAAGATGTGAGCCAAATATCTCAGTTCATTTCTTTACTGATGATTCATTTGTTTTGTTTAGTTCTTTTTTTTTTGTTGCTTATATTTAATGCTGTGAGTGTGTATATGTTCTTTCTGTTGCTAACACTATAACATTATGAGCTGTGTGAACTTTGTCATTTTTTAACTGATGGGAGACAATTGATGACTCAATTAAAGTAAAAGAAAAAAATTTTATACATGCCAAATCAAGCAAAACCTAGAAAAGTCCTGAGAGGAAACAAATATAAGATTATTTGTGTGCCCTAATGGGGCTGTGATACTCTCTTGTGTTTTCTTAGCTAAAGGATATTGTGTTCACTTCGACAACTTGTTATTTATACTATTTTCTTTCTAAAGTTTAGATTTCCAATCTTTTGGTTCTTCTCGGTATTAATTTTCATATTCCTTAGATGCAAAATTATTCAATTAAGGTTATCAAGGAGGATTCTTTCACAGTGCTCCATTTTTTTTGAGTTAATCTATTAATTAACTTATTATTTTTGTTGAATAGAAGCATAGCCTACGTGTTCAGCAGTTTGTTGAGCTTAAAACGAAAAAATATTAAAGAGAGAAGGTGAATGAGGAAGTAAAAGAATATGAATGACACTACATGAGAAAGTAAGAATCTAGACGATACTAATTGAGGAAATATGGCAAATGAAAATAGTAGAGAAACATATGAGTAAATAAAGATACAATGTAGAAGTAAAGAACCATTTTTTTTTTTTTTTTTTTTTGGGGGGGGTGGGGGGTGTATTGACAAAGAAAATGTCAATGAAAACCAGCAATTGGAATCTGAATCCCTGTCTAAAGAGGAAGAGAATGAGATGGATTTGATGTGTATGATGACAATGGTGATGATGGCAGAGACAATTGAAATATTAGGAAAGATTTTTGATTGATTTTGTTGCTGTTGAGAAGAAAAACAGTTGCTCAAGCAAAGAAGACAGCTATTGATTTGTCCTTTTGTCCAAACTTCCTGCTCTGTTTAAGAAAATTGCATTGTGATGATTTGGTACATGTTAACTACAAGCTGTTTGTGTAAATGACTACCATAAGAAGTAATTGTTGTAAATACATAAATTAGTGGATGGCCAACATTCCTCTTCATATTCTTCCTTGTAAATACATGTTATTAATGCATGAGTTAGTGGGTGACCTCTTCACCTTCTCCTTTGTAAATTCATAATGTGAATGAATGAGATGGTGGGTGGTCTCTTCATCTTCCTCCTTATAAGTTATGCTCTACATGCCTATAAATAGAGGCTACAAAGAAGAATGAAATACACAAGTTTCGATAAAAAGTTTTCTTAGCTTTTCCCTTTCATTTATCTAAACTTTTCTTAGTTCATAACACGTTATCAACACGATACTCTAAGAAATGGAGGATCAAGGTAGGATCAATTTAAGGTGCTTGCGAAGTGTGGGTTTCGATCTTGGTATATATTTTTTTTAAGGGAGATCTTGGTATACTTATTGTTCCCCTAATTTCTTAGTTTATTTGATCTAATTGTCTTACTAATATTTGAATATGCAGATATAACTTGAAGTTTATAGTGCTCTAAGCATGCTTTTCTCTAACTTATAAAGTCTATATCATGGTTTAAATACCATTGTTTTCAATATATGTCTAATATTTTTCATGAAAAATTAATTTTTCTTATTTTTATGAACCTGAAGTTCATAATTTAAAGATTTGAACCTGAAGTTCACAACTTAGAAATTTAAACCTAAAGTTTTAAACTAAACTGAAACATAATTTTAGAGATTGAAGTCCTAAATTAATAGAACTCGAACCTGTAGTTTCGAGCATATTATTAAACATATATTCTTCTATTTAATTTTTAATTAATCATTTGAAACTGATTCTAAATTCAAAATATTTATCGCTTTCATGCATCAAATATACTCCTGCAGTGGCAATACTGTGAAAAAGAGATTTAAGAAATATTTCCAGCTGATTTTATACCTTCTGATTACTGAACAAATCAATGAGATTTTGATGATCATCAATCTCATTCAACTGACTCAAAATCATTCTCTGAAGTGAATACTAGTACATCATTCTCTAAAGCGAATACAAGCAATTTTGGTCATAGTCGTGATCGATTTACTTCTAAAAACTGAGGTAGTCATAATCATGGCTCAAACAAGAGAGTCACACTCTACCACCAGAAGTGGATCAACAATGGTGGTGAGCCTGAAAATTTATATTTTTAGCTTTGTAAATAATGATTTAGTTTTGTCCAAATCAAATAGCATGGGCTGAATAGAATCTCATGAGAAAAACCTAATATAAAAGTAAATGTTTGAAGTTGATCTTCATTACTACTAGGCCTTTTGTATAAATCTAAACTAGTATGCTTTTTTTGGTATTTACGAGTTATTTTGGATGGTTTTATGAGAACCCAAACAATGTCTTGATATTTCATTCTTGAAAAATCTTATGATCTAGATTTTCATGTTATGGTTATGATCATAACTTGACATTGAATTCTTGAAAAAGAATTTTCAAAACATGTTTCATTATTATTTTAATTTTATTAAATGAAATTCATATTTAGTCAAATCTGATGTATCATTATCGATATGATTTATGGATTGCTTATTTTTTTATTCTTTACTTTAAATATATGCATATCATGCATTTTTTGAGAGCTAATTAGATTTCAATGTAAAATTTTTTGTTGAATTAAATTATTCATGACCATATTCTAGTTATATAGAGCAATTAGTTAAAATAGAAAAGCATGGTTCATTTATTAAATTTGAAATATTATGTTTTTAAGTCACATGAATACTTTTCTATTTAATAATATGTGTTATCACGCTTACTATAATTTTTTTTTTATTTGAATAATTATGAAAGTGATCAAGTATCTATATATGTAAATATTATTAAAGCATATTTCTTTATAATATATTTGGACATAAGAATATTGTACATGCTATGAATTTATGATCAAGAATTAATATATTTCATGTTTTTCCATGATAATTTATATTTTCTTATTTTCTTGACATGGAATTCATTTTTGTAGTTTGATATTGATGACTTTAGAGTATGATACTTATGAATATCTCAATCTCCTAGATAACTTTACATGTATCGAGTTTTACTTGTAAATCATAATATGAAACGTGGTTGATCATGAAAATTATTCATAAGTATAAATGCAAATATTGAAAGGATATCTTTTATGAAATATTTATACACGCATTGATTAACTAAAAATCATGTACATATATATTACTCGTGATATATTTATGTAAGAGATGAAATTATATATATATATATATATATATATATATATATATATATATATATATATATATATATATATATATATATATATATATATATATATATATATATATATATCATTCTATAATTTATGATTTGCTATTTGATAATGGTTTATATTCATATCATGTCTAAGAAGTATTTTTGTTATTTATTTTATTTATATATAATTGACCAATGTATGTACCAATTGCACCCCTCAACGTACCAAAATTGATATCCAACGAAGGCTTGGGATTTTTTTTTCGAAAACCACAAATTTAATTAAAGGCTCCAGAAGAGCTAACAATATGTTGCAAGAGGGACAAAATTTCATATTAGTAATGCATTATATTCTAGCAGATTTAGAAGAAACCTGCTCAGTTTTAAGGATATATGCCTTAATTGGCTTCATATTGAAACTATGAATGAGGAGGAGACATAATAATTTTATATTATTTTGCTTTATGTCAAAAGCATGTAGTAGAAAAACTCTCTGCTTTCTCATATGGATTATATTTTACAACAATAAAGGCAACAAAATCAAACATTGTGATGAATCAGAAGTTCAATAATCTAAAACTTTTTATACTTTGGCATGACCGCTTAGTCACCCAAAATGCTATTAAAGATCCTTATTCTCTCTGATGCATCTGGTAAATTATGATTGTCAAATATTGAAATTTACATTGGATTTGTTGTCATCAATGAATAGATACCTTGAACCCCTGACTGGTGATATTTTTAAAGCAAAACTTGCGGATTGTTATTTTGATGAGACAACATTCCCGTCGTTAGGGGGAAAAAAGTTGAAGACTGAAGAACGACATGAAATTTCTTGATAAAGTATAACTTTGTCTCATATTGATCCTCATACTAATCAACGTGAACTTGAAGTTCAAATGATTATTCATTTACAAAGTATTGTGAATCAGTTATCAGATGCTTTCACTAACAATACGAAAGTAACAAAATCACATATATCGGCAATGAAAACTCCAGTAAAGATCAATGTCCTAGAAGGACAATTAACTAATTTAATTGCAAATCACTCTAAGACACATTGAAGCGTGGAAGACCAGTCGGTATAAAAGACACGGTTCTTCGAAAGAGAAAGTTACAATAATTAATTAATAAAACTCCAGAAGAGTCCACGAAACAAAATAAGACAATAGAAATGGGTACTCTAGAAGAATATATACAACAAAAGCATGCAATAGAATTAATGGTTCCTGAAGAGACACAGGTACCTGAAGATAAGGAGATATCAATAAATTATGTATCAACTGGATATATATGAGATAGAAATAATATTGTTGTTGATAACATATTTCTTCACAATAACACTTGAAATCACCAGAAGTGATGAGGATCTTGAACCACAAATCATCGAAGAGTGTCGATGTAGACATGATTGGCCAAAAAGAAAAGTAGCAATACAGACAGAATTAGACTATTTAATAAAACGTAAAGTATTTAGATCTGTAGTACAAACACTTGAATATATAAAGCCTATAAGATACAAATAGATATTTATTCGAAAAACTAATGAAAATAATGAGATTGTAAGATAAAAACTCGACTTGTAGCATAAGATTTCTGGTAGAATCCTAGAATTGATTATAGAGAAACATACTTTCCTGTAATGGATGCTACTACTTTTCGCTATTTGATCACTTTGATAGTCTCAAAAGGACTATTCATGCGTCTTAAGGATGTAGTTACGGTATATTTGTATGGATCATTAGACATATATATGAAGACCCCAGAAGGATTCAAGGTTCCTGACGTATATAGTTCAAAATCCCGTAATCTATACTCAATTAAGCTACAACGATCCTTATATGGATTGAAAATTGGCTTTTCCATATGTCGCAATATATGTTGATGTTTTGAACTTTATAGGGACTCCTGAAAAACTCACAAAGACTGCCTCTTATTTGAAAAAGGAGTTTGAAATGAAAGATCTTGAAAAAGCAAAATTTTATTTTGGTCTAAATATTGAGCATTTTCGAGAAGGAATTTTCCTTCATAAAAAAAACGTACATCAAAAGAATCTTGAAGCATTTTTATGTGGATAGAGCTCATCCATTAATATCTCCGATGGTTACAAGATCACTTAATGTGAAAAAAGATCATTTTCGTCCTGCTGAAGAGGGTGAAGAACTTTTTGGTCCCGAAGTACAATATCTTAGTGCAATTGATGCTTTTACATATCTTTCAAATTGTTAACGACCAAATATTGCATTTTCAGTCAACCTATTAGCAAAATATAGATCTGCCCCAACTCAAAGGCGCTGGAATTGTGTCAAACACATATTTCATTATTTATGTGGAACAGTTGATTTTGGTTTATTTTACCTCAAAGAATCAAAGTCATCTTAGTTGGATATGCAAATGCTGGATATCTTTCTGATCCTTATAAAGAAAGATCCAAACGTGTTATGCCTTCACGTACGATGACACTGCTATATCATGGAGATCTGTAAAACAAAGTATGGTTGCCACTTCATCCAATTGTTGGCCCCAAGGCCATTAGCCCTAAGTTTTGATGATAACAAGCCATATGTAGTAAGGTATTAACAAAGTTGTTTAATTAAGTTTCAGGTAAAAATCATATGTTGCATTTCAGCTCCATCACAAGACTCACACATTTGGAAGCCACGAAGATTTAGATCCTAGAGCCTAGTGCACTAGAAGAGCTTAAGGATTAAATAAAATTGAGAAGACCATTTTCAAGATTTTTATCTTTGCATTTTTTTCATTTTAGTTAGGATTTATAGTTATTTGTCAAAACCGAGATGATAGAGGTTGATAACTTATGGGATTCTCACACACACATTTCATAGCTCAAGCAAAAAATTTATTACTATCGAGTTTCAGAAAAACAAAATTTTGGAAAATCAGTTTTTGAAAAAATAAGTTTTGAAAAAATGGTTTTTACTTTAGAAAAGAATTTTTATCAAAATATAGTTCAACCTATTTGGTGTTGACTTATGATCACACTCCTGTTATTTATAGCTTAGAACTCTATTTTGTATTTACCTTGTTGACACTTTAAAAAAGACAAGGTTCTGACTGGCCTGAACAATGTCTAAACTTGTTAACATTTATAAAAAACAAGTGAAAGATAAGCTGACTGGCCTGAACAATGTCTAAACTTGTTGACATTTACAAAAGACAAGCGATAGACAAGCTGACGACCAGTTCTGTACTTGTTGACATTTACAAAAGACAAGTGACAGACAAGCTGACGACCAGTTCTGTACTTGTTGACATTTACAAAAGACAAGTGACTAATAAGCTGACGACCAGTTTTCATTCATCCCCAAGGGACAAAGCAGCAACTTGGACTCTATTGATCTAGTGAAGCAGACAGTAAGCCCAGATTGTCTCTAAACAGACCTCAGCAGGTTTAAGATGCCAGCACTTAGCATCACATGAGCCCAAAGGAATAGCCTCGCCTGAGAGGCTAAGATCACCGAACTTCGCCTTGAAGCCATTCACAGCTCTGTCAGGAAGCTAACTTATAGCTTCGCCTGAAGTGCTCAGTTAAATTCGCAGAGAGTTAGCTTCGCTTGAAGCCACACGCAACCGCGCAGAAGGATGTTCGTTAGCTTCGCCACAGAGGTTATCTAGCTCCGCTGAAGAGCTTTCTTCTGACTTCGCCACATGCGCCTTCCAGCTGCGCTGCGAACTCAACGCGGCAGCTCCTCTGCGGGTCTGTTATGGTCAATCTTTGACCAATTAAATCTCCAGATGAGATCAAATCTAATCAGGATCAAGGTTAAATCCAATCAAGATCAAATCTGAGATCAAATTTGGCAGTTGATTGCCATAATCTCTTGACTCTCCTGAAATGAGTAAGAGGATCACGGAGATCTTCCAATTATATAGAAGGATCAAAATAAATCAGGAGACCGATCTACCTTCTACTTCTAACCTCGCAGCAAGGCTACTTTCCAGATTTAGACAGATTTGATTCAATCTGTTTTCATATTTTCAAGGGACAATTATATCCCTGCTCTCCCTATAAATAGCCCACCAGGGGCACAAGGAGAAACGAGGCAAGAGAGACCTCTGCACGAGAGGATTTCTTCACGACTGCACAAGGTGCGCATAGAGAGGCTAAACAGAGATCTATTCTCTTGCTTCCAAGAATTCAGAGACTTTAGAGAATTGCTTCTCTAATCAGGGTGTTGATACCTTAATACCTTCCTTCCTCTCAAGGAATTTCAGAACCAGGCGAGAAGGAATTCGCGAAGGCAATTTTGAGAAGTAACAAGAGAGTTCTACCAACCTTCTGTTCTCCGATTCCCCGAACTAGCGAGAAGGGAATCTCATCCCTCGCATCGTCAAAGGGACAAAGTGGTCGCGCGCCGACCAGACTCCTACCGGCACACTTCTCTAGAATCTCTGAGGAGATTTACTTGTAATCTTTTGTGTTACTTGTCATTTAGCTCCTCGATCCTTTTCTTTTTTATAAGTTTTCCCCTTTGCAAATCAATGGAAAACAAGATGGCGACTCCGCTGTGGATTGATTTCTCCACTGCTAAAAAACAAGTGTCGCAATGCGATGAATAGACCTTCGGGTCTATCTCTGAATTCAGGAAAGCCGGTGTAGCCAGAGCCTCTCTGGCTAAATTTTCAAAGCAAGTCTCTGCGGAGACAGATAAGGCTCTCTGCCAGCCTACTGCGGTCCTCGGCGCAACATGGAAGCAGGCCCGCAGTGCAAGCCTATTAATTTTGAGAACCTGGTCGTTCACTTTGACCAAGAAAATTTGAAGAAGTCCTCTCTGGGGGTGGTCTAACGCTTCATGCACGGAAGCATAGAAAGGTCTCCATGACCAAGGTTTCAGAACAGAAACCAGAAGCAGAATTCTGCCAACATCCCTCAGCCTCGCACGTGGCTAGTCAGGTTCCCTGCGAACCTATGTCTCCCTTGCCAAAGCAGACGTGGAGGCCAAAGCAGAAGGCTCTGAGTAAAGCCTCAGGCGTAGCTACGCCACAAGTGCGTCTCTCTTGTGAAGAAAAAGGCAAGATGCCTTCCTGCTCCAACAAAGCTGTTAGCCGCGAAGTCACAGCGGCGGCCGTACCTTCGCCCAATTCTAGAGCAGTAACGACTCGCGCCAGCCTCGTTCTCATGAGCGAAGCTACTGTACAACAGTGTACGCATGAGGTTCTTAACCGCGAAGCTGGAACCAAAGCACCACAGCGTGCTTCGTTCCCCAGTCCTTCAGGTATTAAGCTCACTCTTCGCAGCGGAGCTAAGGGATTGTCCCTAAGTGCTGATAGCGTTGCTTATGCAGCTTCATCGCCCATGGGCGTTTCCAAAGCTTTTAGCCGCAAATAAAGAGCCAAAGCACTATCTAAGGCTAATCGCCTTCGCAGCAACATAGCGGATAAAGCACCACAGCGTGATTCGCTTCCTAGTTCATTAAGCGCTAAGCTCGCACCTCGTAGCGAAGCTAAGGGATTATCCCTAAGTGTTGACAGCGTTGCTTATGCAGCTCCAACACCCAAGGACATTCCCAAGGTTCTTAGCCGCGAAGCTAGAGCTGAAGCATTATTTAGTGCTAATTCCCTCTGCGGTGATAAAAGAAGTAGGATATCATCCTATGCTCGATTCAACAAAGCCTTTGCGCTGGATCGCCTAGGCCCAACTGGGTCTGACTTGCGGGAATTCTTGACAAGTAAACGGAGCTCAGAATCTTTCCAAACTACTCCTCCTATTGTCAAAAGTGGGATGTCAGTTGGTGACAGTCCACTCGGTTCATTGCCGGCTGGGACCAATCCCCGCCGCTCCTCCAGGTCGACAGTCAGTTTTTGATCGACTGACGGCGCAAGCTCCGATGAAGCATCGCAAAAGGAGCGTATCGCGAGATCTACTCTCTGCATCCGTTAACATGACCAGAAGAGGACGAGAGCTGCGCAGAGGCAGACAAGCATCCGATGACACTCCCTACAGCTCCCCAGATCCAGATTACAGCCCTGGCTTGGGCGAAGTCCTGGTACACGAAGAAGGTGTCTTCCGAAATACCAGATTTAGGGTTGCAATACCCTACAGTTATGAACAGCCATCTTCCTCAACGACAGTAGCCTCACCAGAACCAAGGAGAGGATCAGTCCAATGGTCCGATGAAGAAGATAAAGATAGTGGATATGCCTCTTCGGCGACAATCAGCTCAGTGTGAACAGAAAGAGTATTAGTTAATAGGGCTAACAATGGTAATGATGACCTTCATCGATGCTTAGAAGCTCAGGAGCAAACTTCTAAAACCCAGCAAGAAGCTTTGGACAACATTCAACAGATGCTCGCTCAACTCCTCAATAACCGGAATAATAATGATACCGGGAACAATCACGACGAGGAAGAACATCTTAGTAATGAACAACCGAAGATGGAGAAGTCGAAAGAGGGTTCTTCTTTGGACGCTGAAGTCCTTAAAGGCATCCAAGCTCAAATCGCATCCCTAGCTCAGAGGGATGAATTAAAGAAAGTAAGGACAGTCCGTCCTTACCCGCTGGAATGGGATTCAGTGCCATATCCACCAAAGTTCAAACCCCCGACGTTACACACGTACGATGGTAAAAGCTCGCCAAACCAGCACATCTACTATTTCAGTCTCAGACCGGTAATGTTATAGACAATGATGCCATCATGGCTAGGCTTTTCATTGCACCTTAAAGGGGATAGCATTCGACTGGTTCCGAAGTCTCCCTCCGGGCTCCGTCAATTCCTGAATCGACCTGGAAACCTGATTCCTTTCTCGTTTCTATGAGGACGATACCGAGGTAACCATGGACAAGCTCCTCTCCACCGTGTAGAAGAAGGGCGAATCTGTCCGTGACTACATTGAGCGATTCAGAAACTTGTCTTTGATGTGCCCAGCCGGGATGCCATTACCCATGCTCTTACAGACGTGCAGGCACAACTTCTTAGACCAAGTAGAGATTCACATAGGGGCTGTCAAAGCCCATACCTGAAAAGAATTGGTCGAACAAGCTAAGATAACCAAAAAGTCAGCTAAAAAGTTCGAACCATCCACCCCTAAAGGCAAATGGGGTATGAGTAATAAAGGACGCGGCGACATGGCGCAGTCTTCTTAAGCCAAGGAGAAAGAGACTATGTCCATTGAATTATCACGGGATGTGCAGTCGAAGGCCAAGAAGAGCGGCTTCAATAATCAAGAGTCTAAGTTCCCTCCAAAACAGTACTCCTTCAGTGACGATCAGGTGGTCACAATACTCTATTTACTTCATAAAGGGAATAAAATGAAGCTGCCAGATGCTCGACATCCCAATGAGATAGGACGCACAAACGATCCTAAATACTGTCTCTTCCACAGGATGATTCACTATCCTACCGACAAGTGCTTTATCCTCAAGGACAGAATCCAAGCCTTGATCGACGCTGGGGTCCTAATACTGAAGTCAGAGCAGAAGAAAGTCACTGCAAATATAGTGACCCTCGAGCTCCGTAAAACCCCAAAGGTCACAGTTCCTGACAGGACTTATCCAGTGCCTGCGCCACGGCTGAAAGTCAAACATCCTGCAGTTAAGACTCAAGATAATAGGGGTCTTGTTCCCTTGACACTAGAGAAAGGGGAAATCATGTGGATACACCCATACCTTGTCAAAGACGAAAATGGGATTCAAAGAAGTCCAAGTCGAAGGGCAAATCTTGTAATGTCATCTCCATCCTGCCAGACAATGACAATTTCACATCAGCTTCTCTCAGTGATTCTGAAGGAGAAAAGCAGGCTTGCGTGACGCATGCTGACGTACCTCAACCGACGGGTACTCGATCCGGAAAATCATACTTAAAACAGTATGAGAAAGCTACTGACGAGACACAACAGCAAACGACGTCAGTACAAGTACCAACACCTGCTTCCGTTCCAACCAAGGGAAAGGAAAAGCCTAAGGAAGTCTAGTTTGACCATGTCTTGAAGAAGCCTTCAGGCCAAGGGCTTGGCACATCCTTTCGTTTTGACATATTGGCCCAGCTGGCCAATATCCCGGCTCGTATTACAATACACGAGCTCCGTCTCTCTCAAAAGAGACAAGAGAAGCGCTCAGAGATGTGCTGGCTGATTCAGAATCATTCCTGACATATATGCCAGAGATCCCTAAAGATGACGCTTAGTCTCCATGCCCTGAATGCCATCAGGTACAATCAAAGGTGCCTGCTATTACCTTCACAGCGGAAGATATGCTTCTCAAAGACAACAAGCATGATCAACCTCTGTACTACACCGGATACATCGGTTCAACATGCATTGAAAGGGTACAGGTTGATCCGGGGTCTGCACTCAGCATCATCCCCAAAAGGCTCCTCTACTTCCTCGGTATACCACTATATAGGTTGTCTGCAACCACTACTACAATATACGGTTTCAATGCCGGGAGTAGTCATCCACTTGAAAAAATTCGACTCCGTTGCCGAATCGGGAGCCTGAAGTCAGAAGTGACATGTTATGTCATTGACGCTGATACGTCATACAACTTGCTGCTCGGACGACCGTGGATCCATGCCAACTGGATCGTTCCCTCCACTCTGCACCAGTGCTTCAAATATGTTGAAGATGACGCGACAGTACGAACTATCTTCGCTGAGAAGCAGCCATTCAAAGAGGTGAAAAATTACTTCACTCATGCTCTCCTGTATCAAGAGACCGGTGAAACATCGAAACAACCATTGCCGGACGATGATGGTAGTGGCAATGAGGCGGATTCAAAATCTGAAGCAGACATGCCAGCCTTTTTGATTGGCGAACCAATTATAGTATGTTTTAATAAACCCCAATGTAACACTCCTTCTGAAGATGAAGGTGAATGGGTAATTAATAATAATATTTCTTTTAATTATCCTGCGAGTGTTGGGTTGTTTGGATCCATTACGGATAGCTCTCTGCACATGCCTTTACATAGACCAAGTGCATCCAACACACCCATGGAATCTATAGAAGGGGTTTTAGTGATCCCTCCATTCAAAGAAGGTCAAGTACCAATAATATTTGGTAGAGCCCAACCACGAGGATCCACAGCCACAGATTCAAGTTCAAACTCAGACACCCAGCAGTTTTTCCATTACGCGCGATCAGCACGCCATATGATGAAAAAAATGTGGTACAACCTAAAACATGGAGAAGGCCTGAATTTCGGAAAAGGAAGGCGTAGTTTGCTGCATAACTTTGTGCCAAAAGGAAAACCTGCAAATTACTATAATAACACACGCAGGGGGTTGGGATACGTTACGCCCACACCGTCAGCAACGGTTCAATTCAAGGATGACGAACCAATTCCATCACATTCTGCCTCTTCCTCTGAGTGGGACTTAGATGTCAGTGTGGGATGATATTCGAGAATCTCACTATTAATATGACTTCAAGAAGTCAATTGGAGCCTGCGGAAGTTACTGATGAGGATCCATGGGCTCAGTAATTAGATCTCTAATGGGAAAAGCGATTCGAACTACGCGAACCACCTACTGAAGACAAGGTGATGCAGGTCAACTTGGGTAGTCAAGATCACCCTAAACCCATCTTTATAAGTGAGAGCTTATCACTTACAGAAAAGGAAGAATTAATAATACTCGCAAAGGAGTATATAGATGTCTTCGCATGGAACTATGAAGACATGCCCGGACTTGACCCACAGGTAGCCATGCATCGTCTGAATATCAAACCCGACGCCAAGCTAGTGAAGCAGCAACAACGTCGGTTTCGCCCAAACATTATGGAGGCTATTGAAGTCGAAGTTCATAAGTTCATTGTATGTGGCTTCATACGGGAGGAACAGCATCTAGATTGGGTTGCTAATATCGTTCCCGTCCTCAAGAAGAATGGGAAGATACAGATCTGTATCGACTATCGTGATCTCAATACAGCTTGTCCTAAAGACGAATTCTCACTGCCCATCACCGATGTCATGATTGACAACACCTGTGGATTCGAAAAAATGTCTTTTATGGACGGCTTTTCAGGGTACAATCAGATCAAAATGTACCCCGACGACAAGAAGCATACTTTGTTCCGAACACCATTGGGGTATACTGTTACACTGTAATGCCCTTCGCACTAAAGAACGCCGGAGCAACCTATCGGCGGGCAATGAGTACAATCTTCCGCGATCATCTCCAAAAAATGGTAGAATATTATGTCGATGACATTGCTGTCAAAAGCCGCAATAAGAACGACCATCTTCGTGACTTGAGAACGATGTTCGACATAATGCGGGCTCATCAACTGAAAATGAATCCGACAAAATCGTTTTTGGGAGTTCGAGTGGCAAGTTCCTTGGGTTTATTGTTACATCAAAAGGAATTCATCTTGACCCAGATAAGGTCAAAGCCATTCAGAACATGCATCCACCAAGGAACCTCAAAGAGCTTAGAGGCTTGCAAGGTAAACTGGCTTATATTAGAAGATTCATCGCAAATCTCTCAGGCCGCTGTCAACCGTTCACCCTACTCATGAAAAAGGGTGCTTCCTTTGTATGGGATGAAGCTTGTCAGGAAGCTCATGAGGATATCAAGACATATCTCACAAAACCTCCAGTCTTGGTAGCACCCACATCAGGAAAACCATTCTTGCTTTATGTGAAAGCCATGGACCATTCTCTTGGTGCCCTGCTTGCTCAAAAAGACGACAATGGTCACAAACAGGCCATTTATTATCTGAGCAGGACTCTGATAGGGGCGGAATCTCGCTATAATCCTATCGAGAAGGAGTGCTTAACTCTTGTCTTTGCTATTCAGAAGACACGACATTATTTGGTTGGCCAAACCATACATGTCATCTCCAGAGTGAATCATTTGTCTTCTCATGACGAAGTCAGGATCACTGAATTCAAGATTAGCTAAATGGGCTCTTCTTTTGTCTCAATATGACATGATCTTTATCCCTCAAAAGGCGGTTAAAGGCCAGGCCCTTGCGGAGTTCTTGGCTGCTCATCCAGTCCAGAAAACTTAAAACTTCACGAAGATATTCTGGATGAAGTCTTCGAGTCCAATGTAACTTAGAGGATAAAGTTTGGCAGATGTTCTTCGATGGAGCATCACGAATAGGTCCTAAAGGCAGGATCATCATCGGCGTGGGGGTTGTGTTTATCTCTCCACAGAATCATGTCCTTCCTAGAGCATTTCTTTGACAGAATCATACTCTAACAATGTAGCGGAATATAATGCTCTACTTATGGCCTTCAGCTCGCCCA